>OY735222.1:32616973-32654473 GCA_963457665.1 Thysanoteuthis rhombus | reverse complement strand
CTTCCTATATTGTCATTCATTTCCCATGTTGTCGGGTTAACAAGAATAACAATAAATCACACCAATACTTGATCATACTCGCTCGCACATACATACACGAATATATAGGTAAGTGAAACATATATTACGAGTCGTATTTATTTGGATAATGTAATTACAAATTCCACATCACCAGAACAACTGAAAACTAATGTTCAAAAAATCTTAAAAGAAACAATACCCTCAAAACTTGGAAACATGCTTAAAAACAGGTTAACAAAGAATTAAAGATAGAATAGTGTGAGTTGGAAATAAAATATCTTGAACAAATAATACATTTTGATTAAACAAACAAATAAAACTATGTATACATAAAAAGCGTAAAAAAACTACCTTGAGTAACTGTTAAAAGCAAAAGCAGTTTATTGTAATGTAATCTGAGTAAACACACCTTAGATAATGCAGTATCATATAAAAGATGCAGCACTTATTGCAACAAGCAACACTGTAAAAGAACGCCCCGGCTTCTTCAACATATCAAATAAATCGCGAGAATAGTACCAATGCAGAAAGGTCTCACCGTAAACAATCCCACAAAGACACACCTGCCGATAGACGCAGATTAGCAACATCGTAATGGATATATTGGCACTTACATGCATGTATGAGAACATGCAGGTATACTTGCATGCTAGAATCGACGTGTGCATGCGTTCGGTACGCATGCAAACAGTATACTAGTAGAACATATATTATGTGGTTGCACATCATTTATTAGGCTTTGTGATAAATGAATATCATCATCATCATCATCATCATCATCATCAGTCATTTAACGTCCATCGTTGGACATAGACCTTCCCTAGTATTCGCCACACTTCTCTATCATAGGCGTCGCGGAGCCAGTACTTTCTGAATTTGTCTAGATCTTCTCTCCATCTAATATTCTGCCGGCCTCAGTTGTGCATGTGATCTCGGGGGATCCATGTCATGAGTTGTGATGTCCATTGTTTGTCCGTCATTCATGCAACATGGCCAGCCCACCACCATTTGAGCTTTCTAATGGATTCTATGATGTCCCTGACTCTTACCTTTTCTCGGATGTACTGTGCTGTCTCGTGGTCTCTCCAAGTGAAGCCCAGCATAATTCTCTCATGTGCATGTTGCATGGTTCTCAATTTGTGGATCTGTCTCTGAGAACCTACACGACCTCCAACAAATGATAGACGAACTAAATGAAGAGAGCAAGAAAGTCGGCTTACAAATGAACTTCAGCAAGACGAAGATCATGTGCAACAACCACATCGGAGATAAAAACAATAAGATCAAAATCGAGGACATAGAACTGGAGAAAGTAGATCACTACATTTACCTAGGACAACGAATCTCCATGAGACCCTCAAAAGAATCACATTAGGATGGCAAGCTTTTGGCAGAACAAGCTCAACCTTCAGAAATAAGAAGATCCCATTAATCCTAAAAAGAGGGGTGTATAACCAATGCATCCTCCCAAGAGTCACTTATGGAGCTGAAACATGGAACCTAACCAAGAGACAGATCCACAAATGAATATACTATGTGTATTTATTTTCACTATGCTTTTCAAGATGTTTGTATGATCATACATGCATGTGCTATTTTCTGGCTCATATACGTGGTTATAACTAACTCCCCTAACACACATGCGCGTGTGCAAACGCAAACATTAAAGACACTAATTCCCTTTACACTGAAAAATAAAAGGAACCAATCCCTAACCACACCCTTACACATATGCCTATCCCCCATCCAAGATAGATAGCATGATGACTTATGTGATCCCTTATCCCAACACAGTCCAGTCACTCATCCACAGACAACCTCAAACACACTCTCAACCCATCCACTCACAATATAGATAACTCCAGTTCTGAGACATTTTCTTTCATTTTCCTATCTAAGTGATGATGTGGGGTCATTCCCTACGAAGCGCCCGTGGATAGATACCAATTCACCCAATCTCTGTTTTCTTCATTGTCTATAAAAAAATCTTTTCACCGTTATGTCAGATATTATCTGTCCATCTAATAATCACATTGGTGCTTGCCAAAAGTTCGAGGAATAGGAACACGATGAAATTCTTCAATACATAGTATCTACTATTTCTTTTGTAGTGGTCTCTTACCTGTAATTTTCATCGTCTCCGAAAGTCAATTGCTCACAATGGCTTGCGGCAAAAATCCGTACCACATTTTATTCACCCACACATATATATATATATATATATATATACATGTAGAGCAACCATATTTGATTCTAAAAGATTCTCAGTTGAGCTGCTAGCATGCATGAACTTACTTTTGGATTTACTGTGCAGCATAAAGCTATGTCAGAGACAGCTGCACTAACATATAAGGGTTATCAGAGGGTGATTATTCCAGAGGGCAGGATCCTGATTGTATTCTATAATATTTATCTGGTTACTTACGTGTATATACTCGAATTCGAAGAAACATGTAATCTCCTGCTTATTATATATTGATTCATGTTTGATTGGATGTTCTGTCAAGGTTGAATACAAGATTGACAGCTTTCATCTGCAGCTGCCAGGACACATCAAATAGTTTTGTCAGTATGCTCACTAACCCAATTTCAACTCTTTATCAACCAATGTGATATGACAGTGACGAGAAATTTGTCAAGATTTCTAGCTACGAGGCAGAATCCATGCTTTTCTTAAGGGTAACACTGCAAAGTTGATATTAGCTGCCTAAGCCTCAATTTGAACTTTGCTCCTCGATTTCACTTTCTGTACCGATATACGCGTACGTATTTATAGATGAAGGCATGTACTGCATCTGCTTACGTCATAGTGTATGTAAACGCTTGTGTGTATGTTATGGAGGAAGTTTTTTTTGCTGTTGTGAGCCTCCAGGCCAAGCAGGATAGTTTAAGTGCAGTGCTATGTGGGAGGGAAAAACCTGGAAATAAGGAACAAACAGCAACAACAACAATAACAGCCACCACAATTAAAAGCCTAGGAGGTTTTTTTTACGTGGGATGAAGCGTTTTGAGGGTACGCCTCCTGTCAGATAAAATAAAGACCATTCGCGAACTTTCCAACTAATTCCTACTTCCGCCCCTGTTAGTTGGTTCATTCTATTTATATCATGCATGCTAGATCTATCTATCTACCTACTGTAATGTTGGCTATTTTACTAGTGTAGTAAGTTCATTCCTCTCTTGGAGCCCCGAGGCCGCTGCAGGGATCGAACCTGTGACTGAATAGGTTGCTGCTCTAACGTAGTGTTGCTCTTACCGATGAGCTTAAACAGTCCGGCGGGAAGGCAAAGGCCCAGATAACTGCTTCAACCCTACGTTCTCTATTCGGGCCTTTGCCTCTCTGCTGGTCAGTTTAGCTCAATGATAAAAGCAACGTTATATTAAAGTGGTTACCTAATTGGTTGCAGATTCGATTCCTGTAGTAGCTCTATCTATGTTGTCTCGGTCGAGTGACAGACACATACACTCACACACACATACACACACGTATATATATATATATATATATATATACTATAAAGACGACGAATGTTTATTTCATGCAAACTTTATGTTTTATAGACTCCTAAACGGTTGCACCCTACAAGCTGAAAATCTGTGAACAACGGTATCTTGAACCTAGGATAAACGTAGGATGGGTGGTGATGATCTTTAAAGGTCAATATTGGCTCAGTTCATCCGTTTTCAAATCTACTGGAGACAGCTGCACCCTATGGGCGGCAAATTTGTATACAAAGACAACTTGATGACGAGATGAACTTAAGTTGCAATGACCTTTAAACGTCAGTTTAGGGTCAGTCAGTTTTGTCATTTTTTAGACGGCTGCATATCGTGGGCTGCAAATTTGCATTTATAGGTAATTTGATCCAAGGGTGAACGTAAGATAGGTGATGCTGACCACTGGCGACCTATAAAGGTCAATGTAAAGTCAGGTTAATGTCAGCATTTAAAAAAATGGCATTTTCGACCCACCTGAGGGTTAATGGACAATAAATTTGTGTA
Organism: Thysanoteuthis rhombus; assembly: GCA_963457665.1. Lineage (NCBI taxonomy): Eukaryota > Metazoa > Mollusca > Cephalopoda > Oegopsida > Thysanoteuthidae > Thysanoteuthis > Thysanoteuthis major. Next base: position 32,650,450 of record OY735222.1, on the reverse strand, counting down.
TATGGCTAACTTGAATCCATTATTCAAAATAGTGGATGGACGATATTATCATCAACAAAATTATCACCTCCAAGTGGCTATATTCATGTTTGCAGACAGAGATCCCAGAAAATGGAAATGCTCATCATATAAGTAGATTTCAACAGGTGTAACGTTGTCATAAATAGGAATGAATTGGTCTGAAATAATTCAGCATGCAATAGAAACGAAATTTCGTCCCAGATATGAGGACTGGCGGGTGCAGCAGTCGAAAACTTGAGGCAAAGATTACAATTATGAGAAAATTGGCTCCAAATAATTAATGTATATCAATACCAAGACGTCGTTTCCGAAATTCTGAGATAAATATTTCTAATTGTAAAATCAAGATATTCTTAATCACCTGTTATATGGGGCTAGAATAAGGGAGAAATCACGTTTCACTAAACTGACCCACTATAAATTCATTCCGATGTAAATTTATTCTTTTCAACCATTATTCTTTTGACACTTTTCCGACCTATTTCAATTGATCTTTTCAATTCCTATTGTATTCTTACCCTATTGAATTCCTAATTTTTTCTCGACCTAGTTCCGAGGAATTCTTCACTTTTTATATATATGAACGCCCCAGAAGAATCAACCTTGTTTTGCAACAAAACAAAGCTGTTGAATGAGCTTTTTGTGATAGAATTAATTTCTTCTTTGTGATTACTCTAAAACATCATAGACTCTTCATCGTAGGTTGAATGGGCTTGTCTGGCACTACAGAGCAGCGAGCTTGATCTGGTGCCTAACTCTTGTGGGAATAAAGATCAGAATGATTGTGTTTCACCAATCCTATAAGTGAAGAGGGCCTGCCAATCTTGAAAAATCTGCTGCCAGAATCCTTGCATTGACCTGAAATTGAACACTGACCAGGAGCATCATGGTGAATATGCAACTATCTCAGTCACGAAGTAGCAGAAGTTTTGGCCTGTTTTTTGTTTTAGACACAGTCAGCAAAAACTGTCAACACCAACATGGGTTCCCTCAACTTTCAAATCGGTCTGACTAGTTATATATGTATTGCGCGTAGAGGCTGTACCAATGGAAATCATAATCATCATCATCATCATCATCATCATCATCATCATCAGTAGTCTTTTAGCGTCTGTCATTAGACATAAACCTTCCCCAGGATTCGCCACACCTCTCTATCATGGGCGTCACGGAGCCAGTACTTTCTGAATTTGTCTAGCTCGTCTCTCCATCTAATATTCTGCCGGCCTCAGTTGCGCATGTGATCTCGAGGGATCCATGTCGTGAGTTGTGATGTCCATTAGAGATTTTTTTTAAATGTAAACATTTAATTCTTATTATTCCCGGAGAATCTTTTTATTTTTTTGATGTTTTTTTTTAAATCCGCACTAAATAGGTTTAAGGTGGAGATTGGTTCAATTCATAAATTAAGTTTATGCAAAATTGATTCTTTAGTTTGTCTTAGACAACATTTACGTTTAGAAAATGCCAGTAACTTTAAGGATAAGGAAAGAGATGATGATATCTCAACCACATCAGAAATTCAAGTTGCTCTCATAGAAAAAAGTAGAACATGTCTAGTTGGTTACTCATCAGAAACGGTCTCGTGACCAACGCCTTTTAACAGCATACCGTGTTGGGGAAAATCAATGGATAGCTTACTTACCAATCCCCCAAGATTTGAACTATATGGTGAACTTGGAAAATAAGCATAAAAAACCTAGCTTATACCTGGACTCGAACACCGTCAGCAACAGTCGGAATACGCAAATATCTCAGTCCCGAAAGAATACATTAACATTAGGAAGTTTATTGTTTGTTTTTTAATATTATATTGAACAATACTACGAGTGAATGTTTTATTAATGTAATTTCATTTATTTGAAGATTCAGTGTCAATAGAAGTAATATTAATCATTATTGGATGTTTTTAAACACTTAACAGCAAAGTTTTCTATCAAGAAAATAGACTAATGTTCAAGTACGATTCCAAATTAGGATATAATTCTGTTGAAGTTGCTGATAACATCAACAAAGCGTTTAGAGTGGGCGATACTACTGTGCAAACTGTTCAGCGTTGGTACAATGGGTTCAGGTTCGGAAATAGAAATAGTTTTTCCTTTTTGCTTCTCAAAGCGAGGAAGGGGTGTATTTTTTATGCAGAATTTTGTGGTAAATAATCAGATAATTTAGGGTTAATTCAGGATTATCTATTGATTAGAGCAATTTCATTTTTAATAAATGATATTTTTGTTTTGCTTCTCGTTGCTTTCCGTTACTTCTTGTATTTTACCACGTCTCCCATAATCATTATCCTCAAGAAAATGTAAACGATGCGGATGTATACGCGCAACAATTAAAATAGGGGAAGAGTTGAAATGAAGGGAGAGAGGAGATACAGGATGTCCTTGGTGTATTTGATAGTAATGCTTACGTCGTTATGAAATTTTCTAGATTCCTTGGCAAACCGAACTTTCAGCGTAATGAAGCTGAGATAATTTCAAGATTATCAAAATACAACTTATCAAACAGATATTAGAGTGAACGGAATCTCAACAGACGAATCATATATTTTTCTCCTATTTATCGTTTATGACGTCACGGTGTTCATCCCTCCTTTTGCCTGGAGGACATTGTGGTCACCGTACAACCAAGTGGCTTTGCAATAAATTAGTAAATAAATAAATAGATAGAAATAAAATAAAATAGAAGAGAAAAGAAAGGAAGGAATTAGGAAACAAAAAGAAACAAAATTATTCAAGGTTTTTTTGTTTTCCTTTGTTGAGAAAGAAAACATCCCTATGTGAAACGTACTGCGTTTTAGGGTAGGTAGAAACATCGTACTTGAGTGTCCGTTGAACACACAAGCTAGATAAAATGTTGGCAGTTTAATAAGATGTTATATTACATTAAGATTTCACTGTTATTTCGAGGACATTTTTTGATATAGTGATGCCTGGTGCAAAACTCAATGGCTTAAATGTAACAAATGCCTTCACGAATAATCCTAACCATATAGCTAACTCCTAAACTGCCCAGTGGACGAGTGACATTAACTTGTAACATCTAGATATTTACTAAGCTTACTAAGCATAACGTAGTCTCACATAAGGTCAGGAGCACCGAGTGAGGATCGAGCTAACTATCGCAGCGATAGCGAAACTAGCTTGCAAACCATTACTCAGAAACGAGGCGTTCTCTTAAATATTTATAACGCTCAGACATGACTGGTTCAAGAGGAAAGCCAGTGATATTCAATGAAGTTATTTTTGAGGCAATAGTTTGCAATGTTAGCTTGGTAACCATTGTTACATGGCGAGTCTTTTTTGAAATGTCCATTAACCTTTGGTTAGTTTGGTATAAACCCACAAGTGTAACGTACTCTGAGAGGACGGAATTTGATACAGAAGCTCATGGTCTGCAAAGCTAGCTTTCTAAACACTGCTTCACGGTAAGGGGTTTAGTTAACTTGACCGAAATCCTGGGAAATTGCTTCACCAGTAGGAATTAATCATTTAATATATATATATATATATATATATATATATATATATATATATATATATATATATATATACTTAGCTGAGTCATAATTCCAAATCACCCAGTGAAATTCAATCTCACCATGGCTTGAAGGACCTGCTTTTTAACCACTACAAGTTACGACATACACACTATTGGGTGGATCGATATGGACAAAATATGATAGAGTCGAATAGATAGATTATAAATTCTAGTGTTGTGAGCACGTGTGGTTACGGCGTCCCATTACTCTTTGGGGAAGGGAAAGTCCATTCTGCAATCTACATACCACTAAATTGGACCGTTCACTGACAAGAAAGAAATAGCCGGTTTTATCAAAATACTCACCCTCAAAATATTTTCGGAAATGGGTTAAGTTCCAAAAGTTCCAGGCTAAAGCCCTTTACTTTCCAGGCAGCCCTGCATCCGCTTCAATCTTTTTTTTTTTTTAAATAACGCTGGATAAATGTGACCACAATGAACTAAATGAGAGCAGTCAGATACAAAGTGTGGGTAGATAGATATGGAAGAAAGGAAAATATTTTGAAAGACAGATGTGTATAGAACGTACAACTGGATATAACCTACGTAATCACGCATACAGACTCGTATCTATTACGTTATTTGCTAATCATTAGTACAGAAAACCAGGCAAAGTCCTCAACTCAACACAAATGAACTTCATGGAATACATTCACAGGAAAGCAAGCGTACAGATTGTGCCTTGTATATACAGTCATTCCTCATAGACACACAAAACGCCTGCACGTACACATCCGCATGTTGCGCACCAGGTTGGTTGCTTCCGGTGTTGATCATTTACAATTACCTCCCGAGAAGAAGGCCAACGGTGAAGAGGAAATTAATGCTGTGTTGACTCAAATTGCAATTCTGTTGTTGTTGCTGCTGCTGTTGTTGTTGTTGTTGCTATTATTATTATTATTATTATTATTATTATTATTATTATTATTATCATTATTATTATTATTATCATTATTATTATAATAATAATAATAATAATAATAATAATAATAATAATAATAATAATAATAATAATAATAATAATAATACATGAGGAGACTTATTGTCACTCAGCCTTCAGCAATGACCACCGGGCAACCGGTGTGAAACTTTAAACCACAGTATTACTGTGACCTATGAGCACTAGGAGAGAAGGGCTGGAGACTTGAGGAGACTTGCTGTCACTCAAACTCCAGCGGATACCACCAGGCAGCTGGTGTGAGATTGCAAATAATAATAATAATAATAATAAAAAATTGTACGGCGAGTTTAAAAGACAGATAAAAGATATAGCAGACGAGAAATCATGGACGTGGTTACGAAAGGGAAACCTTAAGAGAGAAACAGAATCGCTCATCATGGCAGCCCAAAACAAAAGCATAAGGACAAACTACATAAAAGCTAAAATCGACAGAACACAGGCAAACAGCAAATGCCGCATGTGCGGTGAAAGAGATGAGACAGTAAACCACATAACTAGTGAATGTAGTCAACTCGCCCAGAAGGAGTATAAGCATAGACACGATAGAGTAGCAACGATGATACACTGGGAACTAAGTAAACAAATGGGATTCAACCATGGGGAAAAGTGGTATCAGCACAAGCCAGAGGCAGTTTTGGAGAATGACAACCACAAACTACTGTGGGACTTTGACATCCAAACTGACCACCTCATCCAGGCAAGAAGGCCGGACTTAGTAATAGTAGACAAAAAAAGGAAGGCCTGCCAAATAGTAGACGTGGCTGTGCCTGCAGACCATAGAGTAAAAAAGAAGGAGGCTGAAAAAAGGGAAAAATACCAGGACCTAGCAAGGGAGTTAAAGAAAATGTGGAACATGAAAACCAGGGTAGTACCGGTCATAGTGGGAGCACTAGGAACTGTCCCCAAAACGCTGAGGGAGAGACTGGAGGAGATCGGGATTAGGGGGAGGATAGAGACCGTACAGACCACAGCACTACTGGGAACTGCACGGGTACTGAGGAAGGTGCTAGAGATATAAGTACTGCAACGAATTGTAGCTCTGTCATGATATGCGAAAGAGGGAGGAGACGTTAGCTGAAGACCTGAGGAGACTTATTGTCACTCAGCCCTCAGCGATAACCACTGGGCAACCGGTGTGAAACTGTAAATCGCAGAATTACTGCGACCTATGAGTACTAGGAGAGGAGGGCTGGAGACTTGAGGAGACTTGCTGTCACTCAAACTCCAGCGGTTACCACCAGGCAACTGGTGTGAGATTCCGAAATAATAATAATAATAATAATAATAATAATAATAATAATAATAATAATAATAATAATAATAATAATAATAATAATAATAATAATGGAGGTAATTAACAACCATAAGTTGCAGTAGATCTGACAGGAGAACAAATTTGGATGAGAGAACTACAAATTGCAAAGCCGGGAATGGAAAGAAAATGAAACTATTGACATAAGGCAAACAAAAGGAATGGCAGCCAAAATAACATGGATGTGGCAACGACTATGCAGAGGACGCATGACGAGAGAAGTGTCATTCCTAATAATGAAATGGTTCAATTACAACAAACATTGAGATGAGACTGTCGAAAGCAGCGAGTTAGATCAGACGTACAAACATCCACGTGACTGGAAGATGATCCGCTGGGAACTGCGCAAACAATTGGGATTTGACAATACATATATATGTATGCACAATCAGATTCCGTCCCTGAGATCAATGTCATAAGATTGTACAGGAGTCGAAAATTAAAACCACTCACCAAGCGACATCAAATCAAGTCACCGTAAACAAGACGATCATTTGTCTGGTAGTAGATGTCGCTATCTAAACAGACTACAGAGTGAGATTGAATATATTGAAAAGTAGGAGAGATACCTGGACCTCGCCATCGAAGAGAAAAAAATGTGAAACATGAGAGTTAGAGTTGTACCCATCATTATTGGCGCGTTTGGGACAGTCTCGAAGAGTTCAATTAAGAGGTGGGAAGAACCGAAAACCTGAATAAAAATTGTAACCTTCAAAACAACAGCATTACCTAACTAGCTTTAACACTGAGGAAGGTGGTGGAGTATCAAAGGAATTTGCTGTCACTTGTTCCTCTGCTTGAAGTACCTGATGCTAATAAAGGAGAGTGAAAACCTAGATTAATATCAAAGTATTGATATTAATCTAGATTAATCTCCATCTCCATTTCGAATCCTAGGCTCTTTTAACAACGTTCGAGAATTAGTTTCCTTTTCCCTGCTGAGTATTTGTCAATCGGAGAAAACGGGTGTCATTTTGGAAGCTTCAAGAAAACAATGGTGTTTAGCAGATGTGATCAAAAAGTAATTAAAAAAATCAGAGAAAATAAATTGCATTTTTTACCCATAAGATGCTTCGGGACCTGGCTTCTTCCGTTGTCAAACGTCAAATGGAAACATGATGAAATGTGCGAAGAAAAAGGTAGATGCTGTGTAGTTATCATCATTATTGTTCACAACTCATATCTCTTACTGGTGAAAAAAGGAATTATGCTGGTGTCAGAGTTCAACTTAGGTATATAAGAGAAAGTGAGAAGAGTTTTGTGTGTGCATAGATTATGGTTTTGTGTGTGTGTGTGTGTATATATTGTACATGCACACGCACACGAACTTGCACCACAATAAACGCCTATACATAAGTTCATATGGTGTTGATATTGGATTTTACTAACTTCGACAGAAGGTCAAATTCATGGTGCCCCAACTGTGGATTGAACACGTTTGGAATAGGTCATGAGATTAGCTTGCTAACAACTTTACTGCGACTGGCACTCCTATCCTATGAGTAATGCATGTATTAGTTAAGCAAACACCACATGGTGTGCACGTATGTGAGGCGTAAGTGTTTTTAGTGCATGTGTGTATGATTTTCTGGATTATGTCAAAAATAATGTAGATAGCAGGTCAGATAGTTTATCTGCTTGAGAGACGAAGTTTACTGCAAAATAACCAGCTCTTCATTCCAGCTCTGTCAACTATGTAAAGAATGTCATTGAAAATAATTCAAGTAGGCAATCACGTGCTATATCTCACTCAAGAGGTATTTGTTTGTCATCCCACAACGGCAAAATGTGACAAGGTCAGTGATTTATTGTGGGGGACCCGTATCCCTACCCGATACGGAACAAATCTTCAGATCTCGTTTCTATGGAAGGCCCTCCGAAAATCACTCGAATGTTTTTGACGCAGACATTAAGATGAAGGAACCCTTCTTAGTGCAAAATGAGGGGTGCTGTATTAGAGATCGAACCCCAGTCAACATTTGCAAACACTTCAACACCAAAGCGTGACCCAAGGTCATTGGTTGGGAATCCAACAATTACCTTATATGGCATACCATTTTCAGTCGTATTCTTTACGGTGGGGAGCGTTTTAGCAGAAATTCACCGTGTAAACTTTGGCTGCTAGAGAAAACAGTTTTCGAATTATCCACTTGTGACAGGGACACTTTTATGTGAAGTTACATCGACGCAATATCTCGTCAGCCGTACCGTGACAATCATGGCTTTCACTGTTTTTATCACCATCCTATTTACTGCTAAAGTAAGAAGTCCTGTCTTGTGGTCTAGAGACCACAAGACAGCACATGGCATCCAGGAGAAGACAGGAGTCAGGAACATCATAGAATCCATAAAATATCTCAAATGATAACGGGCTGGCCATGTTGCAAGAATGGCAGACAACTGATGGAAATCGTGACTCACGACATGGATCCCCTGAGATCACATGTGCAACCGTGGCCGGCAGAGTATTTGATGGAGAGACGAGCTAGACAAATTCAGAAAGAAACTGGCTTCACCATACCTACGATAGAGAAGTGTAGCGAATCCTGGGGAAGGTCTTTGTACAATAATGGACATTAAAAGACTGATGATGATGATGAAGATGATGAAGAAGAAGAAGTTCAGGAACAGAGAAATATCTCGCTAGCCAATGATTAAGAGAGTCACCAAAATATCAATCCTACAAGTAAAACTACGGAAGGGTACAAATGATGTTCATTCAGCCAAAAATGATATAACTAAACTCTCTATTGGTATATCATAAACATGACAGCTTATATTCAAATAGACTATCACTGTGCTCGGAGCGCCACCCATATAGGTGTCTTGCCGTGTAGAAGTTTTAAGGAAATTTTTCTCAACCCTTTTGTCTTGAGAGGAGCTCAATCCTCACTTGTCGCCTCATGCCAGTTGATCTTAGTAAATAAATGAATGCATCGTCGTAAAACAATGGTTACCGATCTAATCTCACAGATCAGTAATACAGAGGTGATTTCGCTGTTTACTGAATCTATCATAGATATGACCCTGTGGTGACCTAAGTTAACCTTAGTAAATATGAATATTAACAGATCAGTTCTTCGTAAACTGCACACACACACACACACACACACACACACACACACACACACACACACACACACACATATATATATATATATTTATATATATATAATGTGAACAATAGGAAGTGAGAGAGACTCAGGAGTAAAAATGAATGGAAACTTTGTTTAATAATTGGTTAATCAATGGATGTATTAATTGGTGAGCTAAACATGTTTCTGGAGGTATTCCCATCTCCAGTAGCGTGTGCTGTGTGTGTGTGTGTGTGTGTGTGTGTGTGTGTGTGTGTGTGTGTGTGTGTGTGCGAGCGCACGTGTGCACCATTCATTGGTCGAAAGTTTTCTATGGAAGATTCTTCACCTTGGATATATATATATATATATATATATATATATATATATATATATATATATATATATATATTGCGTTATATCGTATGAGAAAATATCTGAAATGATCCCCTGTCATTACATGGTTAATGTATCACTCAACCTAGAAAACGTAAATAGAATGAACAATTAAAGAAAACAGGTCTGCTGCAGGAATCGGAATCGCATATTCTATCAAATTTGAACCCAGATCAATTATAGCCTTGTTTCGAAAACGGCACTTTAGAATTTTCCAATCTAATTGAGACAGCTGTACCATACGGACTTGACATTTATGTACACGTGTTACTTGAACTCAGAATAAACATAAGATAGTCAAGTTAAATTTGGTAAATACCCGGTTGCTTCGTCGTGGAACAATGTTTAGCAAGCTAGTCTAAAAGACCAATGCTACTGTAGCGAGCTTGATCTTAACAGGGCGTTTCACGCTTTAGGACAGACTAAGCTGAATCTTGTAAATACCTCCTACTGTTTTTATATCTGGAAATTTTAGAAAGGACGCAATACAATCTGAATATCAGAAGTTTCCCTGTTACAAGTGTAACAACCTCATGTAAAAGTACGTTGTCTAAATAAAGATGATAAAATCATTGCAAAAAGGGCGAATGTTTTGTAAATATTTGGCAAGAAAACCTGGGTGCGGGATATAGGTATCATTTATTCTTCTGCATAACAGCCTAATGACGATGAAGATAAACAGTCTGAATTAAAATACTCTAAACATGGCAGACATATCTGTGGAGAACGGACTCAAAAACCTCTGGAAGAAATTTAAAACTAGCGAGAGGAATTAATGTATCATTCTTTTCTTGGGTTTTGGGATAGGTTTGAACTAAAGGACACACAAGTAATGAAGACTCCGGATTAGATAATGGAAAAGAAAAGGAGAGACTGGTTTCATACAATGTATACGCGCAAGTTACTACCCAAATGTTCGAGGAACTTAGATGAAATCCTCAAAAAATGATAGAAATGGGGATTTTGGTGGATTGGTTTCAAGAGATGTGAAATCTCCGGCGAGACACGGGAAACAGTGGGTAACTTGTGGGATAAACATAGTGATCAATCTGTTCAACTTTTGCCGAGTTTTTTGAAGCACTTCCTCCATGTTTAAACTTGGACCAAAGGAATGTGTTTTTTACCTTTGAGTACAGGAAGGAGTATCAGATCTTTCGTGTCTCCGAACATATAACAGTCGGTCTTCTATTGTTTACACAGATTGCATCACGTGGCAAGATGGTTAGAAAACTAGTCTCGCAGACTAATTTGCTAGTATACAGACTCTGATCCACACGAATGTTTGATTGTTGTGGTTTCTTGCTAGACTAAGATGAGCATAGTAAAAAAAACATTTCTTGGAGAAAAAATGGGAAACAGCATTTCAATAAACGAAATGACAGGAGCAACGCCTCTGGACTACACTGAAATACTAAGAAAAAACACTCACATATGTACATCAATAAGTCGTTTATGTATATCAATAAGTCATGCCTGGAGACGCATGACACCGATCACAAAAAAATTAAAATCCGAATAAATATCGGGAAAAATGTTTTAGCACGAAAAATATGCCCAAGTGGATAATTATAATCATTGAATAATTTTCTTATGTGTGATATATTGAAGAGGGTGTAGAAAGGCATTGGGATTTCGGATCTGACTATTAAAGGTCGAATGTACTTTGTGACACTGAATTTCTGACGTATAAAAAACGCGAGGAAAAATAAGTATTAATAGCTATACTAATAAGGAAAGATATAATTACTCGTTGTACAGCGTGCTGAAATGAAGAATGCAATTGTGAAGAACTTCATTGTATTTTAGAATTTTCCTCGCAAAAGTTGGCTTGTAGTTTTGTTGATGTTGGTTGTTAGTGAGATGGAAGTCCACCATTGCATCATTGTGCTGTTGTGCTTGAGTTGCAAGTGAGAGTGCGGCGTATTGTTTGAGGAAATCTGTTATTCTCAGTGATAAATGTCACTAATAGTTGTGTTGAAGCGAGAGTGTGTGTACGAGTATTTAAAGTGAGCACGACGAAAGGAAATCTGTTTACATTGGGGGTCATGTTCACAACACATGAGCAAAAGTTCTGTAAATTGGTTCTCAATTTGATCAGACGAAAGTGTTCATGATATTTCTGTCTAATTTTTGTTGGTTATTGGAATTTTCCTCTACAATCCCATCTTTTGTCCAAAACCACTTCTCTTATTTGAGTTTCAAAAGTGAAGATAGTAGCGGCGAGAATATAAATGTTTGTCTGGATAGTTTTCAGCCATTTATATCAACAAGATATAGCCGACCCACAGATAATGGTGGCAAAGTCTACTTCAAAGTGAGACCTTACACACCTATCCCAGCGTTCCTTCAACTTATCAACAGTTTTCGATCGCCATCAGTTGGCTCATTGCATTATCCTTAATCTTGTCCACCGTGTGAAATCTCTTCTCTCCCAACGGCGAAGAGCCAGGGGACTGAACTGGGGGAACTGAAAGACCTAGGTGATGCGATGTTTTGTCCCTTGAACCAGCATGAGATGTGGAGAATGACTCTCACAGTCATTAAGAATTCGGAGATCACACAGTACACAAGCTCACAACAATCGCTGTCATCTGAGTAAGCACATAGGAGAGTTTCTGTTAAGGCATGCGCAATGAGGTCCCTCTGATTGGTTGCTAAATTGCATCAATGCCACCCGACCGATTATGGAGATATACAAAATGGGTAAATACTTTCCGGACAGATCTTATTTATAGATTGTTTATCTTTCTTGTTTTATTAATTACCAATCTTCCTCATCATTTAAAAGAAGAATTGAGAGTACTCTATGTTTGCAGAAATGTTCCTGTTATATGAAACAGTATCTCTTTGTCTAGGTTCAATATCAATATTCACCTTGTTAGGTAACGAGTACCACGAATAAAATTCGCCAAAGCTCATCAATTTGTTATGGACTGATTTTTAAATCAACTGAAATAATATGTTAGAATTGGTTACTGGGCTTAACTTAGTTTGACACATGACCAAATGAGGTAGGAAGACTGCGTATAAGCTGTAATTTTAAAACAAAAATCCTGTTAGATTCTTCCTGAGAGCAATGCGTAAAATTCTAGAGCCGTAAATGATTGAAAACCACAATTCCCAAACCGACTGACAGTCGCCAACTGAACCAAAGTGCTATTATAATTGTTCACCTGGCTTGAAATCAGGCTATGCCTGAAACTAACTGGTCACAGCTTACATGATAAATATTTATCTTATGAATGAGATAATCTGGAACGGGCGAGTGTGCTTTGCGGGTAAATCTGGGATTTTAAAGCCCAACCTCATATCTGAAAGCTAGTTAAATAAGTGCAAATACTAACCGCACTTTACTTTTAATAATAAAATCACAACTCACTATGAATGTACTAAAAATTCGGTCAAGTCCACCTCAGCTCTTAATTGCGTATGCTTTAATGCGCAATGTATACCATTTCAAATTTAGATATAGTGATAAAAGTTAATAGTTAAAATCTTTGCCCAATGAATGCGTTATCAAGGAAGTATCGTAGAACTGCCAGAACAAATCCTGACAAAAGTATAAAAGCACTACTACAACTATATTTGTTTGAATTTCTGTGACGAGGCGTTATTGTTTTTATACTTGGGTTCTTTCGGACTACTTTCCTGAAATATGCTATCGTTATCATCTTTTTCGGTCGCGGCACCTTCTAACCTTCCACTGGTGTTGGTTGCATTCGTAACTTTTTGGGGGGTGTCGAATGGAAATCTGTACTTACTGTATTGTTATTTTTTTTTTTATTCCTGCATAGATGGACACGTGGATAAGAGCTCATCTGTTTCATTGGGAGTCGTAAGTTCAATCCCTGAGCCAGGGAGCGGAGAATTATGCATCGGTTGAGTGGAGACACTGATCGACATCGTAAGGAAAATTGATGGTTACAAGTTTTGAATTCCCTAGGGAGGACCCTGGACGCCACAATTAAAGGAATTGAAACACAAAAAGTCCTTACTTCCAATCCCTGGAGATATACACCAGCCCTCCAGGGGAGCAGATTGACTACACAAGGAAGAATTGACGGTTAAGAGTTTTGATTTTCCTTTGAAAGGATACCGTACATATTGGGTATAGGAATTAGAATTGCATACCCCCCCCTCGCATCGATCAAATAAAGAGTTCCCAATGAAATCTGGAAAGTCAGCAAAGACAACGAAACTGTCTTGAAAAATCACCCTATAATACTGAAAAATAAAAGGTCGATGTTATATATATATATATATATATATATATATATATATATATATATATATATATATATATATATATATATATATATATATATATATATATATATATACAAATAACTGTAGGAGACCTATTCTAATATTCTCAAATCTTTCATAACCAAAGTCTCTCTTTTGCCCTCTCTCTCTCTTTCTTTATATATATACACACACATACACACACACACACACACACACACACACACACACACATATATATATATATATATATATATATATATATATATATATATATATATATTTATATATATATATAATTTGTTGATGAGAGAAGGGCTGCATATAGGCTGCTTCCTAGTAGACGAGGGTTAGATTCTCACACGAACAACACTCAATTATTCATTTACGAAGGTCTGGGGTCGCTCAGTTTGCAATTGAGTAACATCGACGCCGAGCAATATAAGTTCCAATTGAAATTGATAAGTATAATTATAATCACCACATTCTGTCCATCAACATATACCTGTCGGCATGGGAACACCCCCCCCCCCTGGATGTATATATAATTACATATATTTACCGTAAATATTGGCGCAGCTCAAAGTTGGCACAGATCTGGCGTATGTATTCAATGGACCCAGGAAAATGTTTTAAAGTAAAATGTTTTCAAAAAACATTTTTATATATAGATATGCTGCTGAGCTTATCTGTTGACCGTCTTGGTACTTAGACTAAATTCGAAATTCAATGATACAAGGTCAAGTGGCCATCTTGTTAAAATAAAAACTCAAATACCCAACAACAAATAACACATCTATCTACCTATCTATCTATCTATCTATCTATCCACACCTCAGGTTTTTATATCTATCTATCTATCTATCTTTTTGAATTTGTTTATATCTGCTAGTCATCAATCTATCTAGAGCACGTATAGATCGATAATTATCAAACTGGTTTTCTATTGTCAGAGCAGCAGTTTTAATACTGTGTTCAGCGAACAAGTCTCATGATCTACTGTGAGTGATTTCAGTATTCGCTATAGCCTTGTGTCAGATCAAACTAAACAACCATCAATATTCTGCAAGAGGGGAGGTATTTTTGCTTCCCCGAATGGAAAATGTGACAACGTGGGGAATCCATATGCTCCATTTCATACGCATAGGTCACATTTTGAAGTTAGATCTTTTTCAAAACGCTTAGATCTCTCGGGTTATATCGCAAACATCAAGGTACAAATCAGATCCACCCTGCTGAGCACGGTGGGGAGATGCTGTTTGGAAAATGGATCCCCTGTCATAGGTAGGATATTCTGTTTTCAGATTTCCCCAGCTCTCGGATGAGGCAATGTGTATCGTTGTGGAAACATTGACAGCTGGATTTCTCTTCACAGAGGAACATTAGAATTTTCTTACCGAGTTTCAGGTAACTTTTATATAGGAATTAATGAGCCATAATTCGTTTGTTCTCTTCCTTTCCTCGTATCATATCAGGACTCAATTTTTTTACGATATTTACCAAGTTTAGCTTAGGACTGCATAGTGTGAAAGAGGAGAAGATAGGGCGAAGATGAAAGCGTTTCGCCCATATTACATTTGAAGATTACTTACTTGACTAGAAGATCAGCGTTCAGAATAGTGGCTTTTATCTAGACGCGAGCATAAACGTCTTAACTATTTCAGCCACGAGGCAGGAATAATTTACCATGTTTGTCTTTAGCTTGTGATCTAAATTCATGTATTGTATCATATTCCGCAAACTAACCCTGTTACTCCGAAAAACACCATGAAAGACTCGGCATGGTACACCGGCGATATACTAAGTTATGGGAAAATTCGATTTTCTTTATTGTGCGATATTGAAAGAAAGCCTTCGACAAACATTAATATTGTGTTACTGCCTGTGTTCGGACATTTTATGTTAAGAATACGAAAATAGTTTTAACCTGGACAATATATTGCTTCCTTTTTACAGATCGATGCTCACTCCAGAATGGTCATTTTAGTCATTCATCACGGACGGGAAGAGTGGTCAGTCAAACGAATGAATGATAACCAAACAATTTCGGGTGGAAAAACATGCGAAAAAAGTCTTGCAATGTGTCTACAGATTAATGAAGTGGATGTTATGAGGCGTTGCAGGATGTTAAGTGACCTACGCGGTTGGCCACTCGTTTTGTAATCATTGAGAGAAGTTTTCTCCGATTCTATATTTAGTATAGAACGGAAGTTGTAGACTCCATCTTGGATTGCATTCCAATGCAATTAAAATGAGCAAATTTAGGATTATGCGAGGTTCAGGCTAAAAAGAAACTATATTTATATCTATCCCCGAACTAATTGAAAAGTCAAGTAAGCAGATAAAAATACGACAAGCAAATTGAAGAAAAACGTCAAACAAATTAAAAACTACGACAAGACGAATAGTAAAGAAATACGGCAAGCATGAAAAAAAATTAGAGACAAAAGTGAACTGAATTGGTGAACATAAGTAAAAACATATATACATTAACTGCCACAGTCACTGAAAGCGTTTATTTTCAAAGTGATATTAGCTAAAATCTGTCACTTGATATATTTTGTTTAAATGATAATTTTCTAGCCTAATTTTTTAATTTGCTTGTCGTATGTTTGAAATTCGTTTACTGAATTTTTCAATTTGCTATTGCTATTGATTTTTCACAGAGGAATTTTTCGATCAAAAAAAAATTGAAATACAAATGATTTCATTATATCATATTCAATCAAAATATTTTTCGTGTCAGATTATTCTTCAATTTTTTAGCTTTCTTAAAGTATAAACTTTATCCGTGATAATACCCATTATATGGTATACAGCACAGATTCTGGTGTCCTTCTCTAGTGCCAAGCCCAATCTGTCTGAATAATATCCAAAGCCATTCAGTTGCCCATAATTTTAGACATGAAAAATGAGGAAGTCATAAAAAAAAAATACGAGAAATAATTAAAAAAATGATCAGCATTATATCACCGATGTCCAGAGATCGTTGAGTGTTAACAATGTATAGTCATTACTGAAATTACTAAAAATATGAGTATATTTTAATACAAATTTACAAGGGCTAGGACTTGCGCAAGACCTCCAGTCACACTTAACTCTTGAGAAAACTAATAGTCTCATATACAGTGTGTCCCCCTCAAAAGGTACACAGCTTTGTTTAAGCAATGACTTTACCTGAAAGTTAAATACTTTAATTATCTAACTATGTATATCTCTGTCTGTGTATATGCATTGCGATCTCTCGATAACTGGCTATTGCAAGAAGTTAGCATTCGCCAGATATATTGGTCAGTACTTAAGGCAGTGCAGTGTCGAGTTTGAAGTTTTCTTGGATCTGCGATTCTCGGAAAATGTAATAAGAATAGGTATTCACATTAAGGATAACAGATATTTCGTCATAAGATTTATGAATTATCGCCCCTGACTTTCGCTTCATAATTTGTTAAATACAATTTCCATTATATAAAGAGAATAGCTTACAGATATTTTTTTCAATACATCACAACGATTTTTCGACAAAAAACGACGACTCCGTTTTCTATATGTCTGATTATAGAATAATACATCTCTGTTTGTATATAGGCACCGCAATAACTCAATAATTGGCCATCGTGCGAAGTTGATATTCCATAGATACATTAGTCAATACACGTGGCCTTGCAGTGTTGAGTCTGAAGCGTTTTGGATCAGTGGTTCTCAAGAAATCTGATGAAATGAATAGAATTATTATGTTAAAGATATTTCTTCACAGGATTTATAGATTGTCCATTATCTCCCTTGACTTCTGTTCTCAAAAAATTTAGATATGAATATCCCAGTTGGCAAATCTGAAAGGAAGTAACCGAAGCTGAGGTAACTTTGAAGCTGTAGTTCCGTACAGCAGATAGAAAATTATTTTAAATGACAATTATACTGGCTGTTCTGTTCACCGAGAAGTCCAGCCCCTCCCGAACATGCACAGTCGGAACGGGCCCCAGTTCTTGCAGCATATGAATGTTATAATAAAGCTTAGATAAACAACAAGATGATTATATTCAACCACTCAGGCCTGGAATATCATTTTGACTCTTTTTGATCCTTGGTAAAATTTGCTTTCAATTTTCTTCTGAAAATCTTGATTTTTCACTAAGTAGTGTCTAAATCAGCATGACAGAAAAATGTCAGGTCTGTTGAAATAGCATAATAGAATGTGTATTCGATATAAGAATCAAAAGTCAGGTATGAAAACTGCAGGTGCAGTACCAACCCTGATTAAGAAGTCTTTGTTTACAGACTTCAGAGTAACATCAGTCAGTAACGGCTCTAGTTCGGAGACACTGGAAGCTCCATCAGTAAATGCTTTCAAAGCTTTGCTGAAATGCAAGTGTAAAACTCAGTACACGTACAGCTTCACCTACTGAGTCTGTGATTCATCAAAGGAAAAAGCGAACACAGAAACTTGGGGAAAAGTTTAATTAACCTAACCAGGTACAGAGTGACTTTAAATAAAGATATATGATAAAAGAATGAATGATGAAGATGAAAATGTGCAGAAAAAGATCGTTAAGAAATTAAAAGCTGATAAACCAGAAGTCGTATTTGAAAATGAAAACTTGACGTGAAATAAGTAGTCGGCGAGATTTGAACTAGCAAACCGTATCTTTCGGAGCCAGTCTGACACCTTACCGATTTGTCTAGGCTCCATTGAATTTAACCACTATTCCCGGGATGAAGTATTATAGGATAGACTTATCCCCTACCTTTAACATGACAGACATCATAATGATGACGGACCCAAGACCAAATCCTTTAAAAATGCACATTTCTGGCTTTATTCTTCAAATCATCATCATCATCATAATCATCATCATCATCATCAATCTTTTATCGTCTATCATTGGGTATAGAGCTTCCACAGGATTCATTCTTCCTCTCTGTCATGGGCGTCGCTGAGTTTCTCTCTCCATATTGAATTTTAACCGGCCTTTGTTACGCATGCGATCTCTGGGGATCCATGTTGTGAGTCGTGATCTCTATCAGTTGTCTGCTTTTCTTGCAACGTGACCAGCCCATAGCCATTTGAGTTTTCTTATGGATTCAATGATGTCTCGGACCCCTGCTTTCTCCTGATATATTGTGCTGTCTTGTGATTTCTCCATATGATGTTGAGCATGATTCTATTACGTGCACGTTCTTTTGGTTAGGTTCCATGTTTCAGCTCCATAGGTTACTATCAACAGAATGCATTGGTTGTATACCCTTCTTTTTAGGACTAATGGGATTTTCTTGTTCTTGTAGGTTGAGCTTGCTCTACCGAAGGCTTCTCATCCTAGAGTGATTCGTCTTCTTTTTCGATTTTCATGGAGATTCGTTGTCCTAGGGTAGATTTTGTGGTCTATTCGTCTTGGTTTGAGACAACCCCTGAGAGAAAAAAGGAAAAAACTTTGTGGGAAAATTGATTTTATGAATAAAGAATTTAGATACAAAAAGTAGACTGGACCTAAAGAACCCGTCCAATTTGATATATATATATATATATATATAAATATATCTTGAAGAATCTTAGAAAAATATAAAACCAAATTTAGTCTATTTCTATATTGAATAGTCTAAATGCAATAGGATATAGATATTGACAAATCAAATTCAATATCAAATTTAAATCAGCAATAATATCTTAAAATATTTTCCATAAATAGCATTATTGTTTGTATTCAAAAATGATCGTAGATTTTATAACACACACACACACACACATATATAGATATATATTCATCTCAATACACATATAAATATCATTACATGATCTGTTGAAAGTCTACTGTTGGGCCAAGGCCTTTCCCATCTCCTCCGACGAAAAACAGGATAGCATTAGCCTCGGCCATGTCTTACTTGCGAAGTATGTCTTCTCTCTGGTCTTTTCCTACAGTGTTTACTGTCCTACGGGCATCAATCGGTCATCTTAGTGATCCATCAGTTGTCCCCTCTTCTCGCTATGTGCCTTGTGCATCTCCATTGTTGTTGCTTAATTACTTGTAAAATATCCTTCAACCTGATCCTGGTCAGATCTATCTTGATTCTCTACCTCTAAAATATGCACCTAACATTGCTCTTTCCATTGATCCTTGTCTCCTTCTGAGTTTTTTATCAAGTGTTTTTGTGATTTCCCAAGTTTTGCATCCGTACGTTAAAGCTGATTTTATGCACCACATTTTAAGCATATTTGCAATTTGCTTCTCAGTATGTCCCTACTCATACCAAATGCTTTCTATCCGACCGTTGTATTCCAATTTCCGTGGTAAACCTCTAGCTCTATCGCCTCACCAAGGTAAATGTATTCCTTCATATCTTTTAAGACTTTACTCTCTATTTTTATGGTATTTTTCGGGTCTTTGACATCAAACATTACTTTTGTCGTTGTTTTGTCCGTCTGTAACTCTAAATCTTTATTTGAATCACTCACCTTCTGTAGATTCTCCACAGTTTCTGATATTAAGGCAGTCGGCCGGTAGTCACGTTAAAAGTGATTGTAATCATATGTACGCATTCATAGTTATATGCATACACACATGCATATTTTTATGTGAATGAGATTTTTTTTTCAGTACAAACATATTTATCATATATATATGTGTGTGTGTGTGTGTGGCTTGATACGGTTGATCCCACCCTTCAAACCAAGGATTTGCATGCCATATAGGTAAATATTTGAATAACAGACACACACACATACATATATGTATAGCTCCTCGAATGCTAATTTTCGAGGCTAACAAGCAACTTGACCTAAAAAGATTGTTTTGCACCAATATTACCTTTTTTCCCTGTAGTATGACCTTGTGCCCGACAACGGTAAGCGTAGTAAATAACTGCACACAAAAACTTACTTTTATATATATATATATATATATATATATATATATGCCAGCAACCGAATTTCCATGAATATTCAAAAGACAAAATCTGAATTCATAATGTGTTTACAAAGGAATATAGTATGGATTCTTTTCTTTTAAAGGCATATCCGTTTCGTGACAGTTAAATGGGCCACAATTGCGTGCGTAAAATTCCACCAATATTAAAATAATATCTAGTGTAAAAAAAACTCTCTCAATATCACGAAGAAAGAATCTATCTTTCCTGATACTTCAACCATAAACTATATGAATGAAACATCTAGACTCTTTTACTATGAAAAGAGTCGACGTGGTGGCGGTATAATTTATTCCAAGTATTAAGAGATGGGTGAAATTATCCATGAATTGCACTACGATATCTGGCAAACTATCAGCAAGTGATTGATCTTGGGGTTTCCAGCATGAAAAAACTGCACCCAAAACGAATAGGTAGATAAATAGATATTGTTTTGTTGAAAGAAGCTGGGATCCTAAGGGAAAAAAAAATTCTGAGCCTACCCAAGTGATCTTTTCCTTCTTTTAAAGATTTAACTACTGATAAAGTGTTCTGGCGATCTGATTAAAAGGAAATTTTAATGTGCTTTGCGGGTGAGATAGGAAGATGCCGTATAACAACCAAACTGAATGATTTGATCTTCAAATGACATTATTTTACTGAGTGCAGGCATGTATTGTCATTCTGGAGAATGGCCATATTCCACATGCATCGAGACAGAGTTTTGGTTTTGATGATGGATTCTTTCAATTACGAATGCTATAGATTATGCACTGTTGGCATTGGTAATATTGATATATTTCTTGATATATATATTGAACTTTTGGTGCATTTGAACGGATTCTTATTCCTTCTACTAAAATGCAGCGTCGTTCACTGAACTATTTAACACACACACACACACACACACATATATGTATAAATATATATACCTCATTATTTTCTCCATATCATGACCATGTACCAGGCAGATACTCACTGATCTTTCATCGTGGGATACGTTTTTTTTTGGCCAACCCATGTCAATAAACCTTGTTACAAAAAGAAAAATTAAACGATGTGTAGTATAAAATGATATCCATGCATTATGATAATACCCTATATGAAATAACAAACTACATGTATGACATGAGTTATACATCAGCTTCATAGCTGGAAGAGAGGTAATGTTTGATCAGCACTGTTGGGGTACCATGTTGATAGATCTGTCTTGTTTTGATATCCCCAAAACGGTTACATGGTAGACAACTGATGACCCTAGCAAGATTACCATAATATCAATGTAAAATATAAAACACAGTCAAAAAATTACATAAGCAACATTAAAAGATATTCGGAAACAAATAAAGTGACACAAACAATGTTTTGAAAATGTTTTTTCCATGTATTTAGTGTTTAAAATTAATAAGCTTTCTTGACAATATATATATATATATATATATATATATATATATATATATATATATATATACTCACACGCATACACACACTCTCTCTCTAGCACACACACACACACACACACACACAAATATATATATCTTGAGAGAGTCAAGAAATGGAGGGAACGTTGGAATAAAATATTTATTTTATTTTAACATGACTTTCAATATAATATTGTTTATGTTCAACAATAAACTCCCGAAGAAGACCACAGGTAAACAGGTTGGTAGGTGGGTCGGTAATGCGACTAGAAGACTAGTTGGCTGAAATAAGTCTTTAAAATTCAGTTCAGAAACATATAATTTTGAATGTTATATACCTACTCACCTATTTACAAATATATCTGTGTGTGTGTTCGTCTATACATACACATATGCACACACATGCGCACACACACACACACACACTCATATATATATATATATATATATATATATATATAGAGAGAGAGAGAGAGAGAGAGAGAGAGAGAGAGAGAGAGAGAGAAATAGACATAGATGTTAACTTATCTATGTAAAGGTAATCTCAGACAAACCGTCTCAACAACTCCCTGTTTTCGGGTTGCGTTTAATGCTTATTCAGGCGTGACTGTCCGGTACGTCTACTGATGTGTAATAACGTGCACCGTGACGTGCCATTCATGAACGCCATGTTGCATTTGCCCGGATCATTGGAGCATGGCTTTTTCCCGCTGAAACCAGACGCAGCAAAGCGTACGGAACTAACTATGGGCGGTTTTCGGCTTTTTGGGGTCCCAAGTAAACGTGTTGAGCGTCTTCACCTATAATAGCCCTGTTGCTTTTGGCTTTAGTTTGAATTGAATGAAGAGTAAGAGAAAGAAAGAAGAAAAGAGAACGAAAGCCGGAGAAACCGAAGGGTAATGAGCGGTGGAAGAAGAGGAAAAAACATTAATGTTTTTGTGTTATCTTGTTTAGTGACTCGTCTTGAGTCGTTGTTATGGTGAACTGCTTGTGCATGAAGCGTGACTAATTCAGAGGCTGAACGGGGGACAGAGGAACAGAAACATGGAAAAGGAGGAGAGAATTGAGTTGAGAGTAGTGCAAGAGAAAAATGGAGAAAAAGAGAGTAAGAAATACGAAGGAGACAGATAGATGAGCAGAGACGGGGATAAGAGAAAGACAAGAAGTCAATTGGGACGGAAAGGGGGAAACAGGAAGAAAGAAGGGAGAAATCCGGGGAAGGGGGCCGAAGAGAAGTGAGTAGAGAGAGCGATCAAAAAGAAAACGAAATGTGAATGGGAAGGGGAGGAGGGGGGAGGAAAATGAACAGGGGAATAGAGAGGTGGGAGAGGAAGATAAGTAAGTAGAGAGAGTAATAAGAGGAACATAGTATGAAAATCAAGAAGAAAATGCAGGGAAAGAAAAGGAGAAATGATTAGATAGATAGATAGATAGATAGATAGATAGAGAGAGAGAGAGAGAGGGAGAGAGAGAGAAGAGGAAAACAAAATATGACTTGGAAAGAGAAAAGAATGAAATGTAGAGAATGAAGAAAAGAGTCAGTTCAGAGAGTGATAAGAACACAAACAGAGTTGTGACGGACGCGGGGAAAACAAAAAAAAAAAGGAGAGAGAAATGCAGAGAAAGAAAAGAAAAAGAATTGAGTAAAGAGTGATAACAGGAAGGAAAAATGTGACACGGAACGGAAGGGAGGAAATAAAAAAAAAGAAAGCAAGTAATGTAGAGGAGGGGAAAGAGAAAAGAGTAGACGAAGTAATAAGATGAAGACAAAAATGAGAATAGGGATGAAAGGGAGGGAAAAGAAGACAGGAGAGGGAATTGCAGGAAGGAGGTGGAGAAAGAGAAATGAGTTGAAAGAGTTGTAAGAGGGAGACAAGAAGTGAATTGGACTGAAAGAGGAGAGAAAAAGAAAGGAGAGGGAAATGCCAGGAAAGAGGAGAAGAAGGAGAGAGTACAGAGAGTGATAAGAGGGATACAACATATGAATCGAGATAGATGGGGGGAGGGGTAAAGAGAAATGAGAGCAAAATGCAGGGAAGGAGGAGAAGGAAAAGAAATGAATAGAGAGAGTGATGAGATGGGGACAAAATGTGACTTGGGGTGGGAGGTGGGGGAGAAAAAGAAAAGGGAAGTAAATGCAGGAAGAAGGAGAGAAAGAAGTGAGTGGAAGGAGTGATGATAGGAAGACCAAATGTGAATTGGAACAGAAAGAGGGGAGAAAAAGAAAGAAAAGGGAAACGCAGAGATGGAAAAGAAAGAGAAGTGAGTAGAGAGATAATAGAAAGTGGATTAGGGCAGAGTGGGGGGGGGAAAGTAAAAGAAAAAGAGGGAAATGTAGAGAATGAGGAGAAAGAGAATTGAGTAGAGAGTTATAATTGTTCAAAAATGAATTCTGACGGAAGTGGGAAAACGGAAAGAAACAAATGAGAAAAGAAGAGAAAACAGAAAGGAGATAGATGGAGTTTGTACACATGTATATATGGGAAGTTTGTATATATATATATATATATATATATATATATATATATATATATATATATATATATATATATATATATATATATATATATATATATATATATATATTATAGTTTTTTAATGTACAGTGTTTAAAACTGTAAAGCTTTCTGAAATATTTATCATCTATCTCTCCCTACATTAATGTACTTGTGAGTGTTTGCCAAGATAGAAACTGATTCGAGAGAAAGGAGCAAAGAGACGAGAGAGAATGAAAATTTGAGAGAAAGACAAAAGGAAGAGAGTTGGGGACAACTGCAAAATAGAAAAAAAAACTGATTGACATTGAGAGAGAGGAAGTAGAAAGAAGGGGAGAGGTGGAAAGAGGGAGAGAGGTGAAAAGATGGAGAGAGTAGAAATTAGACGAAGATATATAAATATTGTAAAGAGAGAGAGAGGGAGAGAGAGAGAGAGAGAGTGAGAACTGAATCGAACTGGTAGAAAGTGTAAAGTAAAGAAGGAGAAAGATAAAACATACATGGATATAAGCTGTGGGTAAAAGAGAGAGAAAGAAAAAAGAGAAGTAAGTGTGAGAGACAGTGAAGACGTACAGACGAAATGGGAGAAAGAGACAGACAGGCAGACAGACAGATAGAAAATTGGGAGCGAGTAATTCAAGCAAGGTGTGAAGGACAGGACAGATCAACATAGAGAGAGTCAGAGAGAAATAAGAGAGAGAGAGAAGGAGAGTCAGAGAGAGAGAGAGAAAGATGGTAAAGAGAGAGAGAGAGATTGGGGTGTTTAGGGAGAGATAAAAATAGGGTAGTCAGAGAGAGAAGAATAAAGTGAGAAATCAAAACTGACTAAAACAAGTCTGGTTAGTCGCCCAATAGAAACCGTCATCTGATCAATGTTTTTCGGTAGCTTGGAAAAGGGAGTGATGAATGAATATTTTCAACCCTAACAAGCCTCTCCATAGAAATAGAGGTTGAGTTTAACCATACAGTCGGGAAAACTGGGGGGGGGGGTGTCTTGGAAGCTGGTATGAATTTCGTTTCGGAATTGTATGAATAAAATACAAAAAGCAGTAAAATAAATGTTGTTTATGTTGGAAAAATGACTCCTAAATATTTCATTGTTAGAACTTCGTTATAACAGACCGAGAGCCAAAAAAAAAAAAAAAAAAAAAAAAAAAACAACGACGGCAACCGTGATAATTTTCGATGCTAAACTACGAGCCGGAGAAAGTGGGAAAAAAAGAAGAAAAGATATGTCTTGAGAGACTAGCTAGTAAAATCGCTGTTAAAGGTCATCTGGTTCTCTGGAAGTTATGGTTTCCAACCCTGTATCAAACATAGACGTCAACTCAATGGATTGACAGAGTAGCATGACGATCACCAGTTCTGAAATTTCCAGAGAAAGGACAAGAGACATGACAGGTAACAGAATGAGAATAACAACCCCACTTTAGAATTAAATAAAGTGTTTCTGCTTGACATTTCCAGAAAGTTACTGATCGTGACAGACACCTGAGGAAGTACTGTGGGTACAGCAACCGAAATGTTGAAATAAAAACAATGATCCGGTCCCTCTTAAGATTCACAATTGGTTTTTGAGGGTTATGATTTCTAAAATTCACGGTCGTGACAAGTGTAGAGGTTAGAGCATTGGAAGTCTCAAGTTCCATCTCTGTTTTGGGTAGTACTGAAGTATACGCTGGCTTTGAGGAGTGGCGCTGCGGCATCATGAGGGAGATTTGACGGTTACAAGTTCTGAAACTCCCTAGGGTGGATACCGGACGTGTCAGGGATAGGAATGAAAATTACATACCTTTCTCCGCCTGGATCAAATTAGCTATCCCGTCTGACATTTCCGGAAGATAACCGAATGCAAAAAATACCTGAGGAAGGATGGAGAATACAACAGTGGAAACGCAGTTATAAAGGCAATAAACTGCTCCTTACTTGATTGATGATGCATGGGTATTACAGTTATTACTACCTTTGCAGTAGTTATGGGAGAGTGGTTTGTCGAAGAGCTCACTTACCCCCTCTTTTCTCCGTACACTGTATGTACACTGTTCTCTGCCAATCATTGTAACATACCAAGGAAAAGACAATGGGAATACACGGCTTTTTTAATTGTTGCAGTGTTGAATGAACACACGTACCACCAACGAGAATTTGAAATGTGGTTTCAAAACACACTTTATATATTAATAATGTATCTATGAATATATTAATGATAATTCATCTATTAATATCATTAATTGAAATATTTGATAATACAATATACAATGAATTTAATGATATGATGGATAATTAGATGATATAATTATTCAATTACCATAATATAATCTATCAAATACTTATAACTTAATGAAATTTGATAATTCGATTCGTATAATCAATGATTATTTATCACTTCATCATTTAATAATTACTTTTAGTGTCATTATTGTAAGTTATGTATTTGATAAGATAATTCATTGATATAATCGATATTTACAGTATGCTCGAATTTCGAATATGTGAAATGATATGATCTAATTAAACGATGAAAATCTTATTCTCATAACCTTTATTTATTATTGATATTCATATTTAAAATAATGTAGTAAATATTTTAATAATATAATTCATATTAGCTGGACCCTTGCAAATTCTTCGGGTGTGGATACTCAAGATTATCCTTTATCCCATGTGTCTGCACTTCTCTCACCCTAGATTACTTTCATATGCGAAAACTACCAAACTTTTTCTCAAGTTTCTATCCTCCTGTTCAAATGCCTTTTTTCTACTGTCCCCTCTCTTATTTTCCTAGTTATCTAACTCTCCTTTCTCTCCCCTCTCTTCCTAATCCCCTTCTCTCTCTTTTTATACTCTTACTAATTAGTTTTCTTTATCTCTCCTCCATATCCCTACCCTCTTATTAAACTAACATCCCATTCTTCCCCTCTCTGCTCCAACCCTTTCTGTAAAGTACCTAACTTCCTGTTCCCCCTACTTCCTTTCTACCAATTTATTTAACCGTCTAAGTCCTCTTCATAATCATAAAAATATGCTTTGAGAAAATGTGATATCTTCATTTATTCAATTTATAGTGAAAATAAATAAGTAATACATTTTCACAAGGAATGACTCTTGTTTGCTAAACCGAATCTTCATCCAGATTTTTTACAAACCTTTCATTCAGTAAAGTAACAAACAGGAAGAAATGAGCGGAAGACTATCAGTTTCGCAAAACAGTCTTGACACCTGTCGTCTGCTTCATTCAAAATTTTGTGTTCTGAAATCATCAGTTTCTCGATTGGTAACTCTTTCGACCAATCAGTGTGTAGCAGTCGTAGGCAGTGATAAGCAGAATAATAGCACGGCATTTATTTATAATTCAATAACAATTTAATTAAATGCATTTCATTTATATACTTAATTGTTATTTGAAAATGCATAATCTATATGATATATCTAAATTCAATATAATTTATCATATTCTTATTCAAAAATAATGATAATGTAAATGAAATAAATTGAATTTCTAACATAATTTAAGCTTATTATATGACTAATTTAGTAACATGATTTATAAATTCAATAATAATCTATTCATCAATTTATGATTCAATTATACTCCGTTCATTTATTATATTTCTTTAATTTATATATTTGATTTACAATGGTTTATTAATATAGTCTAAATTTGAAATAAAATTCAATTTGATTCAATGATACGATTTAATTTCTTCACCATATACCATTTGCAAAACATGATAATAATTTGACAACATAATATAATTTAATACCAACTTATGAATTGAACAATATGGTTTACTTGATTCTCTGTCCGTGACACAGAACTCCTCCACAAAAATACATCCTACTCACCATTTTAAGCAATGGACTACTCCAAGTAAACAGATTCAAGATTTTTTTTCGGAAAAACCTCTCATAGAAATTCTAATGGATCTGTGAATTTCTTATTAACAAGCAGATTATATAAGAATCACAGATCAGGATACACGTCGGGTAGCTATGACCAGTAAGCAAATTTTGCAGGTTATTATTCGTTGGTTCGATCCTCACAGTATCGATGTTTTGATACCAAACTCAACTAATTCAATTTACTCTACATATAATGAACAGTGCATTTAATTTTTCAAATAAATTTTCTGTCCGTAACAATCGATTCTTAAGTTTAAAGGTATCAATTTCGTCGATGAAAATATCACCTACTCATCATTTGAAACGATGAACTCTTCCACTGAGAGGATTTTTTTCTCAAAGGATCATATCATAGAAAATAAAACATAACCGTGACTTTTTTCAACTGGATTAACTACTATATATATATATAATAATTGATAAATATTAATAAATGATTTAAAATAATGCAAGAAAAAAAATTGAATTAAGAGTACATTCTGTGAAAACGACCCTAACATCCAGTGATTAAAAACAATGAATGAAAAGTAGACCGTAAAAATACTTGATAAGAAAATCGACAGGAATTTAAATGAAAATCAGGAGAAAAGCGTGGAGAGGTGATAGAATTAGATAAGCGTAATACAAACAGTGGCGTTGGATTTGAAAAGAATTTAATGGTTGAAAGGATTCAAGGAGACAGAGAGAGAAAGAAAGAGAGAGATTTAGTAGATGTAATTATTACTGGCTAAGGGCCACAACTGCGAGACTAAAAAAGTAACATATTAATACTATTCGAAAGTTGGGAAAATATGAACCGATTGAGGATTTTTTCATCTGATAAATCACCCTCCCTTCATTGTAGCTCTTTGGACAAGTCTTGGAATCACCCACCAGGAAATAAAGAACATCATTTTCTATCTTTTTTTTTAGGAAGCCATTTCACGTCTTCAAGGTTGCTGAACTTTTAGAGTACCATCTCTTACACGCACGCACACACACATCTCTCTCTCTTTCTCTCTCTCTCTCTCTCTCTCTCTCTATATATATATATATATATATATATTAATGCTCCTCTATTCAGGGTCGAGCACTCTTTAAGTGAGGTCACATCCATTGTAAGCTTATGTAATGCTCTTCCATAGGGATAGAGCACTCTGGGGAGAATTTCTGCATGAATAAATATATCGCTTAGATTCAGCCTTACTGATTGTCCAGTTCCGTATCCCAGAGGTAGGACATCGAAACAGCTGTACACACACATGAGCACAGGATAACACGCAATCTTAAACATATATATGCATGTATATCTTCATTGATAGCTATTTACTTATATGGCAAAGAGACCCCTATACATCATTTCTGTAGAGAAGTTTCCCAGAATTTGGGGGGGTGACAAAATCTTTCATCTATGTATACTGTACCGGTCTAACTAAGAGAACAGTTCGAAGGTATTACCTTTTAAAAGTAATTGTCACGGGACCTAGAGATTTATAGAAAATATGGATTTCCGATAATACATTATGGACGAAAAAGCTTTCATTGAAAGTGGTTAGGGAAGAAAGATGTTTAAGAAAAAACTTTATCTGAAAAAAATACATTTGACAAAATTAGAGAATTGTTCTGTTTTTTGTCTTGTTCTAGAAATTTCTCACAGGCATATTGCAATATTGACCCTACTAAACGATAAGGAGTCATGTTCTCATTGTTGCATCAGCTGCCTGACATGCCAGAACACGTCAAAGTAACAGCAGTCCTTCGACAACGATTTGTCACGATGAAGACTGATGGCATGTCTCACACAGCTGTTTCGAGAGTGCAGGGCCGGTCTGAGAGCGTTTTTTCAAGAGTTTAAAATTGTATGATGAAGGAAGATCTTTTTATTCCAGTTTTGATTTGATTAATTGTTAGCGATATGCTCAATACCCTCAAATTGAAATTGCATGGAATAAACCTCGTGATAATCCGGAAATTGCACGTAGAAGAAATTTTCATTTTAAGTCTATAGTCGTTTGCTGCATCACATTTGCATTATGATGACATATTTTGACATGCAGCAAAACACTGGCCGACTTCTTGGCCCGAAAAAAAAAAGAGAGACTTTTTGTGGTCGAATGTGTCATTCAAACAAGCCAGTTGCTTACTGTAGTGGTTTAAAGTAACAGTTTCCCCAGGTTATAAGAATTCTCTATAAAAAAAAGAAACTCCCTTTGAATACACAAAACTTGGAGAACAATTTTCCTACAAGTAGATTCCGTTTAGGTTGAGCTGATGAAAGCTCTCCTCGATCTAACCCTGTTATTCTTTGATTTAGATTCCAGGGATAAATCAATTATTCATTGATTGTACGAAGCTGATTTTCTCCTGTCTTTAACAAGAAGAAAAAACACTTTACTCTCCGAAGGCTGACTGATATTTGTTTCAGTAACTTCTTGTGAAACCTATTTTCCTATCTTATGAATTTTCTACAAAGGTTGTAAACAACGTACTACAGTTGGCCGATTGCAAAAGCAATGAAGAGCTTACTAAACTTGAGAGATACTTTTATTTCAAGATTTTCCTATCAGTCCATTAAAATATATATATATATATATATATATATAGATATATAAAAATCGGACTGACACCTCTTACACATACATGTACTAGCTAATTATCCGTTCTACAACAGATTATTATATGTATATATGTATATATGTATGTATATATATTTATATATATATATATATGTGTGTGTGTGTGTGTGTGTGTGTGATCCCCTCTCTAAATCGCTTGAAAATGATTTTTTTCGCAAAAGTTTTTGATTTAATTCTTGTTAAAGAACAAGTTCCTTTTCACTTTTGCCCTCTCAAAGGGTGGATCTCCCTTGACTTTGCAATCCTGAAATGATTATACATGAATATATAAAATAAAGATATATGTAGATATGTAACAGGTTCCACTGTGGCATTATAACCCCCCTTCCTCTAGTTGATAGATTCCCCTATAAGACAAATCTTAAATATTTTCCTCAAAAGCTTTTAAACACCTCTCGGTTAATCGAGTAGGCATGCCAATTTTGTATCTGTAGTAGGATTATAGTGGTTCTAAAAAAGACATTGAGCACTCTTTCAATAAAAACAACATTTTACTTGCAGTGCACACATACGCGCACACATACATGCGTGCACACACACACACACACACACATATATATATATATATATATATATATATAAATACACACACACACAGTATATGTGGTACAAATTAGGCTAACGGTATAACATAATATAATAATATATCAATAATGTAAAGCCACTCAATATTCAAGACAAGATCATCAATAGATAGATGCTTACATATGGGTATAAATAGAAACGTAGATAAAAACTAAAGAAAATTGGAATTATCGTTGAATGAAATTATTGTATGAGTCAACAAATAAATGAGTTAAAATTTTAGATAACACAAATTAATCTAAAATCAAATAATTAGATCGTTGTGTTTGTTTTTTTATTGTTCGTTTTTTTGTTTGTTTTTTTAACATAACAATTGAAGTCAAAACGCAGAGCTGGAGAAAGTAGACCATTACATCTACGTTCGACAAAGGATCTCCATGAAATCCTCAAAAGACGGGGAAATCAAATTGAAAATCATTCAAGAATATCCGATTAGTCCAACAAAGAAGGTTTTACAACCAATGTATTTTCTCATTATCCACCTATGGAGTTGAAACATGGAACCTATCTAAGAGACTGACCTGCAAACTGAGAACCATTCAACGAGCATGAGAGAATCATGTTCAACCACACATGAAGAAATCACAAGACAGCGAAGTATATAAGGAAGAAAACAGGGGTACGAGACATCATAGGATCCTTTAAAAAAACTCAAATAGCAATGGGCTGGTCATGTTGCAAAAATAGCAGACAACCAATGGACATCACAACTCAGAAAATGGATCCCAAGAGATCACATGTGCAACAGACACCGACAGAATACAAGCTGGAGAGACTAACTAGACAGGTTCAGAAAGTACAGGCTCAGCAACGCCCATGATAGAAAGATGTGATGGAGCCTGGCTAGGGTCTATGTCCAACGATGGATCATAAAAATTGATAATGGAATACATAAACGAAATTTAATGGGTTAAACATAGGATTGAAATAGCGATAAGAATATCTATAACGTGAAAAAAAAAATTATATCGAGAGGGAAAGTCGGTAGAGAGGATGGTTTTGTTGGGATTGAATTTTGATCAAGTTAGAATAATTAAACGGTTGCATAGGTTAATGAATAAATTTAATTCAATAGGGAAAACATAGATTTGAGATAAAGACAAACTAAGTAAAAATATAAATTCAGTTAACCCCTATCATTAGCGGGGGTTAGGGACGCCAAGAGGGCGCCAAAGCAGTGAATCTGCGAATAAATTTTGCTGATACACCACAACCTTTTCGACTTTTTTTCTCCTCATGGGAAGCCATTTTTCGTCTTAATTTTCCCAAATTTTGAGCTAGCAACCCGTAATACGTATATTGAATAAAAGTCAATACATTTTGAATGATGTGAGTTACTGTTGTGAGTTTGAGCAACCTTGTGATTTTCAATAGATTTGTTATGAATAACACCGGATATTTGTGGGATTCGAACATAATTGATATAATAAATGAATGGAATCAATACAAAATACTGTAATTCTTGTTTGTTAATCAAATATTGGCTCTCGCACACCTTTCCTGTTTGCCTTTAGCCCACTCCTTTCTTCTCTTATTGCCCACCTTTCATAGATATGCAAATACTTAGATACACCAATAAGTCGGTAGCTTCTATATTTCAATATAATCTCCTTCCATATCAATGTGCTTAGTTCAGCTGTGAATATCAATCCCATAGATCGAGCATTATACAGTGACAATTTCCGATAAAAATTTAGTTAATAGCAACGTGTCAGGCTACGGACCTATTGATCCAAATTCGTTCATTGCATAGTGCATATTAGTATTTTTTTCAAATGTTTTAAGTACACACATACGTTTGCATTACCGTGAGTGAGTTCTTTGTCCCTAAAATATTCATGCTTTCTTAAAAGTATTTACTTGAATGGTTTTATTACTCACATAAATGTCTTCCCTGGCCATCTATCTATCCACCTACGTTTGAAAATTACCATTAACCTACCTACCTACTTAACTCAACGTTCCAACCTGCAAAAGCACCTATATTCTTGATACAAGACAGTGATGATTTC
>OY735222.1:32604210-32616773 GCA_963457665.1 Thysanoteuthis rhombus | reverse complement strand
CAGTCTTTCAACGCCCGTCTACACACTCTCTATCATGGGCCGTAGCGGAGCCAGTATTTTCTAAATTTGCCCAGTTCATCTCTCCATCATGTATTCTGTCAGCCTCAGTTTCGCACGTGATCTCTGGGGATCCATTTTGTGAGTCGTGATGCCTATCGGTTGTCTGTCATTCTTGCAGCATGGCCTGTCCATTGCCATTTAAATTATGTATGATGTCTCTGACTCCCGTTTTCTTCCTTATATACTGTGCTGTCTTGTGATCTCTCCATGTGGGGTTGAACATGATTCTATCATGTGCACGTTGCATGCTTCTCAGTTTGCAGGTCCGTCTCTTGGTTATGTTTCATGTTTTAGCTCCATAAGTGACTATTGGGAGAATGTATTTGTTGTATACTCTTCTTTTGGGGATTATTGGGATCGACTTGTTTTTGAAGGTTGAGCTTGATTTGCCGAAGGCTTGCCATCCTCGGGTGATTCTTTGCTTGATCTCTTCCTCTTTCGTGGGTTTCATGGAGATTCGTTGTCCCAGGTACATGTCGTGGTCTACTTTCCCCAGTTTTGCATCTCCAATTTTGACAGTTATGTCGTTATTCTCAATGTGATCGTTGCACATATTTTTTTTTTTTTACTGAAGTTCATGTGTAGGCCAACTCGTTTGCTTTCTTCATTTAGTCAATCTAGCATTAATAAGAGGTTATGTAGGTTCTCTGCGAAAAGAACAATATCACCTGCAAATCTTAGGTTGCTCAGATATTTGCCACCTATTCTGATTCCTCTATTTTCCCTGTCCAGGTTTCAGAAGATCATTTCGAGGCATGTTGTGAAGTGTTTGGGTGAGCTGGTATCACCTTGTCTTACTCTTTTTCTGAGTTGACGGGGCTCAAAGTCCTTATGTAGCCTGAGAAAGGAGTGGTTGTGATTGTATATATGTTGTAGTGCTTTGACGTATACACCATGTAGAGTGATGGCCTTCATGACCAGGGGGATTTCTACAGAATCAAATGCCTTCTTGTAGTCTATAAATGCTACTGTGAGTGGCATTTTATATTCTGCTGTTTTTTGTTTCTTTCTAGGGTGTTGTTTATGCTGATCAGCTTTCGTTTGTATGTATCCGTGTCGTTACGAATATGTTTTGCCTGGTGATGTTGACAGAGAACGATCCCATTTTCTATAGTATGGATGGTTGGAATCGTAGTTTAACGTCCTATGACTGTCAGTTAATGGTGAAACGATTTCCTGAAACTGTACTCTGTGTTATCCGTACATCCAGGAAGACTAAATCACTGTTCGTTTCTTTTTTCCCCTGCAGTGAACAGCATTGTGGATCTTACAGAGTTCACATGGTCCAACAGAGCTTCACATTTTCTTGTTGAGGCTGAAGTGTGAAGGTGTCAGCTACAAATCCCAGCCAGGTAGATAGTCTCAGAGGTGTAGCCTCGAAGGCATTTCCATGTACATGTTTCCGATTACTGGAGACAATTGCGACGACATAGTCATACTTTCTTCCTGTTTATGTATTTCAGAACCTGACTGGAAGTATTTTGTTTGTACGTGAAATGTTTGCATTTCCATTATGCTATCTTTCGAAGAGGTATTGTGTTCCCCAAATGTTGGTTTGTATTCTAGTTCTTCTCGTATCACTGACATGACCACATCCGTCGGTTGAACAGGGGAACTCAACAGGGAAACTGTATGGAATTCTTTGTTTCCACGCATATAAATTATAGAATAAGCTACGTAGCAAGCATTTTTGAGAACGTTCAGAATTTTCTGTTTTTACTGTTGTCGCTTCCAGTTTTTTTGTCTCGGACGTGCCAGGTCTCGTCTTCTAGCGAGATACGACACAATGAAATGTGCCTGGTCCTTTTATCCAACGAAACATTGTCCTTTAATTTCAATGGAATTAAAACTGACAGTATTCAAGAAAATATTAACCTTCATCGTCCAACATTTTACAAAAACAAATGTTATTCGGATATTTATACCTTATATCAATACACATTTTCACTTTTGAATATGTTTTTGAGAAACGATATGACAATTCTAAACAACTTAGATTTTGTTAAGTGAAATATAATTTTATAAGTGAATGAATAATTATGTTTGAAATAAACTTAGATTCAATATAGTTTATATGAAAGATAAGGGTAGACAATAAATTATAGATAACATAAATCAAATGTAAAATTAAATAATTCAATCGTTGTGTGTGTTGTTTTTTTTTGTTTGCCTTTTTTGTTTTTTGTTCCAAAAACACAACCATTGAATTCAAAACACAGAGCTGAAGATAGTAGACCACAGCATCAAAGTTGGACAACGAATCTCCATGAAATCCTCAAGAGAAGGGGAAATCAAGTAAAAAATCAATCTTGGGTGGCAAGTCTTCAGTAGAGCAAGCTCTAACTTCAAGAACAAGAGTCCTAAAAAGATTATACAACCAATGCATTTTCCCATTATTCACCTATGGAGCTGAAACATGGAACCAAACCAACAGATTGACCCTCAAACTAAGAACCATACCATGTGCATATGAAATGGTCTCACTCCTATGGGAAACCCTTTCAATGAATCTTCGTTCGCAGAGCCGTTATATGTATAGTGAAACTTGGGTACAGCAATTCCGCTATACTAAGCGTACAGGCATAGAAGCTTAGAGCTGATTACCCATGGTCAGCATTGGCTCACCGAAGTCTCAGATAGATGTATAGCAAGCCCGACTTTCAAAAACCAGACGATCCGAATAATCCTGAAAAGAAGACTACACAAACAACGCATTCTCCCAATAGTCTCTTATGGAGCTGAAACGTCGAACCTAACCAAGAGACAGACCCACAAACTGAGAAGCATGCAACGTGCACGTGGGAGAATCATGCTCAACATCACATGGAGAGATCACAAGACAGCACAATATATCAGAGAGAAAGTCAAATGACGAGGGACTGAGATTGCAAGAATGCCAATCAGCAGACGGGTATCAAGACTCACGATGTTTATCCCAAGGGATCACATGTGCTACAGAGGCCAGTAGAATACAAGATGGAGAGATGGACTAGACAAGTTCAGAAAGTATTGGCTCTGCAATCCCACGACAGAGAAGTGTGGCGAATCCTGGGAAAAGTCCATGTCGAACAACAGACGTTAAAAGACTGATGATGATGATAATGATGATGATGATGATGATGATGATGATGATGATGAAGTAATAACCTTACGCTGGCTACAGCTTCAGTCCTTACCGCAACATATCACATGACTACTTATACAACACGCTTGCGATACGTGAATGAACTTGAGGGCAACAAAAACTCGAAGTTGTGTCATTCATTTAACCATGATATTGAAGTATAAAATACATTGAAAGAATAAATTTTACAATATTTTTCTTGTTTTTTTTTTCTTACTTGAAATTTCCTATCTCTTAGTGATTTAAAAAAAATTAATTCACAAAAAATATTTCCAACTCGTTTTAATTCAGTGATAACTTCATCAGTTTTGTTCTGGGCTTATCGAAAAAACCTATCAGACAGTTTGCATCTAACTGTACCAATGCCATTGAGGAAGGCATGAATCTATCCCCTCCCCCCAGCTAAGGGTGAATAGCGGGGCAGACTGGGATTTTCAGCCTTAGTTTGCATTTTGAATTCAAAGGGTAAATTCCAACAGCTCGTCGAGTATCATTGGAGGTTGGCAACGAACAGAGTTCCTGAAATGTAAGGTTAATCAGGCCATAGTAAAGCTTCACCCGGTCCAGTGAGTGGATTATAATAAATTGATCAAGTAAAATAAATGAGAATAAAAATGGACGGATAGAATAAGGCGACTGCTGTCTTCACCTCCCCACACACCTTGAGTACAAGTGAAAGATTTCTAAAAAAAAAAAACATTAATGCACTGAGTATAATCTTCATTCATTTCCTCTACTATTGTCGTTAAACTAATATATATATATATATATATATATATATATATATATATATATATATATATATATATATATATATATATATATATATATAACGACGATAGTAGAGGAAAGGAAGATTTGTATTCAATATACATTTCAAACAGATAAACTTTTTACAGTGTGTTTAAAATTACTGAATAACACTCACAAACACACACACACACACACACACACACACACACACACATATATATATATATATATATATATATATATATATATATATATATATATATGCATATATACAAGGTTTGTCTGGAAAATATCAAGCCATTTTGAATATTGGAATATTAATTACGGACTTGATGAAACTTAGGAACCAGTCAAAAGGGACCTTACTGAGCATTCATGAACATATACTTTCCTCAAGGTTACTCAAACAGAAGTGAGATACCATTTAGTGGGCTCATGTACTATGTGTCTGTCACATTCACAATAAGTGAACAATTGTATGCGCCAGTCCATTTTTCACTTCTTGTGCAAAGATTTTGGGTTGGAGTCAAAGTCACAACCT
Organism: Thysanoteuthis rhombus; assembly: GCA_963457665.1. NCBI lineage: Eukaryota > Metazoa > Mollusca > Cephalopoda > Oegopsida > Thysanoteuthidae > Thysanoteuthis > Thysanoteuthis major. The sequence continues at coordinate 32,612,295 of OY735222.1, read as the reverse complement.
GTTGCTTGCAGCAAAAGCTGCCGGGAATTGAAAAATGTTGTCTTTACGTACGCGTGTGGTTCATCTACATTCATTCTGACTTTGTGTCGTACTTGCCCGCCTTATGAAAGAAACAAATATTGTTTTCTGCTTTGCACTACAGGAAAAGAGGATCTCTACTTCCAAACAAATAGTACACTTGAAGAAGGCCGTAAAATAGAACAGCCGAAATTAATTTTCTGGATAACTTTTGAAATATTGAAGGATCTTCTGAAAATTATAGACGGTATCACGGAATGTAGTTTGATTTAGGTTTGTTATAAACGAACAAGCGAACATTAGAACACAAAATCAATAGATTTTATGCGTACGTGAAAAATCGTATAGTTCTCTAATGAAACAAATAAAACTTGAAGTGCTTGAATAATAGTTAACGATGTAATTTTCAATATTTCGTTCTTTTGGATCTGAGATTTCAGGCAACTTGAACTAAACTAAAAATTTGCACTTCAGGTTAGGTTCTAACAACAATTATGCACCCCTAAGACTTCCTTGCTCTAGTTGACAGTCTCGTTCTGGGGCAGTTGCAAAAAAGGGCTTTAATTGATAAGTCAAGAAAACATTAAACAGAATCAATACTGATATCAGTGAAGAATTCTTACATGTACATTAAATCTAATCGATCCGTTAAAGTTGTATATCTATATTACTCGTTCAAAGAATACCTAGTGTAATAAAGAGAATCTTCCCATTCTGAATATCCAAGCCTGCAAGGTCTGTACATGAATAACCCAAAGGCCTGCGTAATGGAGTTTTAAGGTGAGGCGCTGCGTGTGCACAGCTGATCCCCACCATATATACTGAGGGTTTTTGTATGCTATGGTCCACCGAAGATCGAAAGATTGGTGCAAGGTCCTTTTTGGGGGGGGGCTTATCCTGACAAAATGCACACACACATACACACACACACACACACACATACACACACACACACACACACACAGAGTAAGACAATAGGAATGGTTACAATGAATTACATTAATTGATTTTTTTTATTGCTGAAACAAGCTACCAAGATAAATAATTCTCCTACAATTTATTGCAATAGTATCTAGGTCTATTGAGTAGAATTTATAACTTAATCGGGAAAAACAAAAGCCACAAATAAGCTTGATCCTGCATTTTTCAAGTCGATCAAAAGTTCAGAAACAATATTCTTTTTTTTCCCATTTATTAATAGACATTACTTTCAAAAGTGTTTAATAACTATCATTAATTACTTTTCTCATATTTACATTTTGTTGGAAACAATACTACCGGCAACATGACTACCCCTGTGATGGAATAAACAACGCCTTGAGAGAAAAAAATCTTCGTCTTTTCAAATTTTAGCCATTGCAAATGATGTTGTGAGATCTAAAAGTTTAGCTCATGGATAAATCATTAATAATAATGTCTAATACGCTTCAATCCTAAAAGGAGACTGGGAGACCTCACGAAACTACGAAGAGAGGAGACTGCGTGATGGTTAGATCCTCCATGGCTGACAGATTCAAAACTGATACTGGAATATCACGAGAGTTACAGAAGTGAGAGTTCAAGTTTATCTAGGGTTGAGACAAGTTTTCTCGGTGACTGATCAAAGCTACTTCGAAATCTTGTACTCCTGCAGTCAAACCTCCAATCATTTACATTTTTTTACTCCTGAACAGTGGGCTCAGGTTATCTTCAGTGATGAATCTAAGCTCACTACATTGAGATCTGATGGTAAAAATACTTGATCCGTACGTGAATTGCCCAAACGCCTGAGCAATAGAGTTTTAAGGTGAGGGTCGGTGTTTGCACTGGCCCCTTGATTTGTTAAAGCAAATCTGAAAAGTTTGAGGCGGCAATGTGATGGTTTGGGGTGTTATTTCTGCAGTTGGGGTTGATCCTCTGGTTTGTTTCCTTGACAAGATGAATGCTGAAGTTTTTTAAGAACTTCTCTGACAGTATTTCGTTCCATACCTACTTTAGTTGAGAAAGCTGCACATTTATATGCAGGATAATGCACCCAGTCATACAGCAAACAAAGCTGAGAACTCAATTAACCAGGGAGGACTTTCGATGAAAATCTTGTCAACAAAAAGGCCCAGTCCAATCGAAAATGTATGGAAGCTGATGAAAGAGCGCGTCCAACGGTTCAATTCAGAAAACAATCTTTGGGAGAAGATTGAACATGAATGGAACCATATCAATTCAGAATTTTGCAAAATGATAATTGATTCATGTGCAAATAGTAATGAATTTTTAATGAAAGCATCAATATCATGACTTTTCTAAGTTTTCCAATTCGTCTCTTAACTTTTGATCACCATATTTTTTGTCCAAACATAAGTTTTTGTTGTTATAAATGCTTTTGTATCGCTGATTAAGCCATAGCCTTTACAAAATATAGCCATATAGTCTAATGATAAGCTGTAAAAAACGTTTCTTATATTTTGTTTGATACATATATATATATATATATATATATATATATATATATATATATATATATATATATATATATATATATATATATATATATATGTTATTGTGTCATCCACAGACAGCTGTTTCGTTGTATTACAACTCTTCAGTTATTTATGTATATATTGATTCATTATCGCATTGCAGTCTAGAAGACGTATACATGTAAGCGACATAACGTACATTCAAAATATCTATTATAATAGATATAGACTGAAATGGATCAATGAGACTGTAGCTCGAGACAGTTATATTGAATTCTGATCTGAAACTTAAACAATATTTTTCGAACTATACGGATAGGAGAAAAGGGGTAGTTCAATCAAGCTACTGAGTTTTACGGTGGGTTGAAATTTCTACGGGGCCGACCCTACCCTTTAAACCAAGTGTTTGCATTCTACGATCCACTGATGGGGTGTGAATTGGAGCAAGGTCCCTCGGTTGTAGGTTATAATCCTCAAAGTTTTAAACCATTGCATCGTCTAATCTTTGCATTCTATTTCAACACCCAGATTGTTATCTTACGCGGTCTTTTCTCTTCATTTCAAATCCACGCTGCTTGTTTAGTGGTTGTGGCGTTCTGATATGATGAAGGAACGACCAGTCGGGATTCGATTCTGATATACATAATTTTACATATTTACACACTAGTGCACGCACGCACTCCCCATATATATATGTTTGTGTGTGTGTGTGTGTGTGTGTGGCTGTGTGCGTAGGCATAGTCGAATCGAAATGGCTATTACATACCGGAAAGGTGTCTTTGATTTTAGTTAGGTTTATTGTCTATTATAGGAATTTGTGCGTGCAGAAACCCATTTTAATTAGTTCATGCACATTTATGTAGAGAAATAAGACGTTCCAATATATATATATATATATATATATATATTGATGCATATATTTGCATATATTTGCCTGCTTTCACGCAAATACATATCTATGCCTGCCTATGCACATGCACAATGCATTTAGCCATTCTATCTATCTATCTATCTATCTATCTATCTATCTATCTATCTATCTATGCACTTGAATCTTTAAAAGTGTTTATGCATGTATTCGATAAACCTCTATTATGACGAAGTCTCCACGTACAAGGAAAGAGGTTAAGACGTATTAGTGTCGTGCCAGTGACTGGCCAATGAATGGCCAGCAGTCCAAGTGGAAATAAATGAGCAAAAGTTACAAAAGATGTTTACAATGTGTAGAAAGGGTACAGAGTTTAGTAGTGGGTGTAAAAGAAAAAAGAATAGGTAGAAGTGGAACAAAAGGTGAATGAGACTCTAAAAATATTCAATATGTTATATTTGCAATCATTGCATCATTGCCCTTCTTCTTCTTCTTCTTCTTCTTCTTCTTCTTCTTCTTCTTCTTCTAATAATAATAATAATAATAATAATAATAATAATAATAATAATTATAATAATAATAATAATAAATATCGCTATTTCAGTCAACCACAGAGTAACCCTGAGATAGTGACCTGGAAAAATACCAAGACCTTGCAGGAGAAGAGAAAGAGTTGTGGAACAATAAAGGTGGTGATTGTATCGTACTTACGATGCCGGTGCGACTATAACAGACCTGAAGAACGTCGCAAAAAGATAGAAAGGGATGGAAATCCAAGGGAAAATCAAACCTGTCCAGATAATAGCATTGCTAGAGTATTGAGAAGATTGGTTCTCTTATGATTTCCAGTAGAAGCCACCAAATGCTACCGGTGTGAATACTCAGTGAGTACAGATAAAAGGGATACCCGTCGCAGTGGAAGAATTACACTTAAGACGACTGGCTAAAGAAGCAACACTTGAAAGATATAGACAAAGACCTGTCCAATACACACAGATCTGCACATTCCAGAACAGCGAAAGACAAGAACTGAATGGAAAAAGAAATACAGAACTTGAAAAAACAGATGACATAGAGTAAAGAAATTCTGGAACAACAAATGGGGATGTCAAAAGAGACACAACAAATCTCCAAAATGGTTAGATAATGCTAAGAAGGAACAAGGAATAGATGAGGGAGTACAAATTGTATTGAATTCAACCACAAAAAACACTTTCCGAAAAATAGCAGATAGAGAATACATTTCCGCAGAAAGAAGAGTATTCTCTCCTGAATTACAGAAAAGATATAAGAAAGGAACCAAAGTAGCCAATGATTTGCAATACATTGACCAGATGATTCTCAAAGAAATAAGGAAAATAACGGAAACTTTGCAAGGATAGCTGGATATTGGAATGCTTCAGGGTATTCAAGTTGAGCAAATCTGTGGTGAGATTCATTGCCAACTCTATGAAAAATTGGAAAGTAGACTACTGGAGAAAACAGGAGTGGGTATATAAAAGGGAAAGTTTCCTGGGGGACTCTCAGTTCCTACAACAGTGTTACAACTAAACAGAATCTTGAAATACAGTAAAAGGTACCAAATCTCCAAAACAAAGGGAAAAGTCAACCACCTCATGAAGAACAATGACTTAAAACTACTAGCAAAGAACAGGGAAGAGATGAAAGAGAGAGAATACAGTAATGACATTGGGGTTGGCTTTGGAATAGAAAAAAAGTGCACTAATGGTAATGCACTAAGGAAGGCTTACAGGAAGTAGCAAACCGGGAGCAGTAATGCAGACAACAAGGAAAGGAAAATGGGAATTGTAAAAAAAAACAAAACAACAAAACAAACAACCCGGAGAATTCAAAAGACGGATACAAAATGTCGCAGACGAGAGATCATGGACATGGCTACTCTAAGGAAACAGAAGAGAGAAACAGAATTGCTCATCATGGTAGCCCAAAATAAATGCATCAGGATAAACTCTGTCAGGGCGACAGAGCCCAAACAAACAACAAATGCCACCTGTTTAAAGAAAGGGGCAAGATTGTAAACCACATAATCAGCGAATGTGGTGAACTAACATAGAACGGGTATAAAAACAGACACGACATGGTGGCAACAGTTATACTCTGGTAAGTAAAAACAACTGAGATTCGACCATGCGGACAAATGATATCAACGCAAACCAGGGAAGATCCAGGAAAATAGAAGCCACAAATACTGGGACCTTTTCATCCAAACAGACCATTGTACCCAAATACGTAGGCTCGTGGACAAAGGAAAGTGGAACTGTCAAATAGAACATGCAGCTGTGCCTGCAGATCACATAGTGAGTATGAAAAAGACTCAAAAGCTATGGAAATACCAGGACTTGGCAAGGTGACTGAAGAAGGTGTGGGGCATGAAGGCCAGGGTAGTAATGCTGTAATAACAACAATAACAACCATAATGAAGGAGATAGCATACAGAATCTAACCATCCACGAAGAAGATGGCATACAGCAATCAACTATGAAAGAGCGAATCCGGAAAGAGTATTTCGCCAGAGTTCGTATGACATAAAAAAAGCAAGCCCAAAGCAGCCATTAGATTTAAAGCTAAAAACACCCCAATCATGTCCAAGGTAATATACAGCTCAAACATCATATATTGGAAGCTGAATGATATAAAGAGACTGGACGCTGAGACAAGAAATATGTTTACCTAGGAAAAGATGCGTCATCCGAGTGCAAATGTACCTACCATGAGCCTCACGGAAACGTGACTTGGTTCAACTTGAACTTACGATCAAGACCACCGTTATCGAGTGAGATGTCAAAGGCAAATTATCTGAATAGTAAAACAAGATCAACTTCGTTGAGAAAGAGACTACACTTTTCAAGAAAGTTCCCGACGCCCCATACAAAAAGAGGCTACCACCATCTACGCCAAACGAGTGGAACAGAAGGCAAAGCAACACAGCCAACAACAGCAAAAAATAAAATAGAATAAGATAAAAATGAAAAATAAGGAGGACAAGCATAGAATGCATGGGAATTAGACAAAAAGGGTGGAAAAGGCAGACGTGGACCAACAGAAGACACACCAGTGACCGAGGGGCACCGAACTTAAAGCAGAAAAGGAGAGCCAGATCATCGCCGTACAAGCACAAAGCCTCACAGCCAGATCCCATTGCAATCAGAGATAAAACAGACTCGCAATTCAAGATCTATGAAAAGTAAGAGGAAATAGTCGATCACTGAGGCTGTCCAGAATTGGCAAAGACCAAGTACAGCATTGGTCTATCAGCACTGAACGATCTGCAGGAAATACAAAATTAAAACATCCGAAAGATGGTGTGAGGACCAACCGATTACAGTCACTAAAAACAAAAATATCACCATCCTCTAGGACAGTGGTCACATGGGTTTGTACAAAACCAAAAGGTTTGCAAAAGATTGGGGGGAGGGTTGAAAAAAAGGGTTCTGACAAGATTTGTCGGTAAGGTTTAACGGAGAAGCTTGGTCAGAATTGTCAAAACATTAATATTACATAAACAAATTTAGTTAGACGAATTACATTTTGTTAACAACATCAAACCATTTCTGCTCTCTCGAGATTGTTACGTAAAAATGAACACAATTATTGTCATAAAATAATGAGACGGGGTTATGTTTTTAAAGTCATATGCTGGAAAGAAATGTTAAACAAGATATTTTTATTTGTTTAGATTAACCTTCGTTATCAATTTACAGCAAGCTATTTGAACTAATCAAACGTTATGTTTCATGTTGTACTAGACTAAAAAATACGGTTAGTCACTGAAATGATGTGTACGTTTCAGATATTCCTGTATATCATCAAGTTTGACAAATATTTCTAAATCTTGCAATAATATTTCGGATTCGTATCGTAAAACACTGCTCTAGAACATACCCGTCCACACTGATAGAGATACCAAAGCGAACCAGTGGTCATCGGAGCACTAGGACTCGTGAAGAAGAGAGCATAAAAGTTCACAAACCGTATTCTAATATGCTGAGGGACTTGGATTGTTTGCAAAGAATTTAAAAAAATTGATAAAATTTAAAAAAAAAATGTGTAAGTTTACCTCCATCTTATTTTTTCAATTGTTTTTTTCCACAACTCGGGCCATCAATCTACGCTCAGCAGCTTTGACCAGTGGCGTTCCTTTGGCTGGTGTTACTCGGGGTTGTAAGTCAAGCTGTCACCCCCGATTCAGAATTTTTTCCCGATAAAGAACGGTAAAAGTAGTGGTGAATGGTAAATTTTCGAGATGCCAAAACAACATGGTGTCACCCCTCAGATGATTGCACCCGGAGAAAGCCACCCCCGTTGGTACGCCGATGGCTTTGACCACTCCACCAAGGATGTTTTCATAGCCTGAAGAAGTCCCTTCACTCCAATTATTATTGTTTCAAATTCTATACAAGTTGTATAATTGAAGAAATTCAATTATTAAAAGTAATGTAACTCAATATTTCATCAATTTTAACAACATTTTACCTTCATCTTAATCTTTTAGTTTTTTTTATCAATTATTATCATTTTTATCAATTCGACTCCAAAACCAAATAGAAAATGTAAAAAAAAAATGACGTGATAAAATTGGTTGCATTTCTCAAAACCTATTGTGTCTATCTCACTTTTCTATAGAGCCATACTCAAGAAGTATTGAGTGAATAATGAACTAACAAACAGAGGCTTGCATGACTAGCACGTAAACCCCTCAACTAGGCTTAGTGCTATTACTCG
>OY735222.1:32536710-32599210 GCA_963457665.1 Thysanoteuthis rhombus | reverse complement strand
AAAGTGAAAAAAAATATGTCTTCACTTTTGACTCGTCATTTTGTCCCCCTCACTATAGAACCCTTGAAAGGAGGGATAAATTTTACTTCATTTTCACACCTTGAAATACCTTTTTACTTCTGACCCCTGGTAGATGGAATACTCTAAAGAATCATACATAAACATATACTGATGTATGAATATCTTTATATATGTATATGGACAAAAGTAAGGTGGTACTTTAAGATCATAGTTACATTAAAAATGAACTCCCTTCTAAAACACTTGAAAATGTTTTTCTTAATCTTTATTTACTACAAAATCTAACCCAAGCCACATTGAGTATACATGCCAAATTCGATTGGGCTGCATCCATGTTTTGGTGGGTTATATAACGTGACAGATAGACAGACAGACAAGCACATAGAGGGTGTGACACCACTCACTATACACACACACACACACATATATATATATATATATATATATATATATATATATATATATATATATATGTATATATATATATATATATATATATATATATATATGTGTGTGTGTGTGTGTGTGTGTGTGTGTGTGTATGTATGTGTGTTTGTGCATTCCATATTTTAAACTTGGATATACATATATGTATTTGTTCATAAGTGTGTGAACGTGTGTGCGAGCTCACACATGTACATAAACGTCTCTGTGCATATTTGTGTGCGTGTCGGATCGCTTATCTTTTAAATCTGTGCCATTCTCTAGAATGTCAGACGAACGTGACACCCTTGGACGAAAACCAAGGTATGGAGTTGCAAGCGTAAGAAATGTCAAAAAAGTGGGAAGGATAAGAAAAAAAAAACGACCAAAAGAAAGAAAGAGAGAGAGAGAGAGAGAGAAAGAGAGAGAGAGAGAGAGCGAGAGAGCGAGAGAGGGAGGAAATAATCCTCTTCAACTTACCACGTTCATTCCAAACCTTCCCCCTACCACCACCAGTTACTCTCCTCCTTCTTCTAAAAGAAAAAGAAAATTCTAAACATTCTTCTTAAATTTCTCTTGCGGCAAGTAAATCGCAGAAAAGTTTCACGACATGATCCCAAACACATGGAACAACTTTCTCAGCCAATAGAAAGATTCAATTCCAGTCACGTGCTTTTTTTTCACTTGGGTAAGTATGCCTGGGACAGTTTCTTTACGAGTATGTATTGTCTTTTTGAACAGTTTTGCGGCAAAAATCACAATACATGCCAGATATCCTAATCGAAAAAAAAAGTCCTAAAACATGTTTAAATGAAATTAAAACTGTAAATAGTAATTCGCCAATGCATAAAAATGACAGAATTCAAGGAAGTATATCGAAGCTTTTTGGAACAAAAATCTAGAAATCATTTTGCCAAATATCGATTGGGATGTCACCGACGAATAGACAATCCCATCATACATTTTAGTTCTTGGCGGGAACAAAACAAGTACTATCATTCGTAATGGCTCTCCGTTGACATTGTTTTTCGTCGTCGTCACAGTTGTCTTCGTGTAATTTTCTCAAATTTCGTAAATTAGATAACCTCAATATTCCTCAATACATTTCAATGAAATTTTGTTTGTAGACTTTCTGCCTGGCGTAGGAGAGTTATGATCGATTGTTTGTTTATATGCAGAAACGTTGTGTTTGTTTACAATAGGGCAAATTTGACAATTTCTGACTGATTTTGCAGATATTTGACTATAATGTTGACAAAACTCAAGGAATTGAAATATGGTGAGTTACAGTCGATCAGATTGTTTCTCCACATTTTATACGTATAAATCATAAATCAACATGCAAGAAATAATGAATTTTGGAACTACTGGATAGATTAAAAAGAAAATTATTATACTGGTTCTTGGGCACCTAAGAATTCTATGGTTTCTTAGTTAACAGTCTTGATAAACAACTAATTACCTCTCTCTCTCTCTCTCTCTCTCTCTCTATATATATATATATATATATATATATATATATATATATATATATATATATATATATATTTATATTTATATATCGTCCGTTTTCTACTGGGTATCTTTATTCTTTTAAGATTTTCAAAAATATTCAAACTGATATACTGAGTTGTATCAACAACGACATGTTTCTCCTTTAGTTAAAATCAGAACGGAGCCATAAAATGGAGTAAAACCATATTCTTGTAGCCACCGTGCGGAGTAACTCAACGTTATTTACCACTACTAAAGTCAAGCCACAAGAGCTGGGCACAGAGTGAGGATTGTATTCACTGCAGTAGTATGTTCTGTGGGACTAACTCGACCACTAATCCACGATAATGTTTCCAGACATGCGCATTCGTATTCACCACAAAATTCAGATATCTAAGAAGGCCAAAAGTATGAGGTACCGAGTGAAGACCAAAATCACTGAAGTCGGTCAGAGATGCTTGTTAACTACTCCCCTAAGCGTGAGCGTATGATAACTCTTTGGTTAAGAAGGGCAAAGGGCTTGATTATACCGAAATTTTACGTGGATTTGCCCGATTTACACAAATTGCCCGAAATTTTACACTACTTGCTTGATTTATTTGCGGGGGTAGAGGGGTGAGGGATACGTGGCTGACCCCTGACTCGTACGCCCATGTCTCCAAGGGGTAATCTGAGAAACAGATATTTACGAAGTGCAGAAAGAGGATCGAACTCTTTACAGTAATTACTGCCTGCAACGCTAATTTGTCAAAGATTGCTCAACGTCGAGGCACGTGAATAACGGTTTAGGGAGCGTAGCTTGGACTGGCGCAAAGTCATAAGTATGGGTGCGCCAAAAGGATAAAAGTCTCTACAGTAATAAGGCTTTGCAGGGTTACTTTTCCAACCGTTTCACCACGGCCAAATAATTTGTGCAGAAGGTCAGAGGAACATAAATTATGATTAGTTTACTTACTTAGTTGATGCAATATTCTCCCTTTTGTATTAAGTTTCAGATTAGGAAATATTTGCTTACCTAAACCTATCAGTCTTTATTTTGTCTTCCCCCCTTCATTCTGAAAGTGTTTTCATCCACTGTTGTTCAATATGTATTTATTTTCTTTGGGTTTTCTTTAACATTCCCCAACAACGACTAACTGTAAATGGCATAAAATCAACCAGTGAACAACGTTATGGTTTCCTTTTTTTTTCAACGTGGTAACACGATTTCCTTTCACTTATTAGCCAAATCTATGCGTGGATACCATTGATGAAAAGGAAACCAAAGATGAATTGCTTCCTTCAAGTTTAAGCGTTTAGATGTACTTTACCGATAAACATCCCGACACATCCACACACACACACACACACACACACACACATATATATATATATGTGTGTGTGTGCGTGTGTGTGTGTGTTAGAAATCCTGTGTGTATTTGTGAATATGTATCGACACACACTGGAATCTTAATTGAGACGTCATTTGGTTATATGAATATATATATATATATATATATATATATATATATATATACAAACACACACACACACACACACACACACACATATATATATATATATATATGTGTATTATCTTTAAAAATACTATTTTAGAAAAAAAGGAAACGTACCTTGAGAATCTGTATTCGAAATCCTGTTTTTCCTGAGTTCGAACACAGACCCCTCTAATCAATGGAAATTAGCAGCTAACTCAGCCAAAGCTCTCTCTCTCTCTTTCTCTCTCTCTCTCTATATATATATATATTCTGTCACTCGCTAAGCAAAAGCCATCATTTCATTCATATATATATATATATATATATATATATATATATATATATATATGTATATGTGTGAGAGTGGGCATTTCTAATACTATAGGGAATGGAGGGTCGGGTATAGATATTGCACATCAAATCCCTCCCAAATCTTCGTTTGGAGAAGTCATCACACACACACACACGCATGCACACACACACACACACACACACACACACATATATATATATATATATATATATATATATATATATATATATATATATATATATATATATATATATATATATATATATATACATAATTAATGCTCCCCAATTCAGGGTTGAGCTTTAAGTGACATAACTCGTTTATTGTAAGCTTATGCAATGCTCTTTCAAGGGAATAGAACACTTTGGTGGATGGGGAATATATGTTAAATGAATATATCGCTTAAATTCAGCCTTACTGACCGTCCAGTTCCGTGAAGTAGGGGTTGAATACCGGCCTCCGGGTCTGAAGCGCAGGTTTCAATCCTGCCTCGCAGTACTGGATGGGAAAATAGATTGTCTATATCCACACTGAAGAGTTATAATACAACGAAACAGCTGTCTGCGGATGACACAATTATATATATATATACACACCCTAGCCTAGATGTATACTTCAGATATATATATATATATATATAAATATATATATATATATATATATATATATATATAGAGAGAGAGAGAGAGAGAGAGAGGAAATGAGAGGGGGAAGGGAAAGATTAGAATTTATATTATATAACCAATATTCAATTTTCAACGCAATGTCAATGCGGTTAATTGAACGCTCCTCCAATAATTGCATCCGTCGGACATCGTTAATCTAATTACTATGTCTGGATACGGGATTACTAATCCATATTGTATGTATTTATCCGTTTTTACCTGTATATTAAGTTTGTGTAAAAATAATTGCGGATTCTCAACATTGACTTTAAAGCAATATATCTCAGTGCAGAATAAAAGTTATTCATCGAAATAAGAACATTCAGATCATACATATTTTGGCCAAGTCGGAGGTTTCCGGTCGTTTTGTCGAACGCCTAGTCATCGACTCTCTGTCAGTTGAAAGCAGTTTCGCCGTGCAGCCGATTCGTAGAAAAATCTTTTGACGAAGTGATGTTTTGCCGACTTGGCTTTTAGCCGACGGCCTTTTCGTTGAATACTTTTTCATACCATCCAGAGGTTGAAACGAAAAAAATGTTATTTCTCAACAAAAAAATTGCTCTTACATTTCAAATAAAAACATTAGGAAAAAAAGGGGATAAAATGAAAAATTATTGTATGAAATGAATTTTCACGAATGAATTTTTTGGCAAATGGATTCAGAGAAATAATTCACCTGCAGACATCGGAACCCTTTTTTTTTTTTTAAATCTTGTCAATCGACCATTCTTTGAATCAATTTTCGGAGACTTTCTGTTCTTGAGAAAGTTCTTATCAAATATTTTCGACTGATCAGATTACTGTTTCAGTTGAGGAGGACACACATCCTTCGTAAAAGTTATTATTTGTTATTGACAAAAATGTAAAACCATATGCATAATATATATATATATATATGTGTGCGTGTGTGTGTGTGTGTGTGCCAGAGATAAAATGTTTCTGTTTCTACTTGTTAATTCATATTTGTCTTTTTTTTATAGAGGTGCCAGGGAACTGCAGTAACACTAGATCCCTCTCTCTCCATCTCTGTCTCTATATATTCCTCAGTTGGTTATGTTGGTAGAGAATCAACTCTAAGAGGTATTTCTGTGTAATTAGTATCAAACATCCTGATCCCTGTAAAACTTATCAGCTTGACCATAATGAAATAATAACGAAAATTGAAGAATATATTAAAGAAAGTATAAAAATAGAATAAATGAATGTTCATTAAAACAAATGAATTTGTATTAATGTTAGATGAATTAGATAACAGAAGATGTCCACAGCGTTTGTCAGTGCGAAAGATCATTGCATTGACTGGAACCAGGGAAAGGGTAAAACATTTGGATCTGGTCCATTTGTCTGACTGATTGGTAGTTGGAGATTGAACATGGAACACCAAGTAAGATATTGTCTAAGCACAATGATGGAATCGCCCATTGACGTGTTAATACATGCTAGAAAGTAGCTTGGCTTTGTTTCAATCATGAATCTAAAGATACCTCATTCGATAATTCAAAAGAAAAAAAAAACAAAGTAAAGGAAGAAAGATGGTATACGACGTGGAAAAATTACCCCAAGGTTAGTGGAAAAATTGTCAAATATCTCGGTTGAATATATTAGCAGAATTAACTCGAACAAGTTTTTCTGTGTAATTAGTTTTCTTAAAGATTATATCATAAGTTGGTTTGCATGCAGTCTGAGATTAAAACTGATATGACAGATTTGATGTTCACTTGAGTGAACACTCAATAGAATTGACACGAACAGCCAGTCGTGTCCGTTGTTATACTTACTAATCACTCATCGTTAAATACGTTTTTTAGGGTTACCTATGTAAGTAAGCCCAGTTAAAAAAAAATTAGATGATGTGTACTATGAAATAACGTCTATGTACAATACTTTTTGATAATACCCAATACCAAATAATAAACTACATCTATATGTATGACATAAGTTAAATATCAAAATCATGGCTGAAAGCGGGTGATATTTGATCAACACTGCTGGCATACTATGTTAATATATATTTCGTTTTTTAAATCCACGAAACCGTTACATGGTAAACAACTAAATGATCCCATTAAGAGTAAATTTACACATAGTATCGTAGTAACAAAATTTATGTAAAAGGGGAAAAAACACCGAAGAAAATTACATAAATTGCATTAACAGAAATTGAGAAATAAGAGACACAAAAAAATTCGAAAAATTTTCTAATGTTTAGCGTTCAAAGCTGTAAAGCTTCCTATATATATATATATATATATATATATATATATATATATAATGCTGGTGCAAAAATTGCTCCACCAAATGCCCACAAGAAAAATCTTAAAAGTTTACTCAGCTCTTTTTACTGTTTGTGCAATCAGGCATCTGCTGTCTGTCATTTACAAATCTTGGAAAAAATTAAAACCAGAAAATAGCTTGCGCATAAACCTTCAAAAAAGTGACTTTCTCTCTTCGCTTGCCACAGAATTTTTTTTTTCTGACTAGTTATCACTGGCGATGAGAAATCTTGTCTAAATAGATATGAGTGTCTGGGCTTGTTGTGTTCCCAACGGGTTACCCGTTGCGAAAAGTCTTTTAAATAACACTATTTCAATCCTTTCCCCGTTGATTGCGACCAAAATCGAGTCAGTTATCCCTCAAAAAATACGTTTCATAGTCAGAAACTAAGGATGCTGTGATTGGTTCACGGTCGACGTTTTCCCCTCGAAAGTTATGAGTTCAATTCCTTAGTCAGGTAGGGTAGAAATACGCATATGGTCTTGATTCGCAATTTCATTCTAGAAATCAATCATATGACGGAATATGAATCTGAGTATCAAGAAGCACTTATCTTGCAAATATAAATTACTAATACTAATACTACTTGTTAGTAATTGGTGCCCAGCTTTTACTAGTGTATGAGTGAAAAAATGCTTCAAAAGTGGCAGTGCAGAATGTTCTTTGGGAATAAGAAATAAGTGTATAGGGCCAGATCGATTCTCTGCAACCGTTGTTGATAGTTGAAACGTTAGAACAGCTATCGTACATAGATAGGCTTCCCCAGGTAAAAGAGATGCGAATGTTTGTCAGGCCTAGAGCCTATACATTATTTCGATCCGCGTATATTGCTGATGGTCTTAAAATGATGATCCGAGTTGTTGCGATTAAAAGCGACTTAAATCAAAATGTAAGAAACTGTCAATAAATGATAACACTTGATAGAATTTATATTGCAGATTTTGCAATCGGCATATTAACTTGCTGGTAACCCAAATTTATACTTGGAAGATCATTTCCGACTTAGACGAAGACGAACGTAGATGCAATGTCCTTGGCATTGCTCTGTGCGGTCTAGACCTGTGAGAGCAGGGTTTGCCCTGTGACCAAGGCAAGCACTCTTAAAGTTCTTGCTTCTCGCATTTGCGTGTGAGGTTTTCCCACGTTAAAACCGACCCTATGTCACATCCTGTTCTCGTGGGGGCTCGTGTAAATAGGAGCATATTTAGTGAACTCTGCGAGATTCTTTAAAGATGAAAAATATCTCATGCATGCTTTCCACATAATTTAGAATTTAATTGCAAATTCTCTGAAAAACATCAATTAATCCTTAACTCAAAGTTGGCTTCATTTTTTTCTTCTTCAACCTCCCATGAGATCATCTCAAATAACAAAGGAAAAAGAAATGTTTCTAAAGGTATTTGTTTTATTGTAGTTCGTAGTTTAGTTGAGGGCTTAACAGATGAGCTTTTGTAATGGACTCCAACTTAACAGCTTTTCTGCAGATGTTTCAATCTTCGTTTGAGCACATTGCCTGCTGTAGGTCACATACTAAACATCGCCCGAATGTTTTGACCGTACACTCATTATCAAGCAACGTTTGTAACCCTTTCGTGACTTCTGGAACAAATGTAAACGGTGGTTTCTATGACTGCTGGAATATATATGCCCTGTAGTTCTCTTTTAACGGTTTGCTGAGACGCTTTAGTTCAGGCATCGGGGAACGTAATAGGTCTGTCTTGAAAGGGTTATTAGTTTAATTAGATAGGCGTCTAATCAAAGCATGGCGTTTTCTGGGCCCTCATCCAACCTTGTGTTGCAAAGTGTTAGTCCATTAGTATACTCATTAAGCGCAAAGGACCTATCGATGCCGACTTATGATAATAGAATTTGATTGAAAGTATTGTTATAAGTAACATTTTCGTTTTACTCCAGGCAAAAGATTGCGTAAATCATTGATTTGATCATGGTTCGTGGAAGCGTCCAAAGACTTGGACAGTTTGAAATCATCACCGGAAGTAACCTGAGTAAGATGAAAAATAACCTGCAGCCCAAACTTAGCCAACCAACGTAAGGTGACATCAACTGATAACTCACCAACAACGATGTGTTTACCTCGGGCAGACAGAGAAATGATTTAAATATGATATGGGAATCTTGGACATGTATATGGTATATACAATGAAAATTTCTCTCCCTCCCTCTCTCTTAATATATATACCTTAGTTAATATTTGAGTCGTTTGTTCTCTTATTCGTTCCTTTTCTCCGCCCAAACTACAAGGCCGATTGACCTGATATCTGTCATGAATCAATAAAAAATCAAACACCTACTGAGCTGTGATTGGCTAACTAGGTCTTTTTCAAATATTATGCTAATGTTCGGTTCTAATCATAAAGGAAATTTTTTTATTTATTTCAGGATTTTCGTCATTCCTTCTTCTTGCAAATGGGACACGTATTTCTTTCATTGAAATCTATTCCTGTTTAACTTTTGGAATCTTTTGTCATATATCGCTTTTTAGACAATGAAACAAACCTTAGCAGCGGTGAATGTAACACAAGTTTCGGTTTCTCCCTTCATCCTTTCTCTTTTTTCAATGACAAAACGTGAGTTGGAAGGGAATGTATTGGAGGAATGAAGCCTACAGAGATATGACTCGAAGTTACTGCTGAATTAGGTCATTTCTTGATAAAATTGAAAGTAATGACCCCATTAGATTGAGTATTTTTAACCAATATTATTTTTTTTACTACTTTTTACCTCTATCTCAATTTTTGGTTGATTTTTTTATCACAACTCAAGTAAGGTAATCAATTTACGACAGTGAGTGAATAGTGCAGATAGTAAATTGAGATACATGTCTCTGTGTGAATATTTCTTTCCATTTGTTGTGTTGGGTAAGAAGAATTAAATAACATGTTTTTCAATAAGTGGTCTATTTCGAAGTTCTGGTTTACCTGAGCAATGCCAGACATCCTAGCTAGTATATATATATATATATATATATATATATATATATATATATATATATATATATATATATATATGATATGGAAATTATTTTGTTTTTGAAATACCCGAAACTGTTACATGGTAAACAACTGATGATCCCAACAAGTGAAAATTCACACCCAGTGCCATAATAATGAAGTATATGTAACCAAGAAAAACGCTGAAGAAAATAACATAGATTACATTAACAAATATTGTGGAATAAGTGACCGAAATGATACAAAAAAAATTGAAAAAGTTTCTCAATGTTAAGTAGTTAGAGCTGTAAAGCTTTCTAGGATATATATATATATATATATATATATATATATATATATATATATATATATATAGCTTGACCAGGAATGGTAACATGTGATCAATTATTAAAAACTCGAGTCCTGCTGGCCTGCTTCTCAGTGTGATCGGGGACGATTTCTTGTTTGAATGAAATAGAAACGTTATCCCTTGTTCAATCTTTCATTCTCTCTCCATTTTTCATTCGAACAAACGGAGAACTCTCCACCGCAACTAAAGAAGTCCGATTTTATAATGAGTAGACCGCGAATGAATATGAATGAAAGCTCATGTAATTATTATCAATAAATTTGTACTCGTATTTTTGTCATCCTATTTCTTTTACTCCTTATTGCAAGGTTAAAATCGAAAAAATCGACCCGAAAAAGGTAGACTACTACATCTACCTAGAACAACGAATCTCCATGAAATACTCAAAAGAAGAAGAAATCAAGAATCTCTCAAGGATGGCAAACTTTTGATAGATCAAGCTCAACCTTTAAGGACAATAAAATCCCATTGGTTTTAAAAACAAGGGTCTGCAATCAATGCATCCTCCCGACAGTCACCTATGGAACTGAAATATGGAACCTAAGCAAATGATTGCCCCTCAAACTGAGAACCCTGCAACATGCATATACACAACGTGCTCAACCTCACATGAGGAGATCACAAGACAGCGTGGTATATTAGGGATAATCTGAAATATCATTGAATCCATTTGAAAACACAAATGGCAATGGGCAGGTCATGTTGCAAGTATGGCAGACAACCGATGGACATTGCGACTCATAACGTGGATTATCAGAGATCATATGCAAAACTGTGGCAAAATATAAGAGGGCGTGATGAAAAAAATATTGGCTTCGCGACACCCATGATAGAGATGCCTGGTGGATACTGAGAATGAGTCTGTTGCTGCTGCTGATGATGACTTTTGTTATCCTCCTTCTTTTGCTCCTTATCACAACTCAGGTCGTTTTTCTACCACCGTTTTGTAAGCAGCATGAATATGAAATAAAGAATAAGCACGCAGAGAAAAAAAATTGATAATATAAGGCATGAGTGCTCTTTTTTTAAAGGAACAACTTGGCGCATTACATAGCCAACATACTCAAAATATCAAAAGTATTGAACCTATGTGCACCAGCTTTATTATGTAACATGCCTTGATGTGTGGTCCTGTGTTTGAATTGCTACTTGAAAGTAGCGAAAATGTCCCGCTTTTGAACCAAATTGCGATGAAAAGTCGATTTTTTACAACTACGTAATCATTATCATATTTCTAATTTAGATACTTCGTGCCTTCAGAGTGTTTTTGTTTTGCATTTGTGAATAACAATGGCATATTAAAAAAAAAACATGGACTCCTTTCTATTTCTCATTTTCTTTTGTATCTACATGGTAGATAAACCTAACATTGTCTCAATCTTTAACCATGAATTTATAGAGATTGTTTTTCTTTCATTGGCAAATAGCAACTTTGTCTCAATGGGAAAATTAGGTAAGCTTTTTACACAGCCTGTATGTTCTGAATTTTATACTTGGCAAAAATCAGACATAGGCATTGTTTTTGTTGTGGATCGTAGACCTCCGTTTGAATATTCAAAAGACCAATCTGATACGCTGATTACCTCAGTTATAGCTTCCACTTTTTTCTTATTATGTTTAGAGGCGTCTTTTTTTCCTTTTATAACGGTTCGAGACTATTTTCCACAAGATTCAATGCCATACGCACTCTAGATTACGCTTTTCCTGTTCATTCATATCCCATAATTTTATACGATATAGTAATCGAGATTGAATATATGCATCTAAGAACATTTTAGTTATATTTATTCTTTGATCAGTCAAAATGTGTTTTAATTGTCGATTCTATTTCAAGGCCGTTACGCAGTAGACTGACTAAGTGAAAGCTGTCAAGGCTAACAATTACAGCTGGGGTAATTGTTTCCATCCTGGGTAGGTAAGGTAGTAATGGAATAGTGGTTTTACACAAGTGCTCCATCAGTCACTCTGTTCTGTCAACTATTGTGGCATACCGGTGATAAAACATTTTCTGATGTGACAGAGCATGAAGAGGAGTGAGTCTATGTGATCCCAGAAAAGTATTAGGGTGGAGAAACATAAACAGCTTCAACCGGAAGCCAAAATGTGCGCACCGATTAAATTTTTCGTGTTGGTGACAGTTATGCCAGGAAGCATCACAACTGTGGACAACTGACGTGGTAAATGGCCTCTAACAAAAGGTCAGAGAGAAAGAGGGAGTGAGAAAGAGAGAGAAAGGAAAAGAGTGAGAGACGAAGAGAGAGAGAGAGAGAGTTGGGAGCAGACCTAGCACCCAACACTTTTGGCAAGATGAAGGCCCATTCCATCGAAACTTAAAGATGAATTTGGAGCTTTACCAATGTAAATATAAGAATACTTCAATGAAACGGTAAGTGACTTTTTTGCACAATTTTAAATTAAAATAGAGTTTGCATCAAATCAGCTTTTTCAATCTAAAGCAACCCATTGAACGAACGGAATATTTCTCAAGGAATATGAAACCGCTTTCGTCTCAGAGGCCTTTGACTGTAATTAAGATCCTGACCACAACCACAATAAACATAGGTTCTATTGCAGTTTTTTTTTTATAGATATTTCCTCGCACAATGAAAATAAGATATTTCATTTACCTATCAGTTATCTTTTGGGTTAGTGCTCCCCAAGGCCAAGTGACGGAAACAGAACAATGAATAGTGTGTGGAGCCGATCTTTTAAGTGAGGAAGGTTTTCTTTCGTAGAAAATCAGCATTCAAAATTCCTGGCTTTTACTTAGGATCGAGCAACAAGATCTGGCACTGGCAGGAAATATATATTATTGCAACGGGGCAGGCTTCTTATCTCTTTCAATCTATCTATCTATTCATTTATTCGTTGAGATTACCTTAATTTGGTACAAATGTGGGGCACCAGGTTAAGATCGAAATCCTGCAGTAATAATAAACTATCAGACCATTAATACCCCACAGGGATATATATATATATATATATATATATATATATATATATATATATATATATCTTTGTCTGTGTCTGTATGCGTGTGTGTGTGTTTATTTGTATCAATGTTCTTCTGTTAGTTCTTGGACACTTGATTTATTGCCATGTCTAGCATTGCAGTATCACCACCCACCCACCCAAGTAGGCTTCTGTGGGTTTGCATAGATTAATTGTTTTTTGTTCACACACTAATTCCCAATCCATGCCTTTCTACTACATTATCAAACTCTACCTCTGACTGAAGGTGATTACCACAATTTTTGTATTGTATATATAATAAATAAAAAATATAAAAATCATTTATTCAAATCATTTATTCTTTTTTTTTTTGGATAAATGTATCTATTAATTAAAATGAGATTCTTGTGCACATGTAACATACATTTCATATGTAAGTAAGACCTGTTAGTCCGACTCAGACGGTAAGAGGGCCACCTACAAAGCACTTGTTTGTGATTTCAAATTTCGGTATGAGAATATTGATTTTACAGATGTATTCATTTATCAAAATGAAATAAGCTTTTGCGTATTTCTCACATAAATTTTTGGGGGTTCGTTATAATGTAAGGTAATATGCAGTTTAGCTGAATCACTAAATGAGATCTTCAAGAAATGTTAACTTTTACTCCGCTAAATTTCGTGAGTATTGTTCTTATTATTGTTACGATAGAAAAATAAAGTCAACTCCAAACTTGGACTGGAGTTTGACAAAAAAACGTGTGATCTTATCCGTCATTCTCACTTGATAAATTAAAATCTCTGATACTTTACACTAAAGAAATAGTAAGTAAATTTGATATTCTAACTATATATTTCAAATATCTATTAAAAAAAATCCAAAAGACAAAGAAATTATATAAACATTGCCCAAAGATTAAGGAAGCAGTTAGTGCGATCTAAGTCCTGATTTGAAAAGGTATTTCGATTATTAGATGAAAAGCCACCCAAGTAGGTTTGTTTTGAGTTCGGTTACATGACCAGCAGTTCCCTTTACGCTCATCAAAAATAAAATAAGAGTTGTTTATACAAGGCAGATAAAAAGAGGAGACAGGCATCATTAATGTCTGGCTAATCAGATATTTCTCGAAGAAACCTTGTCTGAGCCATGAGACTATTTGGCGACACATATGAGCGATCATCGGCTTCTTTGACATAGTTTCAGAGGAGAAATCATTCTTTGAAATGATGGACGACAGCGTCGAACAACATGGCGTCTACTATCAGAAAAAAAAATGGCAAGAGTTCCATTCGGCCAAACTCATCACTTCAGTCTATCTGAACGAAAGGCACGAAACAAAAGAAAGAAAGCAGGGAGGGAAGGAAGGAAAATGTGAGAAGAAGAGAAGAAACCAAAGACGGAAAAAAGGGTTGATTTTTCAAAAAAAGTTAAGAAAAAGAAAGTGCAAGAAATAAAGAAATAACACAAGAAAGAAAGAACAGAGAAAGGAAGAAAGAAAGAAAGAAAGAAAGAAAGGAAATAAGAAAGAAGGTACACAGGAAAGGATGAAAGAGATAAAAAGTGAAGAAATGTCGCAGGAAAAGGAAATACTGCGGTAAAACAGAAAAAAATAGATGAAGAAAGAAAAGAGAGAGAGGGAGACGTAAATGAAAATAAATAAGAAAGAAAGATATGAATAAAGAAAGAAACAGAAGAAGAGAGGGGAGTTTATTTTTCAAAGAAGGAAAGAAATATTGTTTTTCACTCGAATTTCTTTTGCATTCTGAAGGAGTCTCGATCTGACAGAGTATGTTAATGTAATAAAAGATTTCATCTTAAACCACAAATTCGGCTTTTCACAGGGTCATTTCAACAATATATATATATATGTGTTTGTACGTCTATGCGTGTGTGTGTTTATGGCACTATATATATATATATATATATATATATATATATATATATATATATATATATATATATATATAACGTTGTTACATTTGAAAAATATTATGTAGAGTGGATAATGGATACTCAGTAATGAGTCAATAATATCTGATAAATATATACGCGCGCATCCGTGTGTGTAAAGACAGATTGACGGGTGGATAGATAGATAGATAGGTAGATAGATGCATACATACATACATACATACATACATACATACATACATGGATGCATAGATAGATAGATAGATATAATCATGTATGTATATGTATAAATGAAACAAACACTTATATCGTGAGATGGTTATCAACATTGCTAGGGTAGTGATTTTGATCCTTCTTAACTGCCCCACTACTGTGGCTTTCAGCAGGATTTAATTAAACAGTAAAAAAAAACCTATTGATTCAGGCATTTCAGTTTTAGAAAGCATTTGATGCATACGTGGGATATATAAATTGATACAAAAGCCCACAAATAAAATGCTCTCAAATCAACAAATGGAACATGTGTGAATATAACGTTTGACACAAAGCTGAGGCAAGGCTGAAGGAGTGTATTTGAAAAACGACCCCGCCCTGGAGCTTTCTAAGTTATAATACATCCACTGAGTTTCCACTGATATTATATAATAACAGGGATATATTAGTAGATACATGAATGCTCAAATAATAATTCAGCCTTTGGGGGTTGTTTCCACTAATTTAGTGAAAGTGAATGACTATTTATTTCAAATGTTTTTTTTGTTTTTTTTTATAAAATCTTACTGAACGTTGATGGGGGCTTGGGATCCTAGAACTCTTGCTTGGCCAATGGTTTTACTATACAATCTTCGGTTGTTTTTTGTGTTTTTTAATGACTGTATAGCGCCAGCCATCAAATAGTAAGTTTCTCCCTAATTTACAAATGCCTGAGTATTTCATATCTTTCCATCAAGTGGAGTCGTTCCCACCACTGCTATTCTACCACAAATTTCTGGATTTAAAACATTTACCTTTTTTGGACCAAACGTTGATTGATTTTAGCGATCTAAGAACATTCCATTTTGCTTGCACCGCCAAATGTTTTCAGTACTGATTGAGTAAAATGTTGATGAATCTCTGTTGAAAAAAAAAACAATCTTTTTTTGTTGTTTTTTTACTGAGATCTAACAGTTATAAACTTACAACTTACAACCAGACACATATACAAATAGTATAACTACTGTTAGTAAAGAAAAAAATAAAATAAAATAAACTTAGCGAAACAGTTTGCTCAAAAATGTACGTACATACATACACAAACATAGTCAAACCCATTTCTATTCTCTATTTATTTGTCCACACACACACACACACACACATAATATATATATATATATATATATATATATATATATATATATATATATATATATATACATATACATATACACGTTTTCACTCAGACACACAGAATATGTGTGTGTGTGTGTGTGTGCGTATGTGTGTAATGCATAAAAACAATAAGTGACAAAAATATTCACTTGTTTATCCATATCAGCAAAAGTGATATGGCTTCTTCTAAAACAGGCTTGTTGATTTCTTATTTTCGAGTCGTCCAATCGGCGGCAAGTAAAAACCGAATGCGTCAGAGACGAAACGAAACCGAAAAAATAATGGCGTCTCTCTTTACTCTATCATTGCCGGACCACCTTCTGCGAAAAGAAATATCTTATCCTATATTGTTGCTGTTGTTTTTTGTTTTGCTTAATCCCTTTCTTTTTTTATTCAGTAGGCAGGTGAGTACGTAAGTAGCTTAGTATATAAGTATGTACGTAAGTTAGTAAGAGAGTAATTATGTGAATAGTGGGAAATCAGAATTTTTTCACTGGAATGTCTGAGTACACAAATAAATTCTGACATATATAACTTAGAAGCGAGCTATTTAGTAGCCAGCTAATAGAATAAGCGAGTATGCTTTGTTTTGCTAAGGCTTAGCTAATTTGATGGTGGTTTGTCTCTCGTCATTTCAGGGGCCTTAAATCAGTAGGGTACCCACAAAGACCTTCCGGCATTATTGGTTATCATGGAGTTTATTTAAGACACTTCACCTCTCTTTTGCACTCAATTCCTTTGGGCCATTTTTTTAAAGAATGTTTGGTATTTTTGTGTGGGTGAAAAAAACAAAAGGGAGTGCTGGTGGCCTAACGGCTAACGTCACGGAGAATGGAATCCGCAAACTGCGTTCAAGCTTCGGCTGGGACAGTATGCGTTCAGTCTGAATTAATTCCATCGGAAAAGCATGAATCCATTTCTGCCCTTATTTGTGAGTAAATAATAGGGTAGTCGTAGCTCTTTAGGGCAGCGTATCTTGGGCTTAGGGCTAACAACACAATTGCTAGAAACAGTAATTGAATCTCCATGGATCGTTCGAGACATAGAGATATTATCATTGCTCGATGTGACCTGCGACAATAAAAGCAACTTTAAGAATAATTCTCTCTCTCAATAAGTCATTCAAACAAGTTGGCTGATTTTCCTTCAAGTTCAATTGTTGGGTTACATTTTCCTCCATCGGTTTTGGAGTGTAAAGGTCCCCAGACAACATTTCTATTCTACAGCTTTCAGACTTTTGTTTTCAAACTTCACAAACCATTCCCGAGATGATCTTGCATTCACTGCCTGATAACCAGAAGCCTCACTGGTCACTTTTCCGACGCACTTTTTCTTGATTAAACTTTTAAAGTAAACTTTTTCAGATGTGCATTTTAGATTTAGCCATGAATGTTTCTAGAATGAAGAAAAAAGATCACTTTTCCCCTAATAGATCACGAAGAGTGTGCATGCTCAGAAGATTGCTCAGGGAACTTTCGTATCAGCATAATATATAACAGCTTTCCTACTGTTTGTCAGTAACGTTTGCCTTAATTCCTGAACTCCTTTTTCTATTCAAGTTTCAATGGACAACATACAGAATGGTTATCAAACTTGTTGAAACAAATTTTAGGCTAAAAGTAGCAAAATTCAGTGCTTAATCACCAAATTCGTATCTTAGCACCAGTAATATCAGATATCTCGGTGCATAAAACGACTGCAGATAAACGAGTCATGGTAAAGTTAGTTGTCAAAGGTTTAAAAAAAGAAGTCGAAACGTTACTTTCGTATGTAGATTCTAATGCAGTCGGTGCTAAAATACAAGAGTGATTATTGTTTCAGTTTCCCTTTATCCCCCAGAATCTTTTGAGTCCCTGTTTATTCAACCATCAAAGTGACTGAGTTTGTTAGCGTATTTATTCAATAAATCCTATCTTTGATACCCAAGGTTACATAAACAGCCAGTTAGAATAATCGCCGATGATTGTTCCTTTACCATAATTTTCTCACTTTTATCATATTAGTTAAACTCGCAAACATACAGTAATTTTATATTTTGTCTGCTTATTTAAAACCTAAAGATTAACAATTGTGTGGAGCATAAACTAAAACAATGGTTCCCAAGTTGGGAATTTAGATTGCCCAAGGAGGGAGTTAGGCTATAAGGTAACAAAAAAAGTTGTTATTAATGTTTTGGGATTAAGCGTAGTTGGGGTGTGTTTCTCACTAAGAGACTTAGAAATCGAAGGACTAATTGCAAAAACAAGAGAAGAGATCACATTGATATGTATATCAGTTATAGCTGCAGAATCATCGTTTTTTTTAATAAATTGGAATTTCAAATGACGTGCCTCTACTTTTTTGAATAGCAGATACACAGCAGCTGTACAATTATAAAAAATCAAACTAATTCTTATTACGAAGCTGTCTAATCATACACAACAAAAATAAATATTAGAAATTATTCTTCATTGCAATTTACTTGGCATCGAAAAGATCGGAAACTATTGTACTGAATATTTTTATGATAGCATTGAATACGTATATTTTCATCTAGATGATATATTTTACTAGCGAGGAACAAAAGACGGAGGCATTAGACGTGAGTTTAGCTGTTGTGGTAATAATAAGGTTTTGTTGCATTCCCACTTAAATCTTGGCTAAATATTTTGTTGAATTAATCGCTGGGGTTACTTGATCACATTTGCCTTTTACTAATGCAGAGAGTGACTAACTCAAAAGCCGTTGCTGGTGAGTTCTTTTTTGTCTGAATTGAAGGAACTTCAATAATGTTGTTTAGAATCAAACTGGGGTACTCAGCCAAAGAAAAATGTCTAGGAAGAGACAGTAGTTTGACAAAGAAAGGCTCACAGAGAGAAAATCACTCAGGCTATGGTGTCTAAGTGTAGTATTGAGAAAGATAAATGGATATATATATATATATATATATATATATATATATATATATATATATATATATATATATATATATATATGTATTGTTACACGGGTGCTACATCGACCTTAAAAGTTGGCATTTCTTGTACATATATATATATATATATATATATATATATATATATATATATATATATATATATATATATAGTTCAATTTATATTTTGTTTGAACAGTTGTAGAAAGTATATTGATACACGTAGTCGATGTATACTGAATCAGAAATCATCCAATCAATAATTATTTGAAAAACTTTTCATTTTGACGATCCATTCTAACCATGGATGTATCAAAACTGAAATAGACTACGATGTATCATCACAAAACAACGCTTAAATTAAACCACGTAACACCTGATCCAGTAGAATTTTTAATATTAGCTGTTTGAGTAACCGGTGATCTGATACATAGAGTAGACCTTCCAAACGAATACGCCAAAACCTCCATTTGGTCTAATGACTTCATAAACTATCGCCCATAAATGAGCACAAACCTACAATTTCATATGAAAATATGAATATGTTGTCGACTTAGAAAGAGTTACCCCTACTGGAAATATTGTTGGCAACAGAGTTTCAATGCAGTTAAATCTAGACATAAATACTACCTGATAATCCAGGTTTTGATCGTGTAATGTTCCACTAGAAATAATAAAACCCTGCTATGTTTTATTTAGAAGAGAATCAACTTTCTATCACAAAAAAGTAGTGAGGGTATACTCATTTATGGGTGACACAGTATATGATGACATTGTAAGTTCTGGCAACAGGTAATTATTGATGGTTTATTTGAATTTTTCTCTCTACAATTTGTGCCTTGAAAATTAAGAAGACGGGCATGGAGAGTGACCAGAATAAGACTATTGTATTTATCATGTAAAAATACTGCTAATATCTTACAAATGATTTCACTGTAGAATTACAATGCTAATCAAGGAAGTAAATGGGTGTTATGGATTAGGAATTAAAGAAAGCGCTAATGACAGAGAAGTGCTGTTATATGGATTAAGTTTCAAAGTGATATAACATATATATATATATATATATATATATATATATATATATATATATATATATATATATATATATATATATGTCAATTTCTTCCCGAACGAAGTTACTATCTTTAGCAGTAAGGAGCATTGATGATTTAGCTCCGGATTTTACATTTTTGCAACCGAAAGATTTGTCTAGGCAAGTTTCGGCATTCAATCTGTGGCAAGCACTGAATGATTTCTTCTTTGTAGTCAGGATAGGGGATCTCCCCTACTATTTGTACCATGTATTTATGTTATATTCATGTTACTTGGAGACAATGATTTGTTTGAGCATGTTTAGTACCCAATACACATTGTGTATTGCAAATGAGATGAAGAGGGATTGTCAATGATCAGGAATTCAGGAAAGCACTTTTGACAGAAAGAATAGCTCAATTATATATTTAGTTCTGCATGATCCCTTTTTGGCAGTCAGGTCAGGGATTTTACCTTGCTACTTGGGGACTAGATAGGTATCGCCAAATTAATCCCCTTCAGAAGGAGAAACCAAGCATGGAAACCCAACGATCTTCTTGATATCATGGGACCAAGCAGTCAATGATTTCTTCTTAAAGGTGTCCATTGGGTATAAAGAATGAAAAAAAAAACTTCTTTTCAATGCCTGGATTTTCTAAATTTTTACATACACTGATAACAGAATAACTTTTGATCTGTGACACTGTATTGCGAAATGGGACCTTTTATAGTTCGGTTATGCCCGGATAGGTCGCACTTGGCGCCTTCAAAATAGCTGGGTTTACGTTTTTTTGTGTTTTTTTTTCTTCTTGTTTCTCCATCAATAAAAGCAAGGTGAGACGAACCTGATGAATGTATGCACGGATCCTGCAGGTGTATAAATGGTAATTGTCTGGGGGCAGTCACTTTATATAGTCACTCAGTGCTAACGGTGTTCGGAGGTGTTTTTTTTTATCTGTTCGGTTTCTAAGCGACAGCCAATCCGGGTTAGATAAAGTTACAAGGTACACAAAAAAGACGCATTTACACATCCATACAATGACCAGAGCGCCAGCGTAACGATACCAATACGTTACATGGGAAAACAAACAAACCCAGTTCGAGGTCACTTGTGAGCTGGGCTCAATGGTTAAAGCAATGATATTGTAGTACACGATATTCAGAGTTTATTTTCAAAGTTATTTGAATAACCAGCTTTTATCTAGCCCGATATATCACGGTAGGGATTTTTTAAACAAATACTTCAAGATATCAATTCACTCTAATGATTACATAAATAATCACACGGCAAATAATAAAAGCATATAAAATTCACTACTAATTATTTTAGTGTAGAAACGCATTGCAAATCATTTTTACTATGGAAATACATTGTAAATTATTTTGCTATGGAAATGAATTATCAATTCTAATACTTGTGGTTCATGTAATCCGGGATCTTACTGGTAAGATTTATTCAACAAATACGTCAAAACTCCATTCACTACACTTTGCTCCAATAGTGAACTGTGATTTTCTTGGTTCGCTGATCGTAACACTGGGCTATTCCACTGAGTGAGAGGGGGTTTAACATTTTTGTTGAAAGAAATATTTCCCACCGACCGTTTCAAATTATGCATTCATCCCGGGAAACAAAATCAGTATATTTTTTTTATAAAAAAAAACAAAACAAAAAAAAAACAGACCCAAAACCTATCTCAATCCAAAATATCCATGAGTTTAACAAGTGAATCGTATGGAAAAAAAATTCAGTTCAGGCGTCGTATAACAATGACGAACAAGTTAAATATGCTGGCCGTTATCAGTGTATTCAATTCACTAATGCTTGTATAATACAATACTTTTATGCTAATAAATGATATGAAAAAATGAATCTGGACACAAGTCGTATAGCAATGATCAGCCAGCTTATCTCCCTGCCCGTTGATGGTGGGTCGATTCTCATTGGATCTCACAGATTATATGGTCTGATACCGTATCATGCTATTAGTATTACTCTAATAGTGCAGTTTTCTTGATTTGCTGTCGTAACACAGGACTATTCCACTGGTTGTTGATGGAATAAATTATACTGAAAAAATATTTCCTACTATGCACAAAATAAAAAACAAAACAAAACATCTCAAACCAAATATATCCATAATTTCTATCCACTGGGATCAACGTCGTATAGCAATGAGCAGCGAGCTAAAACTATCCGCCTTTATCCGTGGGTTCAATCCTCATTGGATCTCCCTCTACAGTTGCAAAACTCCGAATTTTATAAATGATAAGAAAGAATTATAGTTCTTGACGCACGTGGTAAAGCAATGATCTGCAAGTTCCTATTTGTTCGAACCCTAACGAAAACAGGATATGACACGAAGTCGGTTCAAAGTGGGTGACATCACACGCGAACATATTGGACCAGAAGTTCCTCAAAATTCCCTCCTGTCCTCGTCACCATTTCTAAGTCCATACTTAGAAATGGTGACGAGGACAAGTTCGTCTCATAAATATTCGAATATATCCGTGAATTTTTTTCACTGGTATCAACTGACAAAGTAATACTGGACAGTAGAAAAAACAGTAATAATACAACGCCTGTATTGTAGCACCGAATAACCGCTCTACCAGTCTCCTGTGCTCACTGTTTTCTGCACCAAAAAGCTCAATACCTCTCGTGGTGGAGTTAAAATTCGATGATTAAGCACCAATCTTTTTTTTTCAACTTAACGTACTTACATATTTGCTATTTTCTTTAACAAATTTCAGCACTGAATCTGTATGTTATGCAATAAGAATGAGGAGAGATAGATTGTCAGTGGTCAAAATTGATACAAGAATTACTGAAAAAACAAGTCTATCATTGTATATGCTGGCATATATGTCGATCCCAAAACTAGGTGTCAAGTTTTGTCCAATATTCGCCAGAGAAATCAACTCTCCAACACGAGGCAGCATTGTCAGAGTGTTCAAGTCCGTCGGGTCTAAACAGACTAATATGATCCATCAGGAGGAAAACGATACTTAAAAAGTCAGCATACGCCTGCATGTACGGTATATGAATAATGTCTATACAGTGATTATTTGTTTACCAAAGGAATGCATCGCAAATAATTTTACTCTAGCACTGTGACTGCCGAGACAGAAAAGTCGATATTTGTTGGACACGAGGTCGTAGAGAATGACACTTTTTGTTAAGATAGCCTTGCATCGATCTCTCTGAAACTTTCCAACATGGCTTTCATCGGGGTTTGAACTCTGATTTCCGGCAACGGTAAAAAAGAGCAACATACAATATCAAGGAATATCATTTTATGAAAACCTTATGCGTTTAGTTTTGTACTTGGAAACTTTTCTATTATTCCTATAGTAAATTTAACTTTCTGACGAATTCAAATAATAATATGGATTACATAGAATGTTTTTTCCAGTAGACCCCATGTGGAGAATAGAACTGCATTGCAGTTTCAGCTGCGAGTGAGTTTTATGGGATGAAGTTGATAGTCCAACGCCTAAAGTGGGTTGCCTTACAGGGTTAAAAATGCTGCAACTGCCTTGGTATTTACCCATTGCTGGGAAGCGTGGATCCATGCTTTTCCCAAGAGTATTAGTACTAAGTGAATGTACATGGATATTCAGATTCGATTTTATTTTCAGAACATGGGCTTGAAGCTCCCCGGTCCTATGTTGATATTATGTGTTGTTTTATGTCCATCATCATCATCATCGTCATCATCATCATCAGTATTCAATGTCCGTCGTTGGACATGGACCTTCCCAAGGATTCGCTACACTTCCCTATCGTGGGTGTCGTAGAGCCAGTACTTTCTGAATTTTTCAAGCTTATCTCTCCATCTAATACTCTGCCGGCCTCGGTTGCACGTTTGATCTCTGAGGATATATGTCGTGGGTGGTGACGTCCATCGGTTGTCAGCCATTCTTGCAATATGGCCAGCCTACTGCCATTTGAGATTTTTAATGGATTCTATGATGTCCCTAACTCCTGTCTTCTTCCAGATGTACTGTGCTGTCTTGTGGTCTCTCCATGTGAGACCCAGCATGTCTACCACTCTATATCTATTCCAGGGAGAGTAGTATTTCTCATTTCTTCCTCGGATCTGATGTCCATTCATGACACTGCTATGTTGTGATAGTTGTTGACATTGCAAGAAACTCCTGTCAGGTGGAAGCCAACACTTGGTAGAAAATGCACAAAAGCAGTAGGGTACACTTTGCAGATTATAAGCAAACATGAACAAAAATGATTACAGACGATTTTCTGCCTCTTAATAACCAGCATCAATCAAGTGATACCTTTGACAGAAAAATACTAATGATAAAAAGGTGAGATTTATTGGACTTTACCTTGTAAACCAGCAGTGTATGCACTTGCCAGAATCTGAGAGAATAAAATACGTGAAATTCTCTGATACTTTAAAATTCGAACAGATTATACAATTCAGGCCAGAAATCCAGATCTAGTCATCTTTAACAAGATGAATATTTGTCAGATTGTGGTTGTCGGTGATCCAACATGCCATATAGTGAAATTGAAACAAACATTAAAAGCTGTAAAAACACCTGAAACTTGCAAGAAAACCAAACAATTATGAAACATGGAGATGACTGTTGAACTAATCATTATTGGTACCCTTGGGACAGTCTTCAAGAACATTGCAAAAAGGTAAGAAGAATTGGAAATCTGAGGAAACAATCGAGACGACAATATTACTAAAATCAGCTCAAATACTGTGAAAGGTGCTAGAGAATCGAGTTGACTTGCTTTCACTTGATATCTCGTGGAAGCCACTGGATACTGTGAAAACAATGAATACAATGCAAAGATAAATGAAAAATAGAATAACATAAGACGTTGCCAAATGTGGCAAATTGGTTCAAAAAGAATTAAAAAGCAAGCAAACAATAAAATAGGAACAGTGATACATTGTGAATTATGCAGAAGACTTCGGTTCGACAATGTAAAAAATGGTATTTGCTCTAAACAGAGGATGTCCTAGAAAATAAAAGCAATAAGATTCTTGTCTGAAATTTTAGAAATGATTCAATCGTTGGTTCTTTCGGGCCATTTTCCCAGATATTCATTTCCCAAGCTTAACTAAGTTTGGCACAGAGACAGCGCAATAGGGACCTCAGTCAGGATCGTAATTACTAAACTAGCGAATTAGTCTATGAGGTAATACCGTTAACTATCTATCACAATATATGTGTGTATCATATATTCACATGTGTGTATGTGTGAGTGAAACCAATTTTTTTTTAGCTCCGAGAGGAGCATGTGTTTTACCTCTGATGGAACCTGGAGGCAATGGCAACATTGCAGGTTGGTTTTTTATGATTTTTTCCCCTGCGAACATAAATATTAGCCTCTTGCTGACTCATTAGTGAGGAAAGGGATCGCATATGCTGCACTGGGAGGTTGTGGACAGGTTGAAAAATTTGATTGTTTATCGAAAAAAACTCCTGAGAAGTGAGTTTAATCCTTACTGGGTGCCTCATAACTATAACCCTTTGCCAAAACTAAATAGATAACTCTCTTCATGTCTGTTTGACTATTCACCTTCTCCCTCCTCTCTCTCTCTTTCTCTCTCTCTCTCTATCTATCTATCTATCTATCTATCTATATATATATATATATATGTATATATATGTATATATATATATATATATATGTGTGTGTGTGTGTGTGTGTGTGTGTGTATTATGTACTTATATATGCATTCAATTCCTTCTGTACGTATGTTTTTGAAGCGGAAACGTTTGTATTGAAGCTATTTATCAAATACAGTAGTTTTTTATTCATAGAAGAAGGAAATGAAAAGTTTAGTGAGTAAATAAGACACGTACAGTTATAATGGAAATAGATGAACAGAAAGGTAGTTTCGAATGACAGAAGTCTCCTTGTGAGGCTGTTAGTCGAACTAATGAGCAAATCTGGTCAGTGTGTTTCGTCTAATGATAACAGTGTTATCGCTAAAACCGAATATCGTGTTTAAGTCTCGACTCCATTACTGAAACTTACTTAATGGTCGTGGTCCTTTGCCTCGAACAAAAAAGATTGGAACAGGAAAGATATAAAAGCAGGTCTGGTTAGTCACTCAAAGGAAACCGTACTGTGACTATTGTCATTTGGTAGCATACCATATTGGCATGATCAAAAAAATTAGGAAAAAAGGGGTGATCAATGAATTAATTACTTCTATCGCTTTTTATTGGGTGATGATCACTGAAGAGCAAAAATTTTCAAAAAACAATTCTCCTGGACAGAAAGTAAGAGGTCACTTTAGCATAAGCTTACGTTGCAAATTGCCCCCTTGACTAAAAAGAATTAAGAGTGGTTCAAAAAGCAGAAGAAACGTCTTAGTAGACATAATGAGGAGTAAAATTTTAAATTTTCAGCCCTCTGTCTCCATTGGCTCGGCCTTGTACACTCGATGCATACATATATGAGTAGTCGGCCAGCCAGCTAGACTACTTTGAAGACCGGAGAAACCCGAGATTAAGTTGGCTATGTTGATGCTGGCAGTTTTAATTTACAGTTTTTCAAACAAAACAAAAAAAGAAATGCAAAGAGCGGCGAAACGGAAGCTTTTTTTTTTTTTTTCAAATAACAGTAAATTTTTTTTTAATTTCGGGAAGAAATGAACGAAGAAAAAGAAAGAAAGCAACAGTAGATAAGAAAAATGTTTGGAGCAATTAAAGGAAGGGGAAAAATTACTGTTAAAGAAATTGGGAGAGGAAAGAAAGGAAGAAAGTGGGGAAAGTATTAAAAAGACGGAGTCTGTACGGGAAGATGGAATCAGACGATGGAAAAAAATGAACAAAAGGAAGAAAAGGAAGGGCGAGGGGGAAACAATCATGAAAAAAAAAGACGGCCGAAAATGAAAGAAAGTAAAGAATCAAAAAGGAAAGGTAGAAGAAGAGGATAGTAACTGAGGAGTAAGAAAAAATGAGAACGGAGAGAAGTGATAGATATTTAAAATAAGTAAGAGACTTGAAAAGAAGAAAAAGAAAAGAAAAGACAGAGACGATAAAATGGAGACAGAAAAAAAATGGAAATGTTTAGAAAAAAGAAAAATTAGTTGAAACGTATCGTACATTACGTGACGTAAAATTATCTGCAAGTTTATCATTTTATTAGCTGCTATTTACTTTTAATGACTCGATAATTTACGTCTCTGAAACTTATTTTATTATCACTGATTAGGTTGACCATACTACCAATTTTCTGATAAAAGCTTTTTGATTTACGCAGCTTCTTCAAAAGAACTGATTATACATCCAAACGAAAAACCTGAATATTGATCTGAAATTTTCACTGCATAATGTTCGAACTATTTGATTAGTGGAGAAGCATTCGGTTGGATACATTGGCCAAAAATAAATACTTTTTTCTTTATTATATGATTAACTAATTATCATCATCATCATCATCATCATCATCATCATCATCAGTCTTTTAACATTGTTGGGCATTGACCTTCCCCAGGATTTGCCAAAATTCTCTATCATGGGCCTTGCAGAGCTAGTATTTTCTAAATTTGTCAAGTTCATTTCTCCATTTTGTTTTTTGTCGGCCTCGGTTTCGCATATGATATCTGGGGACCCATTTTGTGAGTTGTGATGTCCATCGGTTGTCTGTGATTCTTACAACATGGCCTGCTCATTGCCATTGAAGTTTTCTTATAGATTCTATTATGTCTTTAGCTCCTGTTTTCTTTCTTATATATTGTGCTGTCTTGTGATCTCTCCACGTGAGGTTGAGCATGATTCTCTCATGGGCGTGTTGCATGATTCTCTCATGTGCGTGTTGCATGTTTCTCAGTTTGCAGGTTTGTCTCTTGATTTGGTTCCATGTTTCAAATCCATAAGTGACTATCGGGAAGATGCATTGGCTGTAAACTCTTCTTCTTAAGATTATTGGGACCGACTTGTTTTTGAAGGTTGAGCTTGTTCTGCAAAAGGCTCGCCATCCTAGGGTGATTCTTTGCTCTTTCGTGGGTTTCATGGAGATTCGTTGTCCTCGGTAGATATAGTGGTCTACTTTCCCCAGGTTCGCAGCTTCGATTTTGACAGTTACATCCTTATTCTCAATATGATTGTTGCACATGATTCTTGTTTTACTAAAGTTCATGTGTTGGCTACCTCTTTTGCTTTCTTTATTAAGTTCATCTAGCATTAGCTGGAGGTCATATAGGTTCTCTGATAAAAGTACGATGTCGTCTGTAAATCTTATGTTGCTCAGATATTGCTGTCTATTTTGATCCCTCTGTTTTCCCAGTCCAGGTTTCGGAAGATCATTTCGAGATATAACGGACTTGATGTATCTACGTGTAAATACATTAGCAGCGGCAGCTATTGCTAGAATAAAACACTTTTCCAACTTCTTTCCATGATGACCACGTTTGTGCTAATCTCTGCCACATCCCATCTGCATACCTTCAATCTCATCTCTGCATCTTGTGCCTGGTCTTTTCCTACTGCATTCGCTGCCCCATCGACACCAATCGGTTAATCTTTTGCTCAATATGTTGTGTTTTATTTTCGCAAAGTATTCAGTCCATCTCCATTTACGTCTGTCAATTGCTTGTACACGTTTATTTTGGTCGACTCTTGGATCTATCTCGATGTTTTTTCTATCTTAAAGGGTTATTATTGTACTAGTATTGCTCTTTCCATTGCTCACTGTGCAAATCAGAGATTGTTTTGAAGTGGTTTTGTTAGTTCCCATATCTTGCATGCGAAATCTCTATCTATACTAAATGCTTTCCAAACCAATCGTTATACATTTTATTCTACTTTCATGGCCTTTATCACTTTAACTTTATCACCTGACCTAGGTAAATGGATTCCTCCTCCTCTTTTAATTCTTTGCCTTTCTCTCTCTCTCTCTCTATATATATATATACATACATATATATATATATATATATATATACATATATATATATATATATATACATATATATACATATATATATATATATATATATATATATGTGTGTGTGTGTGTGTGTGTGTGTATGCATGTGTCTGTATGAACAAAATTAATAAAGATAGTATCGTACAAGGCAAGAATACTGACGATAGGATCAGTACTACATCAGAATCAAAGATGATAAAATAACGACCGGGAAAGATCTACATAATATCGTTTATAGCTAAGATGAAAACACACACACACACATATGTATATGTGTGTGCATGTTCTGCCATATATATATATATATATATATATATATATATACATATATATATATATATATATATATATATGTGTGTGTGTGTGTGTGTGTGTGATATTGAGATAAGTTTTATGCTCTCATGTAATTCATTTGCTGGACACTTTTTGATTTTTACCATCTTTTTCAAACCGGGATTTGTTGACTTTGAATTGGATTGTGCTCCTCGGTGGTATAGGAACATTGCAACGTTTCTTTTGCACTGTTTGATTCTTTCTTCATTATTTTTGCGTTTTTTTTTTAAAATCGAAATTGTGGCCCTTTTCGTTTCGGTGGACCATGAGTGCATTTAACTTATCATTTATCCTCAGAAGAGGAAAGAATAAAAAATTCCAAATATTGATATCAGATTATATCGTGTCGGAAAATACGAATCCCCCTATTGTCAGAAAATTCTATTTCTCACGTTGTCAGAAAATACGATTTCCTTCTCTCCTCTCTCTCTCTCTCTCTCTCTCTCTATCTATCTATCTATCTATCTATCTATATATATATATATATATATATATATATATATATATATATATATAATAAAATTGTCCATAATATATTCTCAATTTGCAAAATAAAAAAAAAAGAAACAAAACAGATTATATACTGTGTAGATGTCCGATCACAATGCTCAATATCTAACACAGTGAATAGAGCAATTGATGTTTAAAAAAAGAATTACAAGGAATTATATCCGGTGAATGTTAACATTTTGTGCTTACCGCATGCAACCATTGGGAATCGCAAATGAGTGCAGTTGGTACGAAATGTTAACATTCACTAGGTATATGTTTTTGTTATTTTGTATATATATATATATATATATATATATAGGAATTGATATTCCTTTGGTACGTGCCAAATGCTCGTGAATAATTTGTGAATACAACACAAAATTAATTATTATAAAGGCTTCAGATTTTTCAACCTCTTATAAAATCAAGAAAATTTTAATTGAGTATGATTATCTTCAATCCGGTGGTCTTGGATTTTAAATGTGTTCAACAACTGATTTTCGGGCAAATTCAGCCCAGTGAAAAAAAAATCATTTTAATTTCGCCTTGTGTGTTACTTAACGAACGAAGGTTACAATACCGAGTTTAAAAGTATTCAAAGTTTTAAAAACAAATTAAAAGGACAAAGACGTCTAAGGTTTTCCCTGATATTGATAAAGACCAAAGCTATTGCAGAAAGTGCAAGATCCTAAACGTTTTGGACAATACTCACACTTTGAATCCGGAGAGACTTCACTTGTACGTAAAAAATAAAATGCCAAAAATTCCTCATCTACGGTCTTCAATCAAACTTGTCTCAATGGAGAACTGCTGTCTACACAAAAACCTACACACACATGCACAAACATCTATATCTATATCTATCTGTATCTATATCTATATATGTTCATATAATTTCATTTCAATCTATAGGTATCTTTTTATCTTTTTTCAATACTTTAAATTGTTCAATGCTAAGACGCTATCAGATACTGGAATTGCTTGCGGAGCTTGCTGGGAGATATTGCAAAATTGCCAATGATATTCCAGTTACCATACCGGTAAAAATAAATTTCGTGAAGGCGGGAAATTTTCCAGGAGGAATTTTTGGAGAAGTGTGTAAATCATCGTTGTTTGATAGTCGTACAAATTGTTAGACAGTTGCAGTAGATATATCTATCTATCCATCTTGGTATGTCTGTCTGTCTGTCTGCCTATCTCTCCTCCCCCCTCTCTCTCTCTCTCTCTCTCTCCATATATATATATATATATATAATACAAATCTGGAATAAAATATAGAATGATATAATACAATACAATACCCTATATATGATGAGTTTATTTCATGAAGTGCTCGATACATTCAACATTAAACATTCAGTTAATTAGGAGTAGAGCTTAAAATATAATGGGGTTGGAACAAAAACACGTTCTGGCTTCTTCAGCCAAATGATTCCGTTTATTTTAGATTCCTATTTAGGACATTTTTTGGCGGGAATCTATTTTTCTAGGTGTTAAGTTCTTTCTTTTATTCTATTTATACATGTATTGTTAGTGGTTAGTCATTAATTGTGTTTTGCTTTATTTAATGGGGATGCTATATTTGTTGGTATTCATAAATTATAAATTAAGAGGGTATGGTGTAGGCATTTTTGTTATCTGTATATGGCTGGTCGATCAATTTTTTTTAGGTATATTTCCTCTGTGAAAATATTTTATTCTCACTTAAATCTATTTCTAATCTTTTCTCTTTTATATGGCCTTGGTCGTTAATTTGATTATTTGGGGTTTGGTCTGTGTCCACATGTCTAAGATAATTATGGTGATTGGGTTGTTCTTTAAGGTGGCAAGCGAATCCTTACTCCATTATATATATATATATATATATATATATATATATATATATACATATATATATATATATATATATATATATATATATATATATATATATATACATATAAATATATATAACTGTTCCTCTCTCTCTCTCTCTCTCTATATATATATATATATATATATATATATATATATATGCAATGCTCTTCCAACATGGAATGGAGCATCCTGGTGAATGAGGAATATGTACGATAAACAAATATATTGCTTAAATTCAACCTCACTGACCGTCCAGTTCCGTGGAGTAGAGGGAGGATACCAGCCTCATCAAGCTAAATTTTCGATCGTACCTCGTGGTACTGGATGGGATAATGGATATCCTATAGCCACACTGAAGAGTTGTAATACAACGAAACAGCCGTCTGTGGATGACACAATATATATACATAC
Organism: Thysanoteuthis rhombus; assembly: GCA_963457665.1. Lineage (NCBI taxonomy): Eukaryota > Metazoa > Mollusca > Cephalopoda > Oegopsida > Thysanoteuthidae > Thysanoteuthis > Thysanoteuthis major. Next base: position 32,567,021 of record OY735222.1, on the reverse strand, counting down.
ATACATATATATATATATATATATATATATATATATATATATATATATATATATATATATATATATATATAAAGATGTCCTTATCCCCTCTATAAACATTTTCTATCAATCTAACTATGTTTCTCTCTGTATCTACAAATTGCAGTCAGTATCTACGTTCATCTTGAACTTCGCTCAGGTCTGAAGTGGTTGACTTTTTGTCCCTGGCATCTATAGTCAGTTTGGACGGTGAATTAAAAGCCAAGATTTCCATTGCTGATTTTCAAGACAGGCAATTTCTCCTTGCTTGGAAGTTTATTCCTACCCTTTAAGCAGTTTGTCCATTCACACTTTCATAAAAATCTGTACTGCATACATGGTACCTGCACGAGTATGATATTTTTCTGTATTCAATCTTGCATTGATTTATATATATATATATATATATATATATATATATAACTTCATATAAAAACTTGTAATTATCAGCTGACTACATTTCCCCATCTTCCATTGCTTATCGTGCCCTCTTTAATTGATGCTTTAAATTTCATTGTCAGAATAGACGCTCTGTACCCCATCAAACGCATTAAAGACTAGCATATGATTAGCAGGATTACTTATGGAGAAAAAAGTGAAAGGAAAGAGCCCACTTGATGATGAAAAAATGTGTACAAAAAATAGAATAAATACATAAAAAAGGCAATGTTGGAAATACATACTCAAGAAAGTATAAAATGAATACCTAAGTCAATAAAATGCACACAGAAGACATTATATCATGTCTTCTCTGTTTTTGTACCGATAGTGCTTGAAAAAGATGGCGGGAATCCATATTACGCTGATAAAGTTAGTGAACTTAGCAAACGATTCAATGTTAGTCATATGATTGACTCTTCATCGAAATTCAAAGGAATTACAAAACTGTTAAAGCTTTGGAAACGGATCCTGCATAACCTGTCCGTAGCGAATCGAAAGCAACATGCTAATTGCTGTGAGTCACTGCATTCTTGGAAATCCCTGGCGCCATTGTGGGATAGTGTTGTAAGTCAGGATTTTTCAAGATGTTAAGCACCGTCATCAGAAGCATACATCTTAAGTGATGATAACACCAGTCATTATTCATTCGAATGACTAAAGATAAGTTGACTGGAAAATGATTCATGCCCTCCTGACCTTGCTCTTATCGACGATCATTTGTATTAGGAGCTTGCAAAAACATCCTATTCGACAAAGACACACTTCAAGAGGAGAGGTGCAAAATCAGTTAGTTATTTGTTCTGGGTCAAAATCGGAAGGAATTTACAAATTTGGTATCGATAAGACTTGCTTATAGATAGAACAAAGTTGTCAAAAGCAAATGATTGTATATTAATGATTGAGTGTATCCTTAATAACAATTATATTCATATTTCCAGATAAGTTGAATCATCTGACAAATCTTTTTTCTCAACTGGACAATAAACATATACCCAGGTCAATGTAAAAAACATACATAAGACAACACAAATACATATGCAAGGCAATCAAATGAATAACTACCCAAGACAATATTACAAACAATCATTGACAATACTCAAGTTACTGATATTCTGCTACCGACTAGAGAGTGGTAAGTTTAGATAGATATGTGAGAACAAACTGTGATATATATATATATATATATATATATATATATATATATATATATATATATATATATATATATATATATATATATATATATGAGAAAGGGAAAGTGGATGTGTGTGATTAGAGAGATCTCACTCTGGTAACTGACGCTACTTTTTCTTCTCTCTTTCTCAGAATTCATTTATTTTAATGACTTCACTATAACGCCATTAACAGTTTGTTTACGTTTGCCGATAGTGGCTCAACTTATATAAATGTTCGATCTTTTATTAAAAACATTTCTGATGTTGAAGTATCTGCTGAGGTCAGCTTTATGTTGGGTTGACGGAAAATAATGTTGCATTTAAAATGTGCATATTTGGAACCAATCAACGACTGCTAAATCAATACACCTTGTTTCTAATTTCTTTCCCCCTTTTATTTCTTTCTTCAATTTTACCTATTTTTTCTTCTCTCTTCTTCAAAAATTATACTTCAGTTCCTTTCTAAATGCTCTATCTCGCTTTAATTTAATATTTTAGATGCTTTTTATCGTTGTTTTCCCTCCTTTCATTTTTTTATCAACATTTTTTCATTTTTTTCTTCTTTGATTTTATTATTGCCTTTTGCTTCTTATTTTTCCTCGTTTCTGATTAATCCCTTTTTTCTCTGATTTTCCACTTCCCTCCCTCTGCCTCTATATTCATCTTTCCTAAATTTCTTTTCTCTCTGCCTTTTTCAATCTTTCTTCTTGTATCCATATTTTCTTTTCGTTTTTTGTTTCTCTTTTTCTTTCTTTCTATATTGTGACTTTTGACAAATTTCTTTTTTCTATCATTTCTTTCCATCCCTCTTTTTTCTTTCTTTCTAATTGTCTTTATATAAGTCTCTCTCTCTCTCTCTCTCTTCACCTTTCCTCTCTTCTTTCTTTTTGTCGCATTTTTCCTTTCATACGCTTCTTTCATCTCATTAATTTTTCAAATATCTTTCTTTTTCTCCCTTTATCTCTCACATCTAAATGTCTATCTATCTATCTGTATTTTGATCGTCTATTGCTTCATTTCTCATCTATTCCTGTCTTTCCATCCCACAATATGGGCCAACATAGTAAACATAATTTAGTTATTTACATAAAGCGGAATATCGCTTATGAAAATGAATAAGACAAAGATTTGAACTCTTTGAAGAAAGAAATCACAGCAGAACAAATACGATTAGAGGCCGAGTTTTACTTCGTTGAATTTTCAATAATTCGCAACACCATATACAAAGGATAACCATATTTTAGCTAAATATACTAGAAATGAAACAGAAAGCCTTCTTTGATATTTCAAACGTAGACATCAATTTTAAAGCGTATATTGTCTATCTCATTCAGGTAGAGAAGTACTTTCCAAAAAATAAAATCTCCATGTTGTGTTTTCCGGGAAGTGATATCACACTGAAAATATGAACACTTGAACCCCATGAATTAGATCGTGATTAAGGTAAAATACTAAAAAAACCCGAGGTTTAGTAAAGCATTTGATCCAGTTGACTGTGCATCATTTATAGCTCATGTTAATGTTTAACTCAATGGAAGAAAACAAATTTGAATGGTTTTCATGTTTGACCTCACATTCTGTAGGGATTTCATGAAGGCAATAGTGCGACAAAGACGATGAAGAATATTTGTGCCGTTTTTCACCCAGGTGCAGTATATTCATGTAAATGCAAACAATGGTCTAGCATGTTTAAAAAGGTGACTGTGGTCTTTCTAATTAACCACTCTCAAGAACACTAATCACTTAGCATTATGATCTTTCAGGGCAGTACCTTATTCAAGCGGCAGAGATTCAACAAAAAAACACGATCCATCATGTTCATCTACATACAAATATCTCAAAGAAATTGGAAATCAATCCGAAGAAATGATTTTGGTTTCCAATGAGATCTCAATTGAAAATCTAGCACAATGTGGAATCATTTGCTACAGTCTTTTGACGACAAATGGAAACGTCTTTTTTCTCTACTGGATTAGTATAGGAGATTAGAAATGTGTATTGTATAATAACAGCAGAAGCAATAGCAGTAACCATCATCCCATGTCAAATTGATCCCAACATCGAAACCAGAATTTGATCCACAGAAGATTTTGTTATGTATCTGGTCGAACATGACAGTTATTGTATGTTTAGTCATACAATACCGGATACTGAAGAGAGGATTACCACAGACAATTATTGTTGACTACTCGAGTGTGTCATTAGTGCATTGGAGCAAAAATGTGCCTCTTTATTGAAAATAAATGCTGTTCCCCAACTCAACAATGTAAGGCTTCATTCAGCAAAACAAATATGAGAAAAAAAGAGTCTGTACCCCTTGGAAGTTTTGCCTCACCCTTTGCATTCGTCATATCTATCACTTATGAATCATCATTTGTTTCAAGCATTAATGAATTTTCATAGCAATAAGACATTAAGACAAAGAAGACATCAAGTTAGGGCTTTTTCTAACTTTTTGTCCATCAGAAACCTGAGAATTTAATCAGCGACGAATTGAAAATTGCCTTTATGTCGGGCTACAAATGACAGCGATTATGTCATTGATTGTTAAAATTTCACATAATTACATTGGCATCCATTTTTTATATCCTCCAAGAGAATCCGATGTTACTCACCAATCTCTCTCTCTCTCTCTCTCTCTCTCTCTCTACATATATATATATATATATATATATATATATATATATAAGGGTAAAGTCCGTAGCCTGACACTCATTAGGAAGATAGTTGAATTTTCCCTGTATAGTGTTAGAGCAGTGTCATTAATTGAGAAATGTTGGGTTCGGAGCTTTGACAAGTAAAGGCATTATTTAAAAAAATAAATGTTGTTTAATTTGTGTAAAATAAACATTTTCTTCATAATCAGGCTATGGCCTCATTGATGTATCAACGTGTGTGTGAATAACTATATATATGTATATATATATATATATATATATATATATATAAACAACGAACATATTAGTTGAATAATAGAGGAAAGGATTTCGAATGGTTCATTGAACGATATCTTAAAACCTTTAAACGGTCGGTAAATAGTCACTCACCTAAAGTATCAAACTACTGGGAGAAACATTCGAATTGCGTTTCTTTGATAGAGAAAAAAAGATTGCAAAATACTTTGGGGATTATGCAAAATGTTCAATTATAATAGTAATCAGTCATACTGAAGACAAATTGCTAAAGATCATTTGTAAGGTCAATATTAAAAAGTAAACGTGTAAGTGGCTTGACGGTTGGTAACACGGAGAATAGAATCGGCGAACGGCGTTCAAACCTTTGGAAAAAGCTAGGATACGTCTGTTCATGGCAGACTAGGCTTTGCAGCCTTGTTCAACAGCCAGTCTAGGAGACAGACACCTCTGAATTCAAACCAGGAATGTCAAAATCTTTGTCCAGTGTCTTTAAAGGCAAGGAAGGGACAGATTAAGGAACGTGTTAACGGGGCTATGGGGAAGTTTCAATGGTCCTAGAAAGCCAGAAGTTCCGGAAGTAAGTCCAAGAAATTGCTCAAGCAGAATAAAGGAAAATAAAAATGGACAGACCGACAGCGGGATGAATGGAATAATGTGACTGACGTCTCCCCATCGCCATGATACCTTGAATACGAATGGTAGATCATGAAATGTGGGGAAAACTGTATGTTTATCTTTCTTTAGAAAGTAGTCGAAGCCCGGTATTTTTAAAAAATTATTTACTGAGCTTCGATTAGTACAGCACGAAACCAAACAGGTTGGGAAAGATCGTTTTGCAATAATCATACAAATTGTGAAGGCCTGCCTGCTTAGAAAATCAACATTCGAAATCTTGGCTTTCATTATGTCTCGAACTGCAACCTTTGTCACCAGTGGGAAACACGTACATTTTTCAGCTTCGCGGTAAGTGTAGATATATACTTAACTTGGGTTAAGTACGGTACAAGGCTAGATAGTTGGTATGAAGATGGGAATATTGTGTGAAGCCAGTCTTCAAAGTGGACTCCAACCTCTGCTTCCGCTTTGAAATATATAATTATTCACCTTGCCAATGCTGTTAATTTCTTCATTTAAATATCAAGCTAAAAAGACAATTTTTATTCGAATCGAAGGAGAATAATACTCTGCAGCCTTCAAATATGATATTAATGGTTAGATAAATGCGAAGTACGGGTATGGAGATTGTGAAGGTGAAGAGATCCTGCTTGCGAGCGTACCTGCCTCTCTTGACACTAAACTCTGGTACCGGTGGGATATACGTAACTATCTACATCACAGTACAGGCCACAGTTGTTTTTTTTTCTCCAAATATTAGTTCAACAGAAAAAATCTTATTCCAAGCAAGAATTGTGTAAATCGCCCGTCTTCGTAACAGACAATCTCGTGAAAGTACTGAAATATTGAATTTGTTTTTGTTTTGTTTCCTATCTTTAACTAGTCATTTTAAAAGTAGATCAGACCAAAAAATCAGACAAAAAAGATAATATAAAGTTGAAAGGTGTACTGAACACAAAGTGCTGAAGATCATTTGTCAGGTTAATATTGAAAAACAGACGTGTAAGTGGCTTAACGGTTGGCAACACGGGGAATAGAATCAGCGAACGGCGTTCAAAGCTTTGGAAAAAGCTAGAATACGTCTGTCTGTGGGTGAATGGCATGGCAGACTAGTGGTCATGATGTAGTTCATCAGAAGACTGGTTAACTAGTTCAACTATGAGAACAAGGTATCGTTTTGATCTTTTTTGTAATTCAAAACCAATAGCGATCAGGCACACATGGAATAAATCGGGCTCGATGATTAGCAAGCTAAATTTGATCCTTATGGGTGCAATACTAACGTGTTCACTGCTACCTGGAATATGAGATCGTTAAGCACAAATCGGGCGCCTTAAGTGGCCCAATGGTTAACAAGCTGAATTTGATCCACACTGGGTGCCCTACTAACATGTTCAGTGTTACTTTAGATAAGACAACATAGAGCGCAACAAAATAATCATGCCCTCGTCTCGTTACCGTAACTAATAAGTTGTTTGGAAAACAATTAAAGAACTGCCTCCGATTGTACAGTTCGGTGTTGGTTTCGGAAGTTTGGAAGTGGGGAATCGAGTCTCCGAGATCAAGAGGGATGAGGATGTCCACCTGCAATTAAAACTGATCGAGATATTGGTAAAACAAAACCCACACCAAACTGTCAAAGAAATATTTTAGATACTAGGGGTTGGCATTACGGCCATCAAAGACGAATTAGTAAAGGGGTGGGGCTTGATAAGTGGGTTCCACGTGATGAACTCAACGAAAACCAGACACTCATTTGAAATCGGCCATTATATTCCGAACAACCTAATATTTATATTACCTTGAATAAAACCGTGAAATGGTACGGTATGCGGTTGTGAAGGTGTTAATGCGGTCTTGTTTTCAGACTAAGCTTAATAAATAACTTATACTGATTAAATTTTCGTGATAGGAATTTGGGTAATTTGTTTCACCTGGCTTAGATTTGAAACCCCAGAGTAGTAATTGAGTAGAAGGAGCAGAACTCTTTTTTTTTTCTTTTTCTTTTTTTCTTTTTCTGTATTTCCAGTTCCAAAAGTCTCCGAACATACCTTCTATCGTAATGTAACATATTTCCTGCAATCTGGTCCCGAGTATTTATTATCTAAAGTCAGCGAAGGCTAGCGGCCATCTGGGCGTAATGTGATCAGATTGGGCACCGTCCGATAAGCGAAACATGATGGAATGTAAGAGTTAAATTCCATTCCTTATTCTGTGATGTTTCCAGTGCATCATTCACAGACACGGACATCTGGGTTACGGTTTTTTGAAACTTTTACCATCCCCGTTTTCTCATTTTCCTTTTATCTTTCGTATATCTTTCCATCATTCCAGTCTCCTTCTTATTCCTTCTACTTTTGGTATTTCTATTCTTCATTCTTCTTCTTCACTTTCTTCTTCTTCTTCTTCTTCTTCTTCTTCTTCTTCTTCTTCTTCTTCTTCTTCTTCTTCTTCTTCCCTCAGTTTTTCCTTTTGCTTTATTTATCCCCCTTTAAGTATTTCTTTAATTATATGATTGTAAGCGCTTTTTTGTCGAGTAATGGTCAGTAAACTGGTCTTGCAAATAATTATTACCAAGTTGTGGGTTCGATCCTCGCTGCTTGCTTCACACTTGTTGCCTCGAGAAAAAAAATAAGCCAAATATATAACTATCATTATCAAGTTGGAAAGAAAATCCTGTCACATCTTTGCTATGATACCTTGGAGTTCTAACCTCAGGATCTCGTGTTCTAATCATTCCTCTTTCTGTTCAGAAATATTTAATTCCCTATTGAAGAAAATTTGAATTGTTTCGACAAAAAATGAGCATATATAAGACTTTTGAGACAGTACATACTCTAAGAGTGAAAAAATGCTATTCAGTCTCGAAAGCAGTGGACAATAATTGTCCTGTCCTTGAAAATAGAGCCTTGGGTATCAGGGGGCGCCATCGATGTTTTGGGGTATTTTTGGTCGGGAAACTTTCCGTCGAAGATTCCTCTGGTTTTGGACGACCAACTTCGATTGATAATCAAACATTTCCTACTGTTATTGGGGAAAAATCCCAAGCTGACAGTGCGAGAAATCGCACATCAGTTCGATACAACACATACAACAATCATAAATCTACTTCACAGGCTCGGTGAAGTGTCAAGACTTGGCATAATTGACCAATTCTCAACTCAGTCAGAGAGTCATCATCTGTTCATCAATATGAACAAGACGTGCAAATAAAGCAATCCTGGGAAGGATTGTTATTAAAGTTGGGTTCCTCATAATCATATTCAGCGAAAAAGATATTGGTTATGACCAAAGGAGGACCTGTACAGTGTCATCTATTATGAAATGTTAAATAGTAATTAGACTGGCAATGCTGAGAGATATTGTCATCCATAGGAAGCATTGAACGAGTCGATCGGAAAACTTTTACACTTGTATGATAACGCAAGGCCACATATTGTTGGATGCACCCAGATTATGGCTTAGAATATAGAAGTTTTGCCTCGTGCTCCCTACACATCCGACCTTACTCCATCAAATTATCACCCTTTAAGGTGTTTAGAATGTTTCCCGGCTGAGAAACTTTTCACCAATTATGAAGAGGTTTGAAATAACCTAGAGGTGTTGTTTGCTTTGAAACCCAAAGAATTGTTCACTATAAGCACTAATAACTTGCTTGATATATAAAATGATGTATTTTGGGAATGGAAGAAAATAATACCTTGATTGATTATGACAAGTGTCATTAGATCAAAATTAGTTTTTTGTCTTGATAATGAGGTTACAGGACTTTCTTTCCAACTCATATATACCTACCGAGACAAAAAGCCAATTAGGAAGAAATGGGGATTGGAAGATCGTGTTGTGTCAATATTCTGTGTGACGGGGGAGGGGCTTCCTAGGCTCAAAAACGTTGTGGTGGAAAAATGGCATACTACTATTATTGGCATGTGTGAAAGAGCACGTACGCAAACCACTCTCCCATAACATCCTTACCTATTCATATCATCTGTAATATATTCAAGTTGAGCAAGTGTTTATTTTTTGCTTCCCAAACCACAGAACTGTTTGGAAATTATAGTTTACAACCATATATAGTGAAATACCCAAAACATACAATCACGATTTTTTCAGGGAGAAATGTTGTAATAGAGAGGTTAAGCAAATTTCCATTATTATTATTATTATTATTATTATTATTATTATTATTATTATTATTATTATTATTATTATCATCATCATCATCATCATTATTATCATTATTATTATTGCGTTCTTTTGAATCTTTTCAAATCCCAATGACTTGAAAACGATAGCATTGTGTCTGTTTCCGCATTCAGCAAATAATCTGAACTGCTGTAAAGTAAAAAAAATATTCGAAATATCTATTATATTTGACACTTACAAGATGTTCAAACAAACGAAATTATCACTAAAGATGTATCGATTCCCATATACTTACAGAAAAAAAATCAAGGACTTTCTATCTGCAAGGAAGGAAAATAAATAAGTATACATAAGTTGTGGCAGAAATGTTTATTGAATTGGACTATAATAAAAATGACTAAGCCTAACGCCTAGTTATCATTGTCTTCTCTGGAATAGTCCTGTTGGACATGTATCGGCATCATCATCATCACCATCGTTCTTTTAATGTCCGTCTTTGGACATAGATCTTCCCCAGAATACGCCACAGTTTTCTATCGTGGGTGTCGCGGAGCCAGTACTTTCTGAATTTGTATAGCTCATCTCTACATTTGATACTCTGCCAGCTTCAGTTTCGCATGTGATCTATGAGGATCCATGTTGTGAGTTGCGATGTCCATCGGTTGTCCGCCATTCTTGCAACGTGGCCAGTCCATCGCCATTTAAGATTTTTATGGATTCTATGATGTACCTGACTCCTGTCTTTTCCCAGATGTACTGTGCTGTCTTGTTGTCTCTCCATGTGAGGCCCAACATAATTCTTTCATGTGCACATTGCATGTTTCTCAATTTGCAGATCTGTCTCTTGGTTAGGTTTATGTTTCAGCTCCATAAATGACTATCGGAAGGATGCATTGGTTGTATACTCGTCTTTTTAGGATCAATGGGATCTTCTTGTTTTTTAAGGCTGAGCTTGCTCTGTCAAAGGCTTGCCATCCTGGGGTGATTCTTCGGCCGATTTCTTCTTCTTTCGAGGGTCTCATGAAGGATACTGCTCACAAAGGTCAGCGATAAAAGTCCGTGCAAAATTTACTTCATGTGCGTTGTTCAGATTTCCTGAACTTCTTGGTAGCATGGAGTGTGCATACGTGTGTACGTATGTGTATACATATATAATCAAAAAGATATATATAAGTACGATCATCAATAAGTCTGCAGCCTATTAATTAAAAGATATTTATTTCACGCAACAAATATTCATTTTCAAGAAAATCCCCTTACTTATTAATTCACTTGATGTAATGGTGAATATTATTGATACTGATCGAATATTATACAATTGAAATTTTAGATCGAAATTCAACTAAAAAGTGTGCATCAAGCTACGGACTTATTGACCAACCATTGTATATGTTTAGATAAATGTGCACGCACACATATACATGCATATATGATGAATGAAGTGTGAGTACACACATACACACACACACACAGACACACAGACACACACACACGTTCACAGTTTGAAATTCCTCAGATATAGTGATAGATATAAATCATTTATGACAGACAAAAATATACTGACTGATTCAAATGCACACAAATAGATGTATAGATATAAGAACTGAGAGAGAGAGAGAGAGAGAGGGGGGGGAGGGAGAGAGATCTTAAGAACCAATACATGAAGATGGCCCGAATTAACAAATAAAATACGTCCGCCTATCTTAAGAAAGGATTCTCATTGGTTCTATCTGTGGTCACGTCACAACTTTTCTAAGCCAATCAACTGATATTTCTAGGCGAGGCGGAACAGAAAAGATTCAATTTTCTATCAACTGTGCTATCCTCATCTGAGTGATGGCTATTTCCAATAATTGGGCCATTGCCCTGTCACCTTTATTTTTTACTGAATATAATGCTGCAGGCTCTTCGAAAAAGTTCCCGAAGTTCCGTTCCGAGAGGTAATTTCCGACTAATTTCACTCTTCACGCGAAGAATAGTAAAATAAAAGTGATAAAGCTGATGGATATGATAAAAGAATAAAAGTTAAAGTCACAATAACGTTATTAGTAACAAAGGAACAATAGAAGAAAATACTTTTAAAAAATCGTCTTCAAGAAATTTCAGCAGCTACGAGATGGTGGGGTAATCACGTAATGTTTTGAATAGGAAGACAAAGATTGATCCAATCAGACAGGCATGGAACAGACCAGAAAGAATCGTTTCCTTATTTTTTTTTGTCTGCTTATTGCCACTTCTGAATGTCTTTCTTTACTTATTTCTTTTTAGTTCTCACTCTTGATTGAAACAGAATAAGGACCACGAAAAATTCACTTACTGGCAACCATATCGTTTAACCCCGTCGGCGATAGATCAGAATCGCAGACATTGAAATCTTTTTTTTTTTTTTACTAATCTTCAATTAACGATTAAGAAAAAAACAGATTGAATTAATTATTGAAAGACGAATGGCATTAAGTCCCCAATCACCATCTTTATGGGCTCTCCTAAAGAAAAAGCCGATTTCAAGTCTGCTATGAGTTTACGCTGAATTTATTCGAATCTATCCATCTATCTGTCTATCAATTGTCAAACTCAAGTCCAAGCTGGACGCTGGAGTTGACTTTCTTTTTTCCTGTATCAAGAACAATAACATTCCTCACCTAATTTAGGAAAGTAAACTCTTCACTGTTTTGTTATTCCTGCCTTGTCAAACGAAACCGTTTATGGAATTGACATTTTTCCACTGAGGTTTAAAAAATTTTGAAAGCGATGGTTGGGCGGCTCTCTTACCGATTTAGACAAGTTTTACATATCTCCGAAAATCTATGCTGCAAATACAAGAGGGCTTATTTCATTCTGACAAATAGATACATTCATAATAAAGGTATATATTTTTACAATTTTTCATTTATTATATATACAATAGAAAAGTTACAGTAATCATTTTCAGTCAGAATAGAAATAACAGTTGACTTTGACCCTGGAGCAGCCAATCCTGTGTATCTCTCCATCTATCTAAGTCAGTGGTTATCTATTTGTTTATTGATATTTATATATGTCTTAATATTTCTCATTTATCAGTACATATATTCACACTCACACACACACATATACACACACACACACACACACACACACACACTATATATATATATATATATATATATATATATATATATAATATATATATATATATATATATATATATATATATATAACTCACAATGATTTTTCGGTTGGCAAAATACAGTTCTTTGCATTAAATTTGCCCCATTGTGCTGTCAGTTAGGCTTGATAAATGTTAAAACAGATCTGGTTTGTCACTCATTAGAATCTGTCACGTAGGCAAAGTCCTTTGGCAGCATGCGGTTTGAAGAAGGGGTGATCAATGAATAAGTTGCTTCTGTCACTTTTTATTGGGCATCAGTCACTACAAGGTGAATTTTTGAAAAGCAAGCATGAATGCTGCTGGACAAGAACTAAGGGACCAATCAAACATAAACATAGATTGCAACTAAAAACTTATTGGGGTTTGGGTTAAAAAACAAAAACGTTTTTCTCGATATAGCTCGAAGAGCTGAAAATTTAAATATTTATTGCATGTTTAAATTTTCAGCCCTATAGCTCCATACGCGTGATGCATACATGTAAAGTCGGCCAACCAGACGGGTAGACGGACCTACTTGAAAACTGAAGAAACCTTTACAGACAGTTTGGATGACAGATTTGGTTGAATGTTTCTAACAAGATTTCGTGACCAATACTAATTTGGTCGAGACTTCATATTACAACGTTGAAACTCTTTCAATTTCCATGAAAGAATCGTCTGCAATTTTATGTGTAGCTGATGCAAAGGTTTCTATCATTTTTTTCGGCAAATAATCATATAAATTCATAGCGTCATTATTCAGTAATCAAAGTATTTTCTCTTGATTTCTATGACCTTACATTACCTTTTACGTAGATATTTCATTCTCATTTCATCATAAAAGAATGGAACCTAACCAAGAGACAGACCTACAAACTGAGAAGCATGCAGCGTGCGCATGGGATAATCATGCTCAACCTTACATGGAGAGATCACAAGACAGTGCAGTATATCAGGAAGAAAATGGGAGTCCAAGACATAAAAAAAACTACTGAAAACTCAAATAGCAATGGGCAGGCCATCTTGCAAGAATGAAAGACAACCGATGGACATCAGGACTCACAACATGGATCCCTAGAGATCACATGATAAACCGAGGCCGACAGAACACAAGATGAAGAGATGAATTAGACAAATTCTGGATAATACTGGCTCCGCGACGCCCATGATAGAGATTTATGGCGAATCCTGGGGAAGGTCTATGTCCAACGACGGACGTTGAAAGACTGATGATGATGATGATGATGATGATGATGATGATGATGATGATGATGATGATGAATCCTTTAATTGATAATGTTTCGTGGATTAAAAAGTTATCATAATCCATCTAATATTCATATACTTCCAGAGCATCATTATGCAGTCATCAAAGTTTTTATTCTGGGTTTGCACGACCTAACAATCATTCATGTAAATTGCGTATCCATCACTAAAGAATGATTCCAGTTTTGAATCGATGAATTCTTAAACTCTTCCAAGACAACGAAGGAAATAAGCCTGTGTTAATTTTTTTATGACTGCTGGAATATGCATATATGTTCCGTAGATATCTTTTAAAAGTATACTGGGAGATATGTGTCACAAAAAATCATCATGGAAAACATCAAATGTTTACTTGGGAAAATGTATCCTATCATGATTTTGCTCCTTAAAAAGATGGAATTTTTGATTCAATAAAAGATCAATTATTTCAAAGATTAAACTAAAATTACCACGTGTTTTGGGGCGTTTTATACTCTTTCAAAAATTCAGGCATTAGGCGTTTTAATATATTCGTCTTGATAGGGATAAGGAATTTTTCAGCTTCTTGAGTTTGCAACTGCTGACCAGACAAGACGTGTTGCAATGAGTGAAACAATTCATAGTCTGAAAGTCTGATCTGGAGAGTATATAACTTCTCTTCACAAATTTATGATAGTTTTCAAAGTTACTATTGCAACGCAAGGAGAGGTTTTGTCAAGCAGCAAAATAACCGGTCGACTCTTTTTCACAGACTTCTTTTCTCTTCCAAAGTGTCATTAAAACGAACCAATAGTTTGAGTTGCAAGGCAATAGTTTGTCATTTGTTTTATGCCAAAAGAATTAACTATTTCTGAATAAATCATTGACCTATGATGAGAAATATGTCCCCAATAACAATCAAAATTGATCGCAGTCCCAACTATCAACTGGGAAAGCTTAATTTTTTGTCTGTATTTTTTCAATTATTTCTTTGATAATTGAAAAAAAAAAAAATAACAGAAAAAAAACACAAACGGAAAAATTGCACAAACTTTTGGGGTTATCTGATAAATGAGATGTAAGCAAAAATAGGATGAATTTTTTTTTCATTTTGCAAAATATTAACGTAAAACTATGTAATTTTCAAGAGAGCCACCATCTCGAAATGCAAATTTTCAATAAGATACACACACACACACACACACACATATATATATATATATATATATATATATATATATATATATATATATATATATATATATATATATATATATTTAACCCTCGACATAATTTACTGAAACAGCTTGTAACCATCACTTCAGTGCAAGCGCGTTCTTTTTTTTCCTTTTATAGATAAATTTTGCTGGCGTCTCAGCCTGGTAGATTTTGTCGCAGTCCAGCGATTTGAAAGGTTGTCTACCCCTGAAATGAAATATAGAATAGAAGGGAAAAAACATGAAACATGACTTTACCAGCCACCCGGCGGGTAGAATACCTCATATTGGCGCCAGTCAGATGGCCAGGTATTTAGCTTCTTATTCCTTCCGACCCACCCAGCCTGAGAACTAGACTACAAGACGTGAGAAAGGACCGCTGCAATGCAACCGGGCTTAAAGAAAAGGCACCCAAGATGAACCACACCTAACCATGTTTCATTATAATGTGTGCGTTTCTGAGACACAATACTCACAAGGAGCTCCGTAAAATGACTTCAATTTTGCAGACTCCCAAAAGGAGAAAAGTATTCTTATATGGCGTCTGACATTCATTTTGGTTTATATCACAGGCGGTTGCACACAATGGCATTTTAGAAGAAACATGGAGATCGGCTATTGAGGTTAAGAGCAGATTGTGGCCCCTTGATTTGCCAGTGAATTATATTGAATCCCAATCAGTGATGACTCATTTCACCACTAGAGAAAATAATTATATTTATTGTCCCGGAATATCATTGCTTGTTTTTGTTTATTCCTTATTTCATATCCCAACAGAGCCATTAATGGAGCCCTTAGTTGTAAGATAACTCAAGACAGCAGAGGTCCTGTGTTTGGGGTTTCAGTAAGTGTTGCATACACGAATATTTCCTATGGAGAAAGGGATACTGAAAGTTCCATGCACATCAAAAGCACATTATCATCATCATCATCATCATCATCATCATCATCATCATTATTATTATTATTATTATTATTATTATTATTATTATTATTATTATTATTATTACAGTTTTCATACCAGCAGTAACCAGCGATCATAACAGGAGATAAAGTAACTCCAGCGCTCTTCAATACTCTCCTCAGTATTCTGGCTATCTTCAGAAAAGAAGACAAATGATGTAGAGCGTTGATGTGATAGTCCTAAAAGTTATTGTTTTGTATTTGTTTCTTGTTTTCTTTTAATGTGGCTTTGTAGTAAATTTAGCGAATTCAAACAACCTTAATAAATAATTTGAACATGGATCTAAAATTCACCACACCCTGTGTTATAACACACATCAAGGAGTAGTATTAACAAGCTTGTCTCACAGACTATACTGGGTTTCATATTCACTGGGTACTCCGTAGTTGTAACCTTGAGTCACAGTAAGCTTCGTTTAGTAATTGGCTAATGTACACAAATAATTTTGTGTGAGAGTTTTATCAGTGTCTTTTTACTGATGGCACACAGTTTGTGATAGTAAAATCAACTTTAATGCTACGTTGGTACACATGAAATATCTGTTTTCACAGCATTGAGAATAATGCTAAAGGTGAATGATTTATAAATGAAATTGCATTTTTTGGAGATAAACACGTTGATAGAGTTATAATTCGTTATCATTGGAGATCTTTGAGCACTCAACAGTACTTAACCGTAAAAATGTTTTATCCAAGATGTTAAAACGATTTTCAAGTACGATTTTAAATTAGGATACAATACTGGTAAAGCTGCTAATAATATTAACAGGGCATTCGAAGTAAACGCTACCACAGTGTGAACTGTTCAGCGTTGATTCAATAGTCTGGAAATATCGATAACAATAATCAACCCCGTGGGAGATTCAAATCTATCTTTAATGCTGATTAAAGAATTATATACAGCAGTTGTCGACCCGCTAACAATGGTTTGAGAACTCTCTTGAGATTTTAGGACTTCTACAGTGTCTATATAATGTCCTCTAAAAGCAATGTGAAAGGTGGAAATTGGGAATAATGGATCTCACATAAACTGTATTAAAAGCTCATTAATAGTACCTGACATCAGACCTCTCAGGTGACTGCATTTAAACTTTTATCTAAGGATTTGAAGTCTTGCAGTATCTTCCATATTCACCTGACACTTCCCCAACAGATGATCATCTCTTCAAGCATTTCGGGCTTCATATCTGTTAAGGTTCAATAATAGAGAGTGCTGAATTGGTAACCATTGCAGTTCAATAAATTTATAAAGATGACATATTATCATAATAGGATCGTTGGAAGAGGTTTTGTTTCACATCTATCTTATTTAGATTAGATATTCACCGCTTTCCTTGCTTACGTCATCCCACGTCTTACAATCTAAAAAAAAATATTTCTTACGTAGCAATATGATATGAAATACAGATTTCTCTCTCACGTGTGTCATTTGGCGCCATTTTTCCGTGACCATCCTACAATCCCACCCCCCACACACATAGTGGAAGAAGAGAGTCTCTGATTTCAAACTAGGACAATCTTGTAAAATATGTGATACTCAGTTGATACTAAGCACTCTCAAAAGCCGGGTGTGCCCTAAATACTTATGGGTCAGGTACTGTCTTTTATTTTTTTTATAGCTACCCCAACAATGGCCCTAATACGAGCCAGCCGACGTCTTCGTCTGTCTCCGCTAAACAGACGGTCTGTCTGGCAATACAGGACGGATTCTTCATTGACTCAAACGTCATTCATGGATGCCAATGAATCAAGTCAAGAACACTTTCACGTATTTATGACGGCAGACCTTCTTTTCTTCGCTTTTTATTTCTGAGACGAAAGATCCGGCCATGCCGTTCAGCAACAAAACTGTCGACCCCCATTCTCGGCTAGTGGCCCGTGTAAGCCGCTTGTGAATCTGTTTGTACGCTTGCCCGAACATTTATGTATATAGGCCGCCCGCCATTTCTTTATGTCTTATGTTTAAATGTCTTTCTTCTACAGACGTGTCTGCGCATGCGCGGTACCAGTTACTGTTGATGAGATTAATCTTTACGAATAATTTTTCAAAATGTGTGAACGATATATACGCGACCATTTACACTTGCTTCTGTTTTCTGTGTTTGTACGTATCTTTGAAGAGCCGCTCTTCTACAATACTGTGATATCAAGAGTAAATCCCTTTATATTTATAAAGTTGGCCGTCTGCCTACCTGCACACACCTGACATGATTCAAACGTCCGGCAGGCAAGTGATGTATCCATGACACTACAGCCCTGCTGTCTGAATATAGCGTGAAATCAACCTGGAAATACGAAGTTGGGTTTTTTCAGTTTTCAAGTTTTACTTCGTAATTATTTGAATTAACCTATTGTTTGTAATTATTTGAAGTAACACTTATTTTTTCAAATAATAACGATACGTTAAACTCTTTAAAAACAACGAACAACTAGATTTAAGATTTTCTTCTAATTTTTATTTCATTTCAATAAGACAGCTTCAGCTTTAAACTTTAAAATCGTCCCTGCTCTGATTTTTTTTTTCAACTAATAACGATTTTCATCACTTTTGGGATATTAGTTGCATAGAATAAAAACTGAAACAGAATGTAATAGCATTTTACGTGGGATAAATGGGCGATAAGGTTGACGGATAAAAAATCCAGCCTGGTGGTTGGCAAGGACGCTACGTTTTTAACTGTTTTATAACGATTTTTTTAACTGCTTCTTTCAATACTCAGACTTGATATAAATTTTCATTGGCTCCAAGGGAGAATATGTTTGGTTTGTGTTCATGTGATCATTGTGCCGCAATTAATGTCACCACTGCAGTCTTTTGTCCCATGTAATGCCGGTTACTTTTTACTAGTAAATAAATAAAATGAATTGATCGTGTATTTGCACGTGATTTCTCGTGTGGGTGTGTCAGATAACAGTCAGCCAGAACATTTCCTAAATCGCTCTGAAAGTTTTGTGAAACAGAGAGAGAGAGAGAGAGAGAGAGCAAAAGTGGGTGGGAAGTCATCTTTAACAATGTTGAATATACCACTGCTTACTTTCGATATGATTTACAACTCTAAACATAAATACGTTGGCAAGAAAGTTGAAAAAAATCTGGTTAACCATTATTACCAAAAGTGCAACATTATCTTAACTTAATATATATATATATATATATATATATATATATATATATATATATATATATATATATATATATATATTCAATATGTGCGTGCGAAGTATAAGCAACTATGCAATGATCTTCCAACTCTGGAATGGAGCACTCATGTGGATGGGGAATTATGCATAAGTAAATATGTTGCCTGATTCGGTCCTACTAGCTGTCCAGTTCTGCATAGGGCATGGGTAGGGCATCTGCCTCTGGGTCCGAAGGTTTCGACCCCACATTGTAGGTATCGAGTCTATAGCCATACTGAAGAGTCATAATACAACGAAAGAACTGTTTGTGGATGACACAGTGATAAATATATATGGAAGAAGTAGTTAAAACTCAATGATAAATACGAGTTTCTTTTCCAGGGTTGTGACTTGAAACGTCTAGGATCCGTGCTTAAAGTTGTAAACAACAGTAATATCCTTAGGGTTTGCACTTGAAGTTTTGGATAGCTGATCTGTACTGACTCTCTTTTAAACGGACGGTAGAATTCTATTGCCCGCACAGCATCTACCAACCACAGAATGTTCACGTCCTATGGTTTAATAACAGGTCAGCCCTATTGTCAGAATACACGTGAAAATTGAGCGGCATACCCCATAACTAGCTTGTATCTGATAGGAGGAAACTCTTATCAAATCTACAATCTAAGGACCCTACTCCTATTCTCACCACCTTAATGGACTATAGGATTCAAACTATTGTTTAAAGGGTTGGGTCCACCATAGGCAGGTCACTTTTCTATTGCTGAGGCTGGAGGTTCATTCTGCTCTCTAGTCTCGCCGTCTATGGTCCCTCTCCTATGGGAAATCCTTTCAATGAATCTTCGTTCGCAGAGCTGTAATATGTACAGTGAAACTTGGGTACTGCAATTCGGCTATACTAAGCGTATAGGCATAGTAGCTAAAAGCTGATTACCCATGGTCAACGTTGGCTCATCGGAGCCTCAGATGTATGTATAGCCAGCCCGACTTTCAAAACCAGACGATCCCAATAATCCTGAAAAGAAAACTATACAAACAATGCATTTTCCCAATAGTCACTTATAGTGCTGGAACGTCGAACCTAACCAAGAGACGGACCCACAAACTGAGAAGCATGCAAAACATGGGAGAATCATGCTCAACTTTACATGGAGAGATTACAAGAAAGCACAGTATATCAGGGAGAAAACGGGAGTCTGAGATGTCATAGAATCTATTAAAAAACTTAAATGCTAAGGGCATGCCATGTTGAATGACAGACAACCGATGGACATCACGACTCACAACATGGATCCCCAGAGATCACATCCACGATCGAGGCCGGCAGAGTACAAGATGGAGAGATGGATCATTCAAATTCAGGAAATACTGGCCCCGCAACAACAATGATAGAGAATTTTGGCGAATCCTGGGGAAGGCCTATGTCCAACGACGGACGATAAAAGACTGATGATAAGATGAGATATATATTTATTAGTTGGGTTACCCAAGGTAACCCCGATAAAAAAAAATCCAATACATAGCAACATCAAATGATATTTTATAGAGATTTTATAAAATTAGATTAAGTCGGGTTTGTGCTCAGGCACCCACTTATGGGTTATTGTTCTCAGAATTTAGAATTTATATGTTCGCTTTTTGCATTAATATTTTGCACGTCTAAGCGGACCATCGGGTTTAAATACTGCCCATGTTTTATTGTCGTGTTTGGATTGGGTGTTTGGTAAGCGGTATGATTTTTTTACTGTCGTGCTGGAATCAGATTAAAGAAAGAAAAAAACATCTAGCAAACTGGCTTGAGCGCTGAGGAAGAGAAATTCACTTCTGTGGTTTCCCACACCTAAAGGAAAGTAAGGGTTGAGTTTAGGATCATGGCTAAATTGGAAAAAAACACCCTTTCTCCAAACCTTTGAAAATTTGTTTCCTTCAACTGGTAAATTTTGGAAGATTTGCGGTTCTACTAAATTGAAAGCTCGTAAAATTTAAAGAAAAATAATTTTTTTTCATTTTTCACCGTCTGAGTTTGAACTCTGCGTTCAACTAGGCCATTATTGGTACCTATTATTGGGTAGAGATAATATTTAGATATTAGATTACAAATTTGTGTGGAAAAAGTAGTTTTGACCTAAAATTGACCTGATTGAACTTCGGAGGTCAGCATCAGAGATCCTATGTTGATCTGGGGGTCAATATAAACAAATTTCTGTTTTGCTGTCCATAAGACATATATGCACAAAATAACAAACATTCACCAGTTTTAAAGTTTATATATATATATATATATATATATATATATATATATATATATATATATATATATATATTTATATATATATACATATATATATATATATATATATATATATATATATATATATATATACACACTGAAATAGAAGTGAACAGGCTAAGATAGATTAGTAGAGAGAGATATGGACAAACTGATATAGAAAGAAAGAAAATAAGTAAGAACGAAAGGGACTGCAGTTCCCTGTAGCTGCTAATACTCATTTCAACCAAATTTAATGTGTGGTTTTCGCATTAAATTTACTTTTTCAAATAAAAATCCTGCAAGTGACGTTTAAACGATAAAACTCTGAAAATAATATGGAGTTTATTCTTAAGGTCCATGTTTTGTCTACATTTGGTTTTTAATTTCAGTTGTTCGGAAAATAATATTGCACTAAAAAATTCGAATCAACTGACTCCTGCGAAATCCAGGCTGAACAGAGAGTAACGTGATGTAAATTTAGCTTAGCATTTGTTTTATCTCTGGCCCTTCGGGGTTGGGATCAACTTTGTCTTTTCCTCAGGCGAAGCAGTTCACAACACTGATGCAAAGGCGCTTGGTACCACTAGGTTGCACTGAAAGGATAGCCTTGTGGATTCCCATGACACCTTTGCAATAGAGGCCTCGGGTTTTTGACAATTTTTGCTTTACCCACACGTAAGCATGTGGGGCCAAACTATCCAAAGTATCATCTCTCAAAGTCCTTAGTCACATTCCTCCCCTGGGGATCCCAGCTTTCCTCGATCATTGAACAACCGTAGCCATCAAAGATAGCAAAGAGTCAATCTTTTTTTTTTTCCATATACTTGCGAGTTTGTGTATTCCAGGGCTTTGCAATACCGATTTGTCTACAAACTTGATGATTGGCATCAGTTACTATATTAGATGCTTTTTTTTTTTTTTTTTCTTGATGTTGTTGAAAAAATGCTTTTTTGACCTTTTGGGGTTAATTACTCATTATTTCTAGATTTTAAAAAAAATTCTATTTTAAATGCTTTACAGTGGAAAACCAGTCATGTCACAAATAAAATCTATTCTGACCATATCTATTGGTTGAGGAAATCTTTTTACATGACATCAAATTTTGATCCTACAGTTGTTCAATTATTCACTGTAATGGCGCGCCATCTAGAATTTTTTCATTATCATATTTTCCCCCTCATACGTTCCCCCACTGACTGAAATCCCCCAATTCCTCCCCTGGCTAAAATTTCCCCCCTTATTGAATCCCTCCTTTGGGAGCAAATTGCTTCCCGTTTGAGACTCACTGCTCTAGCATGATAATGCGAAACCTGAATCAGCAAAACAAACTCAGAAGAAAATGAAATCAATAGACCGGGAAGTTTTACCTCATTTTCAATGGTCGCCATACTTCTATTTTATCATTAGTTTCAAATAATAGGATATATTCTGAGTGCCAAGTTTGTCATT
The DNA here is from genome assembly GCA_963457665.1 of Thysanoteuthis rhombus. NCBI lineage: Eukaryota > Metazoa > Mollusca > Cephalopoda > Oegopsida > Thysanoteuthidae > Thysanoteuthis > Thysanoteuthis major. The sequence continues at coordinate 32,544,315 of OY735222.1, read as the reverse complement.
GCACGCTATATATATTTCTAAGAAGCAGTAATACAATGTCGTACAGTGAAGTGAGTGGCGCTACTCCGGGTGTTTATAGCCTCCAAGTCTTTTTTACACTCATCACAAACCTTGAAAAGCTCTCCAAAACGGACGGAATTGTGATACGTGAAGCCCGAACAGTGACGACTGATGCTGTAGACAGCGCAAGGTAACCACTTTTCTAGTAAAACAAGGTAGACAATGGAGAATATTCAGGTACTGTATCAAGGTAACGTGACTGATCCTAGATGACAACTTTGTTTTAGCAAGCTTAAAAACTGTGAATGTAATCTCCCTAGTGAGCCTTGCTCAGGAAAGCTGATGCTGCGACGGCCAGAAGAGCGAAAAAGTATGCCCCCTTCCCTCACTGGTGGTAGAACAAAACCGGCCTCAAATGAAAGATAGTGTTGTCCATTAATGAAATATTTGGGTTTGTGCTTATCACAAACATGCATTTCAACCTTTTTCGTCTATATAGGTCGTGGATTGCATCAAAATGATGATTGAAAAATTATAAAAAATATACTATTTGATATATTTGTATTTATTTATTAGAATGAAATGAGCCCTGGTGAGACTTGTCAGTTTGGCTTTGTCCGTAAGTTAATCACAGTGTGTTAATTCTGTATATCGGTATGTTTTAACGTGACGGGACATACTAACAATGGAGTGTTTACACCCCTAAATTAGGTGAGGATTGTTCTTGTTACTGTTACTCAGGAGAGTAAAGTCAACTCCAGCGTCCGACTTGGACTGGAGTTTAACAAAAATATGTTTTTCCCCATTACTGATTATGGATAGCAACCAGGTAAAATAAGGGTGAAACTAGTATCCAAACCAGCTTCATCATCATCATTCTGTTAGCGTCCGTTTCCCAAGATTCGCCAGATCTCTCTATCATGGGTATCGTCACGCCATCTTACTTTCTGTCAGCCAGTCTTGCACCTGATCTTTGGGGATCCACGTTGTGAGTCGTGATGTCCAGCGGCTGTCTGACATTCTTGCAGCATGTCAAGCCCATTGCCATTCGGGCTCCTGTCCCCTGATATACTGTGCTGTCTTCTGATCTCTCCATGTGAGGTTGAGCATGATTCTCTCATGTGCACGTTCTCATTTGAGCGTCAATCTTTTGATTAGGTTCCTGGTTTCTGCTGAATAGGTGACTATTGGAAGGATACATCGCTTGTATACCATTCTTTTCAGGACTAATGGGATTTCCTTGTGCTTGAAAGTTGAGCTCATCTTATCCTTTACTGAATTGCTTTAAATCTTGAGATAAGAATTAAAACAAATTTCAGACTCTGAACCTTTGATACACAATGTTCGGATATAATCAGAAAGATGCAGGAAATGATACGAATCATTCGTAAAAAAGGTAAAAAGACTGTCCTAAAATAATCGATATGGTAATTCAGCCATTGTAATGTCTTGTTTAGGTTATCCTATAATATAAATTCAGGCAAACCAGTAAAACAATAACATTATCGTGGGATTTTACATGTTATAGATTATTCCATTAATAGACACCTAAACCTTTGATTTAAGGCCGGTTCTCTTTTGTTCTACTGCCAGGAAAGGTAAACCCCTTTTTTAGTTTGCATAATAATCTCTTCAAACCATCTCTTGCAGTTGAACCTCATCGAAGCAGAAGAGATTCAGCAAAAAATCAAGTTGCTTCTAGCTCAACTATACACAAACATTTCAAGCAAACAAGAATTTGGATTCTCTATCAAATATCCTTGTATAGATAAATAAGCGTGGGAAATACATGTGGAACTAGCGTACAGGTGTGTAATTGTATCGTTATACTTAGCCACGATGTTTGGATTTGTTGGTGTATACAGGGGCAACTGTGTGTATACTTGCACCCCACCCCCTCCAGTGTTTGTGAATTCAATGACACATGTATTTGCGTGGGAGATACCAAATCACCATGTGATGTATTCATCCGAGTCAGAATTTAGAACGTTGGAATGTATGTTCCTGTTTCATTCATTCTATCCATCAATTCTGGTTTAAAACTATCCATTGTTAAACTCTGTAAATGGAGTTTTGTCAAACTTGAGAACTGTTTGTTATCGTAACAAGAACATGGACAAAAATAACTCACACCAAAATGAGGATAGGTAACATTCAAATCCCCCTTACCGTGATTTGAACTCATAATCAACTCGTTGCCAGGAGGCTGCCTTACTGATTGAACTGAATGGACAAGTCTTAGCCATAACAAAAAGCTATCATATAGATACCTTAGAGCTTATCTAATTCTAATTGATAAATGTATTTATACACAAAATATATCTTTACATTTTTTCAATTAATTATATAGACAATACATAAGTTGCAGTAATTATTTTCAGTCAGAATAGAAGTTGAGTTTGACTTTGCAGCATCCAGTCTTATATATATATATATATATATATATATATATATATATATATATATATATATATATATATATATATATATATATATCGGGAGATCACAATATATATCTATATCAGCTTGATAGCGGAAATTGTTGCATTGTGACTATAGTTGCCAAGTGAAAGCCAGGATGTCAAATGTTGATTTTCTAGGCAGACCATCGGCATGTGAAAAAGATGTGCTATTCAATTTTTCCTGCATTCTTTCTGACTCCGTCCTTTACTGGATTAAATTGAACTTGGTAAATATGTTGGCTGGGTATCTTATATAGTTTCTCACAGGGGCCTATAATCACTGTTCAAAGGTCAGGAAGCCGACTGCTGATTTTCAAGACGGAGAGACAAGCATCTCTCAACAATTGACAATAACAATCTTCTCACACTTTAGCTCTTTGCTGGGTTAAGCTGAGCGTAGTATTTATCCATATGTAAATTAAATAACATAAACGATTGTGTACAATACTATGAATGCAACCAACGGTTTCATTCATTTTCATAGTCTGTCACCTTGACTTAATTCTTTTTTGTTTGATAGTTAGCAAAACTTTCCTTGTTTTCTCTGTTTTACTAGTTGAAAGAACAGTTACATCATTGTTATTTTCCTAAGAAATGTTTATTACTGGTAATAAATGATATCGTTGCTTTACATTTCATTGCATCTTGTTGCTTCTAGTATTTTATCACGACCCAACAACGGGGAAAAACGATTTGCTTGCTCGTTGAAGTCGTTATGTAATTCCCACCGGCAACAGCGGTCAGTGTTCGAGTACAAGTAAAAGACTGGATTTGGAATGATGATTTTTTCAAGCAGCCATTCTCCTTCGTTTGGAAAATTAGTGCAACACAATATTCCTCTCAGTTGCATGTTTTCATGTGGCAGGAGAAGCTAAGTAAAGGAACAAGACAAATTTTGTGCGATATCTTGAAGCCACACATGAGTATATTATCATATCATCATGCATGGAAATTTCGGATCGAAGTTTTTATATATTTTGACAGTGTGAATTCTCTTGGATTTTACATGAGATTGTTTTGTCTATCAACTTCAGTTTATTTAATTGCAATATTTAATGGAACAGGTCCCAGACATTATCTTCAGTTTATTTAATTGCAATATTTAATGGAACAGATCCCAGACATTATTTAAAAACCACTTCGTTCCGCACACGGAGGAAAACAGCCAGAGCTTGTTTCGTCCGCTGTAAAAACATCGAATCAAAAAAATTAGCTGTAAAATTCAATTTAGATCAACCGATAAAAGATAAGACATCAGCAGATTCAGAATCAGATATTATCTATTATATCGCCCCCCCCCCATTTTTTGCAAAATTGACATCTTCATGAGGACTTTATACGTGACTTTTTGTCCATTTCTATACTCCTTTCAGAAGAAAAAAAATAAAGAGAATTGTCTCACAAAACATTATGCGTACCTCTTCCTGATTAATCACAAATTTTGAATCAAGAATCAGATCGGTTTACAGGTGTGTAGGTTTATCCATAATTTTGCAGTGTTTGGGTATCAACAATTAGACAATTCATTTGATACAATGCATTGTCTTACTTTTTCATGCCGATCTCTCCAAATGTCCGGGAATATTTCAACTCTGTGACAATGGAAAAGAAATAGCTTTCAGAAAAGAGATAGCTTAGAGATAGGGATAGCTCTCTTGTGAATGAATAGAAATGTTACGTTACTCTCAGTCGGTTGCGCGTTCGTTCTCATTCAGTTTCAGCATTCAAGTTATTTGCTTGCATTCTGGTGTCATTTCCATGTATAGTGATCCAGTTGAAATGAAGAACGCCAAGACCCAGAAAGAAAGACAAGGGGAAAGGAAATACTCCATTAAAGTTGTGGAATGCATGCAGTTTCTTGGTAGGTAAGGGTTGGCGTTTCAAGGAGATACATCTCTGGAAGACGACAAGTTTATCTAATTATTGAAATTAGATGCGAAGTATGTATAAACATTCATCCGGTATGTTGACAATCATGGCAAACCAAGTTTTAGGGGGAAAAAAACAGTTTTGGAAGGTAAGAGAAAACGATTACTTTTACTTATGTATGGTGAATACAATGACATTGCAACGTATTTTTTACCCAGTCCCTTTGTGTGCAAAGAGACTTTCTTGGTTTTTAATGAACTGACAGTTATAAAAGTGCCACAATAGTTTATGCAATAAAAGATATGCCAATTCGAATGCAGTCATCTTTATCCAACTACAGGAGCAAATGTATGATGGTGCAAGATACATGCAGGGTAAAATAGGATGCTTGTGCTCGAATTTCGACTATCCAGCAAAGAGTCTTGCCATGGGCATTTCCTTAAGTTTAACAGTAAAAGACATCACACCCGAATGTAAAATCTCTTGTGATTCAATGGGAGCTACTGGTGAAATATACGTTCTTGTTAAGTAGGAAAAGTGCTTGATTCCATCTCAGAATGAGAAGTCGTTGTTGAGGAACAACAAAGCGTGCTCGCTTGATAAGCTTTGTGTAACACAATGGACTGTCCTTGCTTCGTGCATTCTGGTAATACTTGCTGATCATAATTAATTTTTGAATTTGTGAGAGATGTATCTTCGTGAGAAAATGACACTGGAATTCAGAGCAAGAACCATTGGATGTAATTTACAAAAGCAGAAATTTTCATTTTATTTTGGTTTTTCACTTGGACTTAGGTTATATACATCAGCAAACAATTCGTCCCAAATTTTGCCAAGTGAAATGATGGTAGCCTATTGATTGACGAGGTTTGCTTACTTAACTGATCCGACATTGGAAGTGATGCGAAGTAATGCTTCTTGAAAGCAACTTTTCAAGGCGCCAAGACAGTTTGATTTCTATGAGCAGTTAGAAGAGCTACGGAAAGAAGAAAAGTTATTCATCCTAAACACCATTCTGCAACTCGGCAATCCTTTCATGACTACATCACCAGCGCAATTATTTTCTCTGGCACGTAGGGCTAAGACGTGGTTACGATCGAGTATATTACAAAAGAGGTTCAATTCTTTATTGAGCAGCTCTAAATAATATAACGGACGATCTTTTAAAAGTTGGAAATGATTACGTTGTACTTCTAGAGGACAGATTGTCAACGTTTGGTAAATTTAATAAATCGAACTTTCAAATGTAATGAGCGACGTTTAAATTATAGTCTTTATTTTTGTTTTGCTAAGGAACTCTTTATACTGAAAAATATTGCAGTCAGAAATCGAAGGTTCCTGATATTAAAGATGGCGAATCATAATTAAATAATGTTGAGAGCATTTTCCGGCAATCTAGGAGAGACTATTTTCTAAATTTTTACTGTGGCGCCAGCATGTACTAACTTTGTGTCCCCTCACTTTTAACTCTGCATGGTGAGTCCTGACGCTTTTGTATGAATAAACAGTAGGGAGTTTTGACTCACTTGAAGATAGTTGCAAAAATAGTGTTGCCGGTCAAAATTCACCACAGATACGGAGGAGGTTTGGGTACCAAAAGCGTTTTCACATTTGATTCTCTTCAGTGTCATGTTCCGTAAATTCCATTGAATTAACATTTTGTTTAAAAAAAAAAAGTTTTCGATGATAATTTTAGCGCCCAGGAAATTCAAAATTACCCAGGGGAGCATGCTTGATGACCCCTTCCCTTGCTGCGTGTTGGATGATCTGGTGCCCCGTCGGGGAAACTAACCCCCTCGTCGGACAAATCCTGACGACACCCCTGGTACCATGACAAGTATTCCTACTTTTTTTTCTTTTTAAACAAGAGTGCTCATCACAAGTGAAATTACTAGACTTTGCCAAAAGGTTTCAAAATACCATTTAGTTATTTTTCTAATAGTGCCAATTGAAATTCCGTAGTGTATTGCAACGTTCTTCAGCCGATTCATTCTGCAGAAGTAAATGGTAGAGATTCGTATAAAAAATGCTTCGGACGAGACACGAACTTGCATCACACACCCTTAACCAATTAAATTACAATGGTTAGACGGAGTTTTATCCGTAGTATTATACTCCTGTCTGCTATGTTGTGACTACATAGTTACATTAGTAGGAATTCTTTCAAGTTTTTTCAAGGTGTAACAACTCTATCATTACTAATAGTTTGACAGGCTTTCTTCCGCTTATTTTTGCTGCTTTTTACAGCAATGTCTTTTCAACCGATTGATTCTTTGGTCTCTAAGTCGAATTTCCGACAAGTCTGCTTGCCTTCACTTTGTACTAATGCTCTTGGGAAATGCATGCCTCACTTCTCCCAAGGCTTTGATATTACATAAGGATTAATGATTATCAGATGGATAAGCTTATTCAAAGGCTATGAGGAAGACCGAAATTTATAGATAAGCCAGCAATTTTTATGTATCAGTAGAGTAAGTCGACCCATGTATAATGCGCACTCTAATTCTGAACTTTGAAAGGAAAAACAAAATACTTCAAACATTTCAAGAAAAGAGATGAAAAGGTATGAGCTCTGAATGACGAAGAAAAAAATGCCATTGCAAGGAAATTCAACTTTGATATACAGGAATACCTCGATTAGTGCGATCAATTCGTTCTATTGTTTCTTTACTGTTCAAAATCGCACTGTTCAAGGTCTTATCATATATTTAACGTGTCTATTTTCAATTCATAGAAGTCCTGGAGCTGTAACAGACCTTTGCAGGAATTTTTGAGTTGACTGATTTTCGCTGTAGTGCCAAGTCAGAAGAATATATTTCCATTAGATGGTATGTATATCATTAGAAAGAATAGTTCATGAACAGTTCATGCCGAGCAAAATTGAATGAAGAACCATATGCTTAAGAACAAGTCATTTGAGCTAATCGTAATCGTACGCTGTGAACCCTTTTAAAATGGAACTCCTGTGTAGACTGATAGCAAAACCATAGGGGAGGTAATGGCCGATGGATCTGCTACAACATTTAAATACTTCTTCCGCAGCACATTGTCCACCCTATTACCAACTCTTCAAAAGAATTTCCATGAAATTCGTTGAGAACTTTCAGAGATATCATGTGGACTGGTAGAACCTTTGGAGTTATTATGTGGTGTAAACAGTTAACTAGACTGTTGGGACATACAATTGTTATGGGAGGAGTTGGGAAAGGTCTGTGTCCAGTAGTGGCCCTGGAATGACTGATAATCGGCTTACAAGACAAGAACGCTGAGCATT
>OY735222.1:32514210-32531710 GCA_963457665.1 Thysanoteuthis rhombus | reverse complement strand
CGATATCCAAGTAATGCTTGACAAAATGAAAGAAGAGAGCAAGGAAGTTGATATTCAAAACAAGTGTCATGTACAGTAAACATGTTGAGGACAAAGACACAAAAATCACAATCATAAACGCAGATCTGGAAAAAGATGATTGCTACATCTACCTTGGACCACAAATTTCCATGAAGCCCTCAGATCAAGCAAAGAATCACTCTAGAATGGCAAGACTTAAACAGAGCAAGCCCAGCCTTTAAGAACAAGGAAATCTCATTAGTCTCCAAAAAAGATAAGTCTACAACCAATGCATCCTCCCGATAGTCACATATGGAGCTGAAACATGGAACCTAACCAAAAGATTGATCCTCGAATGTTACAAGTACAGCACACAAGGGAATCATGCTCAACATCACAAGGTCAGATCACAAGACAGCACTATTATTATTCATTATTATACTTCACGTGTTTATATATAATTGAATAAGAGATCAAAAGTGGAGGGGAATTCTCCGCTCCTCAATTGGTTGAAATTGAAGGGAAACCTTTTTCTTTTTAGTGTCTCAAAAATGAACAGAAACACTTTTTTTCATTTTTAACGGGCCAAAAGTGAATATGGACTCAGTCACCTACTTCCCGATATCAGTGAATGCAATTCATGTTTTTCCCTCTGCTTTGCATATACTTTGTTATCATAGAACAACGCGTAATCTATCTCTTGTTGGGCTCATCAGTTGTTTACCATGCAACTGTTTAGGGGATTTAAACACAAAACTGTTGTATTAACATGGCAGCAGAGCAGCTGAACATTACCCCCCTTTTGGCTACGATTTTATTATATAGCTTATGTCATACATATAGTTTGTTATTTTATATAGGGTATCATTATAATGTACTGTATATGAATGTTATTTTATGATACACGTCATTTAATATTTTGAAACAGGGTTTACTTACATGTGTCACCTTAAAACGTATTTAACGATGAGGGATCAGTAAGTATAACAACAGACGCGACCGTTCGTGTCACATCTATTCTATTCTATATATACATGGAGGGATATCCAGCGCTGCCTGGAAATTATTTTGAATATAACCAAACAGAGAAAATATCCTGATATGATGTATTCTTTCTTACTCAGCACAACAAATGAAGATACGATTATTTACACTAAAAAAGTTGCGGTAACGGGGGAAATATTTTGACGCACAAAATGGAACAAACGATGTCGTCGCTTAGTTTGACAGGGCGGTTGGATACGCCTCAAAGGTGTTTCTCCCATAGTGTGCCAGGATACAACCTTAGAATAATCAATATGGAGATGTCCATGGGAAGAAAAAAACACTGAGAAGTCAAGTGAAGGCCACCAATTTTCAAGGATTGTCCTGTGTCTTGTTTACAAGTTTGAATTTTTTTAAAATATTTCTGTGTTGCCCGGCCCCCCACCTTTTTTTTACAAACAATCGAAGAAAAAAGGTCAATTTTATCCGCCCCCAAAGTTATTCCATTTGGCTAAAAAAAAAAAGCGGTTTTATTTCAAAATTGACCTCCAATGACCTTGGGTGTCAGCACCACTTATCCTATCATCTTTTCTGTCCAAGTTAACCCAAAGTTTCAATTTACCAGCAGGGATAGAATTTTTTTTGCTGCAATATTGCTGAAAGGATCAATTTTGATCCAAAATGGACATCTGCTGACATCCAATGACCCTGTAAGTCGTAACCATCTAGTTTCAGTCCAGGTTTGCTGAACTTACTAATTTATCTCCAGGAATGTAATCGTGTGGCTGCAAAATGACAGAAGAAAAGCTATCTTAATCCAAAATTGAACTCTGGGACGATTCTGCGCAGAACTACGGTCGAAATATACCACCTATCAGAAATCAAATCACATATATTGCGATCTTCAGGGTGAGTAGATGTGCCCATATGCTGAATTACAGTATCCTTGGTTCATAATTCTGAAAATTGACATCAGTACAGTTAATAACATATATATGTATATATATATATATATATATATATATATATATATATATATATATATATATATATATATATATATATATATATATAGTCAATCAAACTTTACTGCTATAAGAACTAACAATATTACAACCTAAACCGAACTGTGTCTGCATGTAAACAAAATTATGAGAGGATCTATCTTGAGAGGACCTTCAGTTACATACCGGGGCGCAGATTCAGGAAATCAAAAGTACCAAATACCCTCAAGTTATGTTTGTTAGCTTTGGTTAATATAAAAAACCACAGTATATTTATACATATAATAATTGAGTCATCCACAGACAGCTGTTTCGTTGTATTGCAACTCTTCAGTTGACTAGACTATCTTTCTATTATCCCTGCCCTACGCAGAACCAAATGGCCAGTAAGACTGAATCCAAATGATATATTTACTTACTCATAATTCCCCATCGATCAGAGTGCTCTATTCCAGAGATGGAAGAGCATTGCTTATATATATATATATATATATATATATATATATATATATATATATATATATGTTTGCATTATGGATGTGAAGTGATCCGACAGAATGTAGATGAAAATGATAGCTGGAAGATGGAGAGAAAAATTCAAGAGATAGGTGTTAAATCTCAAAATTATATTATTCCATGGGCGTATTTCAATACATTTCGACAAAGTCATCTTTTTTTTAGAAAAATACTTTGGCAGTTCACAGAATAAATTTGCTGTTAACATGTTTGATGCCGAAGAAGTTTTGTTTTAAATTATTGAAATTTTATCCCGGTGTTTCGTCCGTTTTCTGGACTTTTTCAAAAGGCAAACGATGCGAGGAAATAAGGAGACAACCCTTCATGTCTGAAAATATTCAATTATACGGAAGTATTTGTGTGATATTCTCTTTAACGTTGGTCTGCTTCTTTGACCTGTACAGGTGTTGGGATGCAAGTGTATGGAAATGTTTGAATATAATGAGAGTACCAGAATGAAATCTGAATAATTTAAAACAAAACTTAAAATATATATATATACATATATGTATATGTATATGTGTGTGTATACACAATATCCTGAAAGAGTAGTAGTGGTCGCAAAAGTAGCTGAGCAGATTATTCCTATTGTAGTTAGAACCATAGTAAATTGTCTTCACCTGTAGTCTTGTTCCAGACTGACTTTAATATGTTCCATCAGATGCCTGAGGTCGGCTTAAAACGAAATATCTTGAGTAAGATGTGCACTGGAAACGTTCTGCTAATGTCCACGTATAATTATAAACATAAACATATGTTGTTTTTTTTTTCATGCGTGCGCACGGATATGTTATATTGACTCTGCGAGAACTGAATACAGCATTGTTTATTTATTTTATACACACCTGTTTGCTTACGATGGATCATAATAAAGTAAGACGATATACTGACCTTCTTGCGTACCAGTTTTGACTTTTGTCACGAGTGCGAAGTTTCGATTTTAGACCTTGTTTTTGGAAGCTACAAACGTGCAAGCCTGGGACACAATTGTACTAAAAGTTTTGATCCTGAGAAAGGAATGATAAGAATCTCTTTTAGTTCCTTGCCCTTTATATATGTTACAGTAAAATTGTGAAACTAGTGATTTTGTGAAATTCTTGGGGATTTTGTGGAATCCTTGAATATTTCAGTAATTTCATGAAACCCCTAGTAAGGATAAGTATGAAAGTGTAAGAAAGAAAGACAGAAAGAAAAGATGAAAGAAAAAATTTAAAAAAATGAATTGTATCATGCAAGAACAGGGGGGGAAATCCAACAGGTAGAAAGAGAAAGGAAAAGATGTAACAGGTAAGAAAGGAGAACAAGAAAAAACGATAGGTGTAGTTATTCATTCAATAGAAAACGTCTTTTGGCAGCATTTTGTGGTGATCAATTAAAAAATTGAATTGATAAGCTGAATTTTCAAAAGACAAACGCGAATGCTGCTGGAAACAAACTAAGGGTCAATTTAGCATCAACTCGCATTGTAAATTAAACCTCTCACTAAAACCTACCCTTTTTAGGTGGGGACTAAACAAACCTTTTTTTTTTTTTTGTAGATATACTGAAGAGTAAATATTGAAAAATTCAGCCCTCTATCTCCATCGGTGCAGCTCGTACGCACGAAACAGCCAGCCAGTTACACAGTTCAGGTTTTAGAATCATTATTCGAGATAAATCTTCGTTTTGAGCTGAGCGCTCAAAAGGTTCGAATCCTGTTTCATACTCTACAATATACCCAAATATAACTCGAAGAAGAGTTTATGAAATATTTCTCCTGCATATTAATCCTTTTTTTTTTTTTTGTTATTTTTTTTTTTTAAACAGGGAATATTTTCATGTTGTTAAAGTTTGTTGCTGGTATCAGTTTCTACCAGGAATATTTAGGTTAAACACTTTTCTTTTTCAGATGTTGCTGTATATATAAACCAGATTTAGGCAAATCTTTTGAATTCTCTGCTGGCGCACAGTGATTTGGTAGATTGTTTGAATCCTTAAGAAAGAAACGCATCTGGTATATAAAAAAAAAGAAATTCGGTAAGAAGGGAAAACAACACAAAAAGTATGAAGAAAGAAAGAGAAACAGGTCTGGTTAGTCTCTCAAAAGAAACCGTCATATGACCAAGGTCATTTGGCAGCATGATGTGATGGGGGTGATCAATTAAAAAAATTGAAAAAGGGGTGATCAGTAGAAAGGTCACTTCTCACGCATTTTGATGAGCTGTAACAATTTGAAAAAAAAAAAAAAAAAAAAACAAGCGGGCATAAATTAAGGGATCAATCTGAGATAAACTTACATTGCAAATTGAACCTCCCCTAACAACCTATTTTGGGGGGGGGGTTAACAAAAATATTGATATAAAAAGGAGTAAATGTTGAAAATTTCAGTCCTCTAGCCCTATTAGTGCAGCCAGTACACATGATACATTCATACATACACAGCAAGCCAGCCAGCCAGCCAGACCAACTTGAGAACTGAAGAAACCTATTTTGACAGTCCTGATGATAGTTCTGATACTAAAACAAGGAAAGACATTTTTGAAGCATGGAAGTGAGAAAGAAAGAAGATATAACATATAAAGAGAAACAAGATATAACATAAAGAGAAAGAAGGGCATAACAGTTAAATAGAAATAAAGCAAGAAAAATATAATATGCAAAGAGAAAGAAAGAAAGAAACAAAGATAGATAGATAGAAAGATAGATAGAAAGATAGATAGAAAGAAAAAGAGAGAGGGAAAAAGAAAAAGAAAGAAAGGAAAGATAGAATATAAATGTAGACAGAGGTCAAATGGAAAATTCTCAGTCCGTATATTGTACTTTTTTAACGGATTCTTTGCCGTCCGAATGATGTTTTTTTCTTTCGAAATCTGGAAATATCTTAGTGCAAATGCAAACGTCTCTCGGGTAAAGGATTTCCTTTAAAAAAACAGATATCACGGGATAACGCCGGTATGGATTTACGTTGCAAAAAGATTTAGTTTTCTTATTTTGGTAAAGATATTAAATTGCTTTTTAAAAAATATTATTTGCACAGATGCTTAGAAAAAAAGAAGGAGAGAAGGTGAAGATAATCAAAGAAACCAAGAATGATAAACATCTGAAAGAGAGAGGATATAGAAGTATATGAGCAGGAAGGAATGGAAGAAAGAAAAGAAGAACGAAAGAAAGAAAGGGAGAAAGAAAGATAGGAAGGAAAGAAGGAAGAAAGAAAGATAGGAAGGAAAGAAAGAAAGATAGGAAGGAAAGAAAGAAAGAAAGAAAGAAAGAAAGAAAGGAAGGAAGGAAGGAAGGAAGAAAGACAGGAAGGAAGGAAGAAAGAAAGAAAGGGAGGAAGACAGAAAGGAATGTGCTAGCGTAATCATCATCATCATCATCATCATCATCAGTAGTCTCTTAAGGTCCGTTGTTGGATATAGACCTTCCCCAGGATTCGCCAAACTTCTCTATCGAGGGCGTTGCAGAGCAAGAACTTTTTGATTCCGTCTAGTTGATCTCTCCATCTTGTACTCTGCCGGCTTCGGTTTAGCATGTGATCTCTGGGGATCCATGTGAGTCGTGATGTCCTTCGATTATTTGCCAATCTTGCAACATGGCCAACCCATTGCCATTTGGGTTTTCTGATGGATTCTATGATATGTCGGACTCCTGTTTTCTCCTGTGCTGTCTTGTGAGGTTGAGCATAATTCTTTCGTGTGCACGTTGCGCTGTTCTCAGTTTGCAGGTTTGTCCTTTGGTTATGTTCCGTGTTTCAGCTCCATTAGAGACTATTGGGAGGATGTATTGGTTATATACCCTTTTTTAGGATTAATGGGATCCTTTTGTTTTTGAAGGTTGAGCTTGCTCTGTCGGAGGTTTGTCATCTTAGATTGATTCTATACTTGATTTCTTCTGCCAAAGGCTTGCCATCCTAGTGTGATTCTTCGCTTGATTTCCTCTTCTTTTGAGGGTTTCATGTAGATTCGTTGTCCTAGGTTGACGTAGTGGTCTACTTTCTCCAGTTCTGCGTCTTCAGTTTTGATCTTTGTGTTTTCAATCCCAACGTGATTGTTGCACATGATCTTTGTTTTGCTGAAGTTCATGTGTTGGCCGATAGTTTTGCTTTCTTCGTTTAGTTCATCTGGCATTGATTGGAGGTCTGCAAATCCGGAGTTGCTCAGATATTTACCATCTATTTTGATTCCTTCATTTTCTCAGTCTAGGAGTCTGAAGATCATCTCGATGCAGGGTGCGGAGAGTTTGGGTGAGCTAGTATCACCTTGTCTTACCCCTTTTTGGAGCTGAAAGGGCTCCGAGTCTTTATGTAGCTGCTCCAATCGTTTGTATGTTGCAGCACTCTGACGTATACAAGGTCTACACCTTGTAGAGTAGTGGCCTTCATGACCATAGGAATATCTGGAGTTGAAGGCTTTTTTGAAGTCGATAAATGCTATAGAGAGTGGCATCTCGTATTCTGCAGCTTTTTCTTTCAGCTGATTTATTGAATGTAGGTGGTCCGTAGTCAGGTAGTTTCTTTTAAAGCTAGCTTGCCCCCGTGGTTTTCCGCGGTTTGTGATTTGGTTGGTGATAATTTTTGTGAAAAGTTTGTATATGTAGTTGGGTTGGCTTACAAGTCTGTAGTTGTTAAGGTCTTTCGGGTTTTTTTTCTTTTATAAAAGCATTATGATTGCAGTGTTCCAATATTCCGAGACTACTTTGTTTTTGGCATAATTTGAATTGAATTGCCAGTTTCCTTGTGATGATCTTACCAACTTTTTGAACAGATCAATGGTAATGTTATCTGGTTTCCTTTCTTTTCTTCTTTTTTTTTGTTTGTTTGTTTGATGGCTTCCTCCACCTCCAATGAGGTTACTTCTTAGAAATCCTCGAGCTGATTGCTCGTATCTTTCGTATCTTTCGAGTAGAGATTTTGATAGAACTCTCGGGTATGTTCGACAATCCTGACTGTCTGTTGTTACGTCAGCCGTTTTCCACGAGTATGCTGATTATTTGTTTCCGTTCTGAATTGAGACCTTTATTCATAGCTTTGAAGTCCTGACCTTTTTTGAGAGTCGATTCGATGACTACTGTCATGTATTTTTGTCTTTTCTTCGTTTCTCTGATTGTTTTATTCAGTTCAGTATTTTCGATTTTCTCTCTTGTTGTCGGTTGCTTAAAGTTTCTACGTTTTTCCATGAGATTTCGTGTTTCATCTGAGATTTTATTAATGGTTTGTGTGCTCCTCAATTTTAATTTAGTGGTGACTTCCATTAGAGAGGCTGTTATTTTGTTGTTGAGCTTCATTGATGTTGGTGCCATTCTCTGGTTCATCGATGATTTTATATCTGTATTTCAGTCCAAGCTTGAAGGATCGGTGTGGAAAATTTTTCTGCTTTCTTTGTTGATGTTTACTTGCATTTTATACCTTACCATTCTGTGGTTGCGTCCACCTTTGACTTGATTTATAACTTAAATGTCCTTGGCGGTATCGCTTTTGTCCGTTAGGATATAGTTTATTTCGTTCTTTGTTTCGTTACTGGGGCTTTCCCAAGTCCATTCTCTATTGGGTCCCCTCTTAAAAGATTAGTTCATAATTTTGAACCCATTAGCCGTTTCAAAGTTTACTTCATCTTCATCTCTCTAGTTCCTTACTTTATATCCGAACTAGCCGACGCAAGTTTCTTTTCCTTTCCCCATCTGTGCATTGAAGTCTCTCATGATGACATTGAAGTATTTTCTACTGTCTTGGAGTGGGGAGTTTAAGTCATCATAGAAGTTGTCTATTTCCTCTTGGGTTGATTACGAAGTGGGAGCGTAGACTTCGATGATATTCAGTTGGTAACTCTTTGAGAGTTGCATGGTGACGCTTGCTATTCGGTCAGATACAGCTTTGAGGCCTGCCACGTTGTCTTTGAGGTCCTTATTGATGATAAAGCTTACCCCACTTTGTTTTCCGTAGTTTTAGAGAAAATGCTTGTTCTTTTGTTCGATTAATTCTTCTGAGTCTTCTCATGGAGCTATTGCCTATAATATCCCATTTGATGTTTTTCATTTCATTTTCTAGATCAATCAGGTGCATATTAAGAGTGGTCTGACGTTGAAGGTGCCAATGTATATAATGTTGTTCTTTTGATGATGGTTTTTGGGCGATGTTTGGGTTGTCACTGTTGGATCATATCACTCCCATCCATGGCAAGTGATATGCATGGATCTTTTCGGACCGACGACCCAGCAGAAACGGGTATTCTCTTGGTGAAGTGTTTGGGTAGTCGCATTTGGAGCGCATCACAAGGAACCAAAGCCATGTCACGCAGCTGGGTCTTTAGAGGCCGATGTCCCAGCAATATTCTCTTGGTGGGGTGTTCGGGTAGTCGCTTTTGGAGCACATCAACCCTACCCAAAACAAGTGATGTGACTGGGCCTTTTGGGACCGAGGACCCAGCAGGAACAGCCGGTAAAATTTTCATCGTGCAAAACATGGGGAATGTTAAGCCATTACCTGCCACACTGGCCAATGACGTGTTGGAAGGGGGTCTGGTGGATTGGTCACTGCTAGTGTCACTTAGAGAGGCCTTAAAGCTCCATCGGCTCTTAGCATCCATTCTATCTTTTCTTGAAAGGTAGGTATTGGTGTTCGTAGCGTTGTAGAGGATAAAAGATTTGGAATATGATCCATAACTTTTTTTTTCTCTAGTGAGTGATTTCCTTACTATTCATGTGAATCTGTATTACATGTATTGCGCATACCCAAAGAAATCCGTAAGATCAAAACTTTCAATTTTTAATTGTGTATCTAATTCAATTGTAATAATACCACTAACCTATAACTTTGGGAAAAAATAAAATCTGTCCAGAGTTGAGTAAGTGCCCCACCCCCCAGTAGAGGAGGCCATAAAAACAACAAATAGATAAACATCTAGGGATGGATAATGAAAATAGAAAGTCCGCCAGAGCGAGCTAGCGAGACATAGTTGAAGGACATGGCAGAATTCTTTAACAAAATAACGAATGGTTAAGTCCTTCAAAACTGTGACAGTTGAAAATCATTCCCCTTCCAAACAGAAATCCCAATCCGATCCAGATAAGTACTGCTTGGTCTTGTTTTTATTTTCAATTTTTAGTTTTCTCTATTCTCCTTATCTATTTTCCTAAAATTTGACTCTAAATTCTGTTGGTAACGATCTCTTTCTTTCTGTCTTTTCTGTCTTTTCTGTCTGTCTGTCTGTCTGTCTGTCTGTCTGTCTCTCTCTCTTTGAAGCACACACCCAAAGAGATCTGTGAGATTAAAACTTAAAATTTCTTAAGAATGCAACCTCTGGACTTTAACAAAGTTAGGGTAATAAATGTTTGAAAAGAACAAAACAAAAAGATTAGATACTGGGGAAAAAAGAATGGGAAGAAAAATAGAGAGGGTTGAACGAAGAAACATAGAAAGAATGACGGGATAGGAAATTTTAGAGAAGCAGGTCTGGTTAGTCACTCTATAGATACCGTCACGCCGTATCTTTTGACTGCATGACGTACTACAGGCGATCAATTAAAAGAATCAAATAAAGGGGAGATTAAATAATGAGTTGACTCTCCGGCACTTTGATTGATGGTGATCATTAAGAAATCCCAAATTTTCAAAAAACAAGCATGAGTACTGCTGGACACAAAATGAGGGATCAATTTAGCATGAACTCACATTGCAAATCGAAACCCCCACCACTGAAAACTTATCTGGGGTTGTTTAAAATTGGCTATTCCAACTAACTTGTTTGAATTTTCAGTTCTCAAGCCCCATTCCTTTGCCCTGAGTGCCATACATACATACATACATACATACATACATTGTTTCATCTTGTCAGATGATTGCAACCCCATCATTCTACCTCGTCATCTTGTTTCCTTCCATCGCGCCTATGTGCTCCAAGCTGGCTCTTAAGACCAGCTGCTGACTTGCAAGGCCCAAAGCACTCATAGCAGGAAAAAAAGTAAGACTTACTTGAATCTGTCAGTGGAGTAGCAGTCTTATGCACTTGCATAAGTCTCTTCGGTCCTGGGCCGTCTTAAACACTTTGCCACATACCACACAAGTTGTATTGTCGGGAAATGGAATTGAAATATTGTTCTATACAATCTGTTTTTGCTGATATCTATGTGATTTAATGTGATCCACATACTCTGCATTCGGAAGAAGAACACGACCACAGATAACTCTTCCGATTCTTTACATCCTCCGGGAGATCAACAAAAGGTCTTTTGTACAAATTCTGTTTCAGTTCAGTGTGCTTAATTTACCTTTCCCAAACAAGGCACATCCTTCCTTAGCAGAGCACCTCCATTCACTTCGATCCAGCGCCAGTTTTTCTCAGTTTCCCAACTTGTACCCAGATTTTTGAAGCAGTCCCTCTACCCCTCCTTAGATTTGTGTTGTGAACGCTTTCCATACTGCAATTTACCATTAAAAAAAGCGTTTTTAGGATCGTCCATCGGTTATGCGTACAATCTGTCCTGTCCAGCGCATTTGACTAATGATGGTATACGACTCGATGGTCAAACATACAACTCTCTGAAGCACCTCAGTGTCTGGTATTAGGGTCTACCATTTGATATCGAGTATGTGGCTCTGGCATTTTTTAGTGGAATCTCTCAGGCAAGTTCAGTGTTTGTGTCATCTATCTCTCTGAAGGATACAAAAAAAGTGTCGTCAAAACACATTAACAAACACTGATTTTAGTTACTCACAGTTCGACCATTCCTAATTCTCTAATTTGCCAAAAGCTGTGCTAACTTTTTCAAGTTTCGAGTGGATTTCAGCGTCTAATCTTCCATTGCTAGATAAGATGCTCCTCAAGTATAAGAACATGTACATGATTTCTAATCTCGCTTCTATCACATAAAGATATTTGGCCCAGTCTAGGGTTCGCCTAATGTTGGGGTGAACATTATCTTTGGCTTCTTCAACCTTTTTGCGAGCTCGAATGCGGCAAAAGCAACTGGAAATCGATCCATTATAATCTGCATATCTGCTCCGGTATAGTTCACAAAAACAACAGCATCTACATGAAGCAGTTCTTGAATCAAGGTCCTGAATGCAGTTGAATCCCCCCTTGCAAGATCAAAGATGCGCCTTGTTTATACCCATACAAAAATGTTGAAAAGCATTAGTAAAAGACATAGTGAAATATATTGAGAAGAGAAAAAGAACTTCGTTCTCACCCTGTTTCATCCCATTGTCAACAGCAATTTTTCCAGAACGTTCCCCGTTAAATGGTACCCAAGCTTTTATGTTTCAATGTAACTGCTTAAGCATGTTTACAAATTTTGGTAGACAACCCAACCAACCAAGAACTTCCTACTGTGTCTCTCTCGTCATCAGGCCTTTGTCAAATATACGAATACCAGAAAGAGAAGCACTTGCTACTCGATACATTTCTCTAGAATTTATCTTGCAGAAATCAGACAGGGCTTCTGGGAGAACCAAGGGGTAGATATCCTCCATTAATCGGTTCAACGACCTTTCCAATAGACTGTAATAGTGTAATAACCTGCAAATTATGGTGCACAGATTTAGACCCCCTGCACTTGTGAATAGGAACCAAAATGCCATCAATCTAGTCTTAGCCATCCAGTCAGACAGATCAACTTGAAAACTGAAGAAACCTATGTTGATGTTGACAGTTCTGGTTGATGGTTTCTGACAAAAGAATGAAAGCAAAAGTGTAATAGAAAAAAAGGCGAAAAGAAAAGAAAATAATCATGAAAGAAAAAAAGAGGGATGAAAGAAAGAAAAGTGTGTGTTGGTAACAAATTAAAGAGAAACAAATGAAAAGAAAGAAAGGAAGGAAGGAAGACAGAAAGGAGGAAGGGCGAACAATTAAAGGAGACAAATACAAAGAAAGAAAGAAAAAAGAAAGAAAGGAAGGAAGAAGGAAATAAAAAAATCTGTAAGGTTATCAAATATCAAAGGAACAAAGAAAGAGAAAACAATGCTAAAAAGAGGGAACGGGAAAATAATCTTAAGAGATAGATAGAAAGGAAGAGAAGGATGCACTTGAATTTTAGTGAAACAAAAAAGTATCATAGAAAAATGAGAAATAAAGGTAAAACAATCGTGAAAAAACAGACAGAAAGAAAGAAAAAGAAAGAAAAATAGTCGAATTTATTAGAAAGAAACGAGCAATGGTAATACATTTTAAATAAAGAGAAAAGAAAGAAAAAACTATACTTACAAATCCGATAGGAAGGAATGCGTAATAGTTACACATTTTAAAGACACAAAAGGAAAGAAAAAAAGAATGAACAAAAGGGTTATAATTTGAAAAAAAATGAAAACGGGCATAAAGCAAGAAAATTACAGAAACGAAGAAAGGCAAGAGAATGTTTTATAAAAAGAAAGAAAGCAAAAGAGAATCCATGAAACGAACAAAGAAGTTACAAAATCAGGAAAAGAAAAAACAATTGGAAGAATGAAAAAGAGATAAAGAAAAAAGAAGAAACATTTATTTATCTATTTATTTATTTATACTGTTTCCTTTTCGAAAAAAAAAATGAAAAGTAGTGAAATAGAACGAAAAATAATCTAAAAGGGACAAATGACAAAAGTAAACGTGCCATCAACCACTCTGTCACGCCAAAGCAAATATTGGGAAAAGATGGGGATGTGAGGACCCGCAGACACAAAATGGGCAGCTTTTGTGTCTATGTGTTCACCGAAAATGCGCAGGCAACTGCTGCTGGAAATATCATTACTACTCCTACCGATGATGATGATTACGTTTCAATTTCGCTTTTTGCCCAATTTCGTTGCCTTGTTGTTTTGAAAATATATTAAAAAAATGCGTTATACGAAGAGAATCGACAGAAAAATACATTTTGTTTGGAGTATGCCTTTTCTGTTGAAATAGATACACTTATACTTCGATGTATATTCGTATAATTTATCTATAAATAAACAATCATCTCGTGACGGTTTCTAAGCTAGTCTTTTGCAAAGTTTTAAGTCTTAGCTGAGGCAACAGTCATACAGCACCCAATGACATAAAAAAACAAAGAAAATGACAAGCCCTTTTACATTTTATGTAAGACTTTCCGGCGTTGGATAGCTTATTTTTTCATTTAAATTGTTGTGAAGCGAAGTTATAAAATTTCAGGGAAATCCTGATAGCCCAGTCAAATAGGAATTGGAACCAAAAGTAAATACAACCATATGCGATGGTTGCATAAAAGTTGCATCATTTTATGGAAACCACCAAGACTTGGATGTTTGGGAAAATCTTTTTACAGCATATTCAAAATTTTGATATTCTAAGTATTTTTAGTCTACTTTGGCTAAGCAGTCACAAATCACAAATCGTCAATGATAATACAAATATTGCCACAAAGGTTCTCAAATTTCGCCAATATGTAACATAAGTAGACTGCAATGAGAATTCAACATTGAAGGACTCAATGAAGATATTCAATGGTCAAAAATGATAATCCGGTGGTCATGTAAGGCCAAATAGGCAAATTTAAAAAATTATCAAAAAGTTAACATTTTCTTGCGTACAATCTTGACAACCAAATTAATTTATATTCAACCACGATCCAGATCTAGAAAGAATTGTTGCTATCTTTTATATGACCTTTGAAGGCAGCTATTTGGAATTCAAAATTAACAACTTTGAATGTATATTCATTCAAATTATGAAGTAACTGTAAATTGATCCATCCCGAAATTCGATCGGGTCTCCCGTGGCCTATTACTCACCCTTCCACAAAGTTTTCATTGAAATTCATCAAGAACTTTCTGAGATGAATTTGTGGAGAGATAGAAGTGAATTCGACAACGTACAAAAAATACAGAAGTATTTTTCAATCAAAAATAAATTTCTGGATCTGCCCCAGTACTCAATCACTTCTTTCATGCAAAGTAACTTATCTTCCTTAGAATGTGGCTTATCTTTCAACAAATTTTCATTAGAATTCATTGAGAACTTTTGGACATATTTTGAGGACAGAAAACATCAAATACAAAAATTTACGGAAAGAAAACTTATTAATCTAACGTAAATACCTAAATCCATCCCCAACAGATATGTAAGAAGACAAAAAACACAAAAACATGTCTCAATCAAAAACGAATTCTTGGTTTCACCCTGATATTTAACCACAGCGTAATAAACGCTTTACTATTTTTTTCTTTGACATTTATTGTGAACCTTTGGAGATTTACTATGTACAGACAGGTTTGAATACAGAAATGTATTTAAATGTATTCTTTAAAAAACGCAGAAATACTTTGTGATCACAAAATCATTTCCTAAGTCCATCCAAAAATGAATCACGTTTCCTGCCCTTTCATGAACTTTCATTAGAATCCATCGAGAATATTTGTGATATCGTGTAGACAATCAGGGGCAAATACAGAAATGTATACTATATCAAAACAGAAAGATATCTCTCAATCGAGAACGAATTCCTAGATCCGATCTCAAATTCAGTTACTTTTTCCTTGCCCAGTGCCTTACCGTTTTACAGAATTTCACTAAGATTTATCCTGAACTCTTGGAGATCCTGCGTAGACAGATGGGAGCAAATACAAAAAAAATAAATAAAATAATGCATAGATATCGCTACTGCCTGTTCACACGATATCTATTCCCTACTCCATCAATGTCTTCCACGGAATAATCTGCAAGTGAACACGTCAGGTGTGATGCACAACTGCATACTTGGTCAGTGGTATCTTCTCGGGTAGTAACTTCGATGATGATCCAGCCATCATTAGGAACCTTAAACTTTAGGAAAGAAAGAAATTAGATGAAAAATAAAGAAAGAAAGGCATCAAGGGAAATAAAAGAGTCACGAAGACACGAGATTCGTTTTTCGCGGGATAACAGAGAGAACAAAAGACAAGTCGAGTAGCAGCGAAGAGACAGAGAAAGACAAAGAAACAGAGAGAGACAGAGACGGGAGTAAGAGTGGTAGGTTGACGCAAGACGGAGGGAGTTAAGGTGATGGGCTCTGTCATAAAATGTGGTAAACGGTGGAAAACGTTTAAAAACAGTGTTCCAAGAACTTTTTGAAAACGTGAGTGTTCCGTTCATTCTCGTCTCAAGTTAAACATGGAGGCTGATTCACGGACTGTTGAATGAACTTGTCAATAAAAGGAAAAGGAAATAAAATTTCAATCTCTTTCCCACGGTGGACAAAATTAATACTTAACCAAGACTGAATTTGCTCTATTCCTAGCTCCACTTCTCCCCTTCCCTTCTTCATCTCATTCTTGATATAAATCGTTCGGTTGTTTTTACAAGAATCTATAGAGTTTGTTATTGTTATCTGGATGTTTTGCTTCGTTTTTTTTCTGCGCTATCTGCATTTTGGTTCTACGATAACCAACACGCAGTTAAACGCACATGTTTTAACGTAAATCCAAGGTTGAAATTATTTTTCCCTTGCTAGCAAAGTCTTTTTTTTCTTAATCGACTTAACTAATCGCCTCACATGACAACAATATCAAACGGGATGTCTTTGACAGTTTCCGTTCTTGGGGTCAAAGAAAGCTTCTGTTTTCTTTATTCCATGGGGGAGGCTGAAGTTTACATAGTGCTTCTGATTTATCCATGTCATTTTTGGAAAATTCATCTGAATATATCAACTGATTATAGATCTTCTTCAGTTTAACTCGTCAAGTTGGCATGTTTCTTCTTGAATCCTTTTGGTCAATACGTTCAACTCGTTCTCATTTCTGGTACTTCTTCGTCTTCAGAATTGTCAATCCTCTTCTCTTGCTTACTTAACTCCCATGTTGAGTATGTTGACAGGGAGCATATCTTCCATGAATGTTATTTTCAAGGCAGCTTCAACTAGCATGTTCTATCTGAGCTCTCTTTATGGACTTTCCCTTTTTCGCAGCGCTTATACGAATCCAGATCCTGCCACCAAGTCACAAATGCTATACAAATTTAATCAGAGAATCGAAGCCTCTTTGTCTTCATAATATTCTTTGATTCAGTTGTAATGATCTCCATTGCCTTGAACTGAAGGAGCAGGTCAAATTCAATGCAGGATGTTGGTAAGTTTAACTCCTTTGCTTGACTTTCTATGAATAGATGTAAGAGTAGTCAAACGGATTAAGGTCGATTTAGGAAAAATTGTGATCATTGAGTAGGGCGCTCCCCTTGGGAAACATGCCACATAAATCAAGACCATCTTGATTTTTGGTACAAAATCAATAAATCTTAGAGTAGCTCTAGCTATTCTCAAATACTCTGCTAATATAGTTCCGTAAAGTATATAAGATCGAATACAACTTGCTTTAAATGGTATACGTACTATAAAGAACGGAAATGAGTCTCGTTCATCGAGCTATTCATACATAGATATTCCATCCTCGATCTTGATATCCAAACTTAGGAAGGTTGCTGGTTTCGAATTATGTTCACACTTTAATTCAAGAACCTTAGGGTACTAATATATTACTATACGATTTTCCGAATTATTCTCCATCATTAAAAGAACATAAGTCGTCAATAAAACGGGTACAACCTAAAAATGAATGAGTTTGCTCTAATTAAAGATGACATGAATGTACATTCATGTTCATACGATTTTTTCCAATCAGGTGCAGAACAAATTCCCTTAGGGAAACCTGTGATATGATGAAATATCTCATTACTTATTTCAAGGTAACATTCCCCAATAACATGCCTAACAAATCGTCTTAGGGGTAGAGCACGTAAAGTAATTTTTGCCTTTTTTTCCCTCGCCATAAAGTTTTAGTTTGTAGACCAAATATATTTACTATTTCCTCCTCAAATGCTAAGTCTATTTTCTTATTTAATTCTTTGATAAGATCATCATGAGGAATTTCTACGTAGAGAGTACTAAAATCGTAGGTTGAGAAAGATTTAGCTCTTTCACAGGCATTTATAATATCCAATTTTTTTATAACCGGCATGAAATTATTTACTACTCGAAAGAGATTTAAATTCCTATCGAGGTTCAGTGCAACGGATTCTAATAGCCACAGTAAAGCGAACACCGATAGGATTTTCATTGATTTT
>OY735222.1:32451710-32511710 GCA_963457665.1 Thysanoteuthis rhombus | reverse complement strand
AGAGTAATTTGACACCAGGATTGACATAGGATAGGCGGCGCTGACCTCCAAGGATCCAGCAGGTTAAGTTAGGGTCGAAATTACTTTTTCTGTCCTAAATTTTTATTCGAACATTCATTTATTCCTATTTTTTTTTTTAAAGCATTGGTAGCAATAATGATCAAGTGGTTAGTATCATAGAAAATATAACAGATACCGGTGAATATATTTCTGGTCAGATATCGAGGTTAGCTTGGAAAGCTACTGGCAAATATAATCAATATTATGATATAAGATATGATTTCGATGTCACTACTGGTTGGGTTGATTTCAGGAAAATTAGTGATTGATCTGTTAGGATATAATTGTGATGTTTGATAGTGATAAAGTTATGGCGGCAAATAGTTGTTGAGATGAATTGTGGTGGCAAATAGTTGCTGTGATGAAGTTATGGCGGCAAATAATTGTTTTGATGAATTATGGTGGCAAATAGTTGTTGTAATGAAGTTATGGCGGCAAATAGTTGTGATGTAATTATGGCAGCAATAAGTCGTCGAATGTACCATTTAAAAAAAATTGCTATTAATTCACTATGCTTTCTATCCATGATATGTCATTTGCCACTAGGAATTGGTCAGTTTTGAAAGGAATTTTTTTTAAGGATTAACAATTTTTCTAACCAGCACATTTCATCGTTATTCGAGGTTCATAACCACGATGTACAAGAAAAGGAATCTTTACCAAACATTTTAATAATATCCAAGAAGCCTAGATAACAACTTTCTCAGGGGAAGCAACCAAATACTTCGAAATCGTATTTCAGTACGCCGAGCGGGAAGAGATGGTCCAGTTATGATTACATAATAAATAGAACTCTCTTGTCATACCTTACGAAGTTGGTTTTTCTCAAAACTTTGATATTTGCGGAGCTAAAGAAGGTCTTATGGATGGAAAGCACTGGATGGAATAGTTACTTGCGAGACTTTTTTTCTTTTTTCTTTTCATCGAAATATCGACTTAATTCTCAACCAAAATCGTCACACAGAAAAAATATATGAATGGATACGTTTTAATTTGATCACAGGTTTATGGTATTGTAGACATTACAAATGCAGATATGTTTATTCGATCAAAACAATGTTAACTACATCATATATTTCTTTGCAAAAACTTGCAAAGTTTCTAGAATTAGATTTTGAACTTTATAACTTAAATTTTAAGTTTTGAATTAAATCGTATCGTGTGATACCATTTCTTCACAACATCCTTCTGGTTAAATAAATGTATCTGCAATCCTCAATCTTCGAATATTTCTGATTTCTGATTAAATCAAAACTACGTATTCATCCTTTTCTGCAAAAACAATATTGTAACAATATAATTTCCATCAAGATATCCGCATTTTGATTCAATAAACTGCTGATTAAATTAAACCTTCGTATTCATTTTTGGATGAAATTTTAATTAAATTAATTACTTTTTTATTTATTTTAAAAATCACGGAGTCTTTTTTGCATACTTGAAAAAAGATTGAACAAAAAAAACTCAAAGCTGGATTGAGATGAAACAACACGTTGAATTTGTTCACTTTTCAGCAAGACTGCTAGTGTACCACGTGACGTCATCCGATGTAATCTGAGGATCTGACTTGTTCAGTTGGATCAAATCTTGGTGCGTATACTACATATGATCCGAAAAAGGTGAAATCGTGTGAATTAGTACAAACCTTTGGGAAAGAACATTTCTCATCGGAAACTTTTTAGAAAATTTAAGAAAAATATTTCCATTTTCGGTCCTATTTTTTTTTTTACGATTTTGCAAATTTCCATAAAGCTAAAATAGAACTTAATTGCCTGGAAGCAACAGCGTTGATAGAATGAACTTCTCCACGCCAACAGAAGATTGTCCTGTATTTATTAATACAATTTACAATTATGTGATTGTATTTGTTTTAGATATTTAAAAACTAAAACCAGGCCTGGTACTATATATACATACATACATACATATACACTCATATAAATACATATATGTAATGAATATATACATGTGAATAAATATATGTACATACATATAAATACATATACATACATAATGAACATATACATGTAAATAAATGTATATACATACATACATATAAATACATATACATATAATGAATATATACATGTAAATAAATGTATATACATACACATATATAATGAATATCTACATGTAGATAAATATATATACATATATATAATGAATACATTCATGTAAATAGATATATATACACACACACACACATTATATATATATATATATATATATATATATATATATATATATATATATATATATATATATATATATATATTATATATATATATTATATATATATATTATATATATATATTATATATATTATATATATATGATTATTTCCTTGTGGATGCAGGTTTGAGTCCTGCTCGATGCTCATTTTCTCTATTCATTTATGAGGTCGGCTGTTCAATTTGCTGCTCGGTTGACTCCAGTGCTGAACGATTTATGTATACTAACAAAATGTCTCTAAAATTATCACACTCACATATTGGTTTTCCTTCATTGTTTTTTTGAGCAAAGTTTACTTAATTAGGTTATTTTGCATTAAATTCCTATCACTAATTATTTCTAATTTGTTTAATTTTCATAATTTCCTTTTACATTTTGGGCTTTTTTTATTTGTTAGCTGCATTAGGGTGCTTAGTTCATTTTTTTTTCCTTAGTTATGAAAGATTTTATTGAGTAAATCTTTTTCTGGGCCAACATTTGACCTCGTTGTCTTTCTTACATTGTCTCTCTGGGGTGCTGAAAAAAGCCGAACAAGGGTATTCCATTATCATAGACAAAATTATATATTTAATCGAGATAGATAGATAGATAGATAGATAGATAGATAGATAGATAGATAGATAGATAGATAGAGGGTGGGGGAGAGAGAGAGAGAGAGGGGGAGAGACAGACAGAGATAGGGATTCAAATTGGGCAATCAGACTACCGAACAGAAGATGATAAGCACTAAGAATGAAGTAATAAATTGAATAAGTTATCTTCAGCTGTTAATTATCTCTAGAGGACGTGAGGTTTGATATTTGCGACGGCATTAAACAAGCGAGGCGTCTCTTGTTACCAACGTGCATGAGGTATATACTCTGTATTTCATCTTATGAGACTCATGGTTGCAGATATCAGTTGATCTTTTTGTCCCAACACTCGGTAATTGTACTGACGAGTACAGCTGAAATGGCGTATGGGGTAACCAGTCGTGAAGCAATCGTCTGTGTTCATCGCATTGTACACAATCATTCACGCAATTTTATTTACAAATTTTACTGGAACATCCAATCTGACACATTTACCGCTGGTCGAAGAATTGAATAAACAGAGCTGCGAATCTAGAGAATTTGAAATCATTTGATTAATCACCACAAGCCTCTGTATCAAAGCCTTTTGAAAATAGATTCCCTTTGCTTCACGTTGTTCCCGGTTACTTCTTCTATTTTACTGCTACCCAGTCTCACAGAACATTTCTATTGTAATGAGTTCGATGCTCAATATTTGTGACCTTGTGCTAGACTGCGTAAATATTAATGATAAATAACAATTTTGGCGATACACAGCGTAGAAATAGTTGGTACGCTAGTCTCACAAATCATTATTACTGTTGAAATGGATTCGAAGCTCAATTGTTTCTCAACATGAGTGGCCTTGTGTCAAACTAATCTCAGTAAAAATCAATCATGCCATCCTAAGCAAAGCCCAGAAAATATATAAATCACTGCATCGAAGGGTAATGAATTTTCCACTTCTTAGTTAACAGTGGGTTTTTGTGAATAAAAATGCTCTGCTGGTTATAGGAGAGATTTCATGTGAAATGACATTAGTTGAGTTACGTGTATAGAAAAAAAAAGATAAAAATAAAACATCCAAATATCAATTTTTGGTAGAGCATGAATAACAAAAAAAACAGTTATATGTATAGTTCACTTCTTGGGTCATTGTTCCTCACCTCAAAATAACTTTTTTTGTTAATTGTTTATTGAAGTTTCCATTCATTATTTATCATTAACGTTTGTTTATTTACTCGCTGTTTATGTAACCCAAACCTGGTTCCCTCTCCCACCGTCTTGGTATAGATAAAGAAGAACCAAGCTAATTCGAATACGTGATAATTTGCAAAAAGAAAAAAAAATTGAAAAAGAGTCAAACTTTGTAAATTTGTTTCAAGTTGGAGCAATGGCTAAAGTCCAAGAGCGATTAACTGATAAAATCAAATGTAATTGATACATGAATACTACACTGACCTTTAAAGTTTGCTTTTCTAAATGTCGACTTCTATTTCGTTGGAGCAGGTGCGGAATGTACATTGTTACAAGGAGTCAATGTATAAACAAACGGCATTCATTTAATCAACAAATATTTATAATAGTTTTCTTTTTGATAATCAGTTCTGACTATGGACGCATCTATGCTGAAAAAAAAATCATGCTTGTGGTAAAAGCAAGAATAAAAGAATCGGCGATCCGCATTCAAACTCCGGTCGAGACTGTTCATATTCACTTTACACAAATGCCCTTGAATGGGTCCCCGCTCCCTATGAGTAAAATAGCAGGGCAGATGAGGCTCTCTAAACCAGAGAAGGCGATCTCCAATTCTGAACTCATAGGAGACATTCCAGAGCTGTTTCTTTGTAGAGACGAAACGGGGCCCATTCAAGTATAGTATTATAAAACAACAAAAAACAAAACAAAAAAAACAGCCAACTTGAACTAAATAACAACGAATGGTTGATTAGTGGCAGTTTATGTTAAAAAAAAAACTGCATTCTGATTATCAACTTATATATATATATATATATATATATATATATATATATATATATATATATATATATATATATATATATAATGATACGCCACGTGTATGTCTATATTTTCTTCTTTATAACACTAGCAAAGGGGATAACTATGCTGGTTATAGCATATTCATTTATTCATTTTTTCAAATGTGTAGAAACATGGGTTTATTCATTCAATGGAGACCAACATAATTTTCTTGATATTCTATAATCACAATGTAGTAACCAAATTATTTAAACTAACTGTATCTGTCGCCTGGTGGCAATTATGATTTCGTCTGTGTATCTGATGTTGCTTGAATTGACTAATCCAATTGACATATTAGCGACCATTTTTCTTTTGTAATTTCGAGAAAGAGGCTGGAAATTGTCCCCTTTTCTCGCAGATTTTACACCTGACGAAGGCTGAAAAACGGATCGGCTGTAACATTGTGGAAACAACATCGAAAGCACACTGAAGGAGTTCAATTGTCCCAACAAAATTTCGGAATGTCAGTGACTTTTCTCCAAGTAATAGACTAGTATTTGATTAAACAGCCAAACCTATTCTTTTCTCTTTCCCCCCACCAAGTTGTTCAAGCAAGGATATTTTAAGTAAGCTTGCTCAATCTTAAATCGCAGACGACAGCGGCAACCAGTACTGACTAAACATGGCGGAGTTCTCTCTTTGGTGGGGTATCTAAGTACATGGAAACGTTGGTTGGGGGGATTAGTTCACCCATCAGATATGGTGGAAATGTTATCTGGCATCTGGTAAAATGTCCGCCTCGCTTTGCGGTCAAGCTGATAAGATTTTGTGTTGTATGCACTCACTTTCGTTTAAGTGTACTGATTGACAGTCTCTCCTCTTGAGACAGTCAGCAGGTTCGATTTCAGTAGAGATATTCTTATATTACATGTGCCCCATAATAGTTGCTACATTTGCATATTGATTTCATACAATAAATGAAATCACTATTATGGGGCAGAGGTATTATTATTTCTTTTACTTTAATACGGTCTCTGTTTTTTCGTTGTTGTTTTTCCCGCAAGGCGTTTTTCAGAAGTTAGAAAAAAATATTATCTCTGTCCCATGAGAGTTGTTACATTTAGCAGTATTTTTAAAAATGCGAATATAACAACTATTACGAGACAAAATAAAGAAGTCTCAGAATAAGTTTTAGTGCATAATGGGTGAACTGAGGCTATCGAAAAATAGAGACATTTACTAAAGATGGTGATAACCAACATTTCACGCTTAGCGTGATTTATAGCACACAAGATTTTACTAGTAGAATACCGTCTCTTGATTGTAAGTGTTTTTTACTCAAGGACCAATTCATATATTTTCTCTCTCGGTTTTGTCTAAGTTATAAAGTGAAGAGCTGCAGTCTTCACAGTTACAGATCAAGGCTCTAATCACTAGTCATTAAACATCAAAACCACGCACATACGCACTAGAGGCTAGTTCAGCCGTCCTCGTCAGGTTTGAAAATGCTTAGATTGACCTAACCCTAGATTGACCTTCACAGGTCAGTGCCATCTATCCTTTGTTGATCCTAGGCCCAAGTTATCCTGGTACAAACATTTACGGCCCGTATAGTGCAGCTGTTTGTCTTAGATTTGAAAATGCCAAAATTGACCTGACCTAACATTGACCTTGATAGGTCGCCAGAGGTTATCACCACATATCCTTTTTTCAACTTGGGGTCGAGTTGACCTCGTACACAAATGTGCAGCCCGTAGAGTGCAGCCATCTCCATTAGATTTTTAAAAGCCAAAATTGAACTGACAAAAATTGACTTTATTGATAACCAGAGTTCATCTACACCTATCCCATATTCATCCTGGGGTCGAATCACACTTCTACATTCATTTTCAGGCCGTAGGATGCAGCCGTTTCCGTTGGGATACTGGAATTGACCTGACGGCCCAAACTGAACTTACTTTGAATTGACCTTAGGGAATTACGAGAGGTCAGCAACACCTATCATGTGTTCATCCCGGGGTCAAATTACCCCTGTTCACAATTTTGCATTCTTTTAACTGTGTACCTTTCAGATTTGAAAATGCAAAAATTGACCTGCTCCGAAATTGGCCTTTAGACATCAGCAGAGGTTAAGGTTCCCTTGTACAAAATTTTTGAGCTTTTGAGGAGCAACCATTTAGGATTTTATAAGACATGAATTTAGAAACGAAGTGATGTTCGTCTCCCTCATAGCATCAGAGCTGTTTTTTCGTAAATCCTTTGGTTAAATATACTGTGCCTCCGTGATTTCAGCCTTCCAAAGTCCCACTCGATCTTACAGTTAATTTCTCTTGTCCCACTCGCTTTTCTTATTTCTTATTCGCTCCTTATCTTCCAGCTTTACTGCACCTCCGTCATATCAGCCTTCTGAAGTCCCACTCGATCTTACAGTTAATTTCTCTTGTCCCACTTGCTTTTTTTTTTTTTTTTTTTGCTTCTTATATTCCGACTTCTTCTCTGGATTTTCTCCACACACATACACACACACACACACTCCAAAAAGGGAAAAGTGAAAGGAAGGAAAGATAGGAGAAAATGAGAAGCAACAAAGAAATTAAATATAACAATATTAAAACGATTAAATACGCTGATGATTCTGATATGTCCGCCCGTACAGCTGTGCTTGTTCTGGAAAAGTCCTTCAACAAGATGCACGGATTCCAGCTGATAAGAGTGGATAACAAATGCGTAAATACTGCCCATCGAATGAACACGTGTGCACATACACAAAACACGTAGACACACACACACACAGATATAATGAGAAAGAGAAACATATGTGTAGTTATGATATATATGTATGTGCACAGACTTTTTGGGAGAGAAAACACTCGACGCGTGTTTCCAGGTTCATCCTTTTTGCAAGAGTGGTGGATTATTATATAATAAAGATGATGAAGCAAGAAACGCGTAGCGGGTATTTTCTCTCCCAAATTTTAGGTGACTATTGCTTTATATTATATCATTGATACAGTGAACACTCTTAATTAGATTGGAATAATTAAATTTTGAGACTCCACTGCACTTAATATGTAAAAATTTTTATTCAAATTAATTTTAAAATAAATTAGTATTATATATACGTATATAAAGATGTAACGGCTTACAGGAACTCTTTTCGAACCGACACGTATTTTTACATGATGAAGATACGCCAAGCGCGATATGTTGAAACCGGTTGGGCACCATTGCGTTAAAATGTTCTGCCAGGTTGGACGCAGGTCAGATTCCTGTGGCAGCCCATCTCTTTATTGTTTATCTATTTAAGCTGTCTGGGTCGATCGGCGTATCCTCATCGTGCAGAAACATGAGTTTCGGTTCAAAAATACTCCCAGCAAAAAATAAGAACTTCATTATTCTATCGGAGCAAATATCCATTTCTTCATATATATATATATATATATATATATATATATATATAACCATAGAACTCATAAAAATTTTTTAACTTGGACGTAATGTTTGTGAATAAAAAAAACATCTCATGGAAATTCATCTCTCCAAATGCTTTCAAAATTTTGATCGTTTTAATTATATTTATTTTTATATTATGATTCAATGCATTTACATATTTTTTGTTAACCATGAACATTAAACTCACGTATTGATCCAGTAAAGAAAATAATTATAAAGCTTCAATCTTCCCACTAGCCACACATTAAATATCAAAGAGTCACGTGCAGCCCATGAGTCATGGTTTGGCTACCCCTGACAAATACTCTGCCAGTAGCGCCAGTCTCAAGTCGAGACCAATGACCACGTTTCTTTCTTACTTTTTGCATATCTACAGTAAAAAAAAATGTTACGTGATGAAACTCTAATCGTAAAACGTACAATTATTCATCATCTGACTTTTATCGTCGGTCGTTTGATAGACCTTCACCAGGATTCGCCACGCCTCTCTATCGTGGGCGTCGTGGGGCCAATATTTCCGGAATCTGTCCAGTTCATCTCGCCATCTTATATTCTACCGGCGTTTGATCTCTGGGGATCCATATTGTGAGTTAAAATGTCCATCGATTGTCTGCCATTCTTGCAATAATCTCAAAATAATATTTATCACATTCAATCAGAAATTTACTTCGAGACAAACTATTAAATTTAGGTGGACAATTGTTTTTTTCCAACATAGTAATTATTTCAAGTTGGCCTAAAGAAACATTTTTGTCAGTGTAAATTTTTAGAAATGCACATACATTATACATGTAATAGTCTTACTCTGTCAGTAACACTTTCCTTAATTCCTGACCGCTGACAAACCGCTTTTCTGAATTTTCAATGTATTTCTCTTATAAAATCATTTATAATGCAATTCCATAGTAGAAATATCTACGTGTCTTTTTAGTATCAAACCATATAATTCATTGACATGAAACATCTTTTTCTATCAGTGAAGCTTGCATAATTTCATGACTACTGGTTTTCCTGATTTTCAATTTTATTGCATGAATATTCTAATGGGAGGCAGGACTGGTCGTCGGGTCCCTAGTGCTTTTAACAAGCTCGATTTAATGTATAGTATTATGTAATTTATTTATTTTTCACAGAGAGAAAATATACAGAAAGATATAGACATATGGATATTTTTATCAATGTCTCGTCTGACTTCATATCAGGGATAATTTTTCAATTCGAATTGTTTTTATTCTATACAATTTATTCATTTTCTCTATTTTTTACATTTGTATTTTAAAAAGTCCCACGGTATCAGACATATGGCAAGGGCCCCTAGTACTTGGCGCCCTGGTTAACTGCCTATGTTGCCACTTTCTGAAGTAAGCACTGTGGGGAAGATTCGATTGCTTCCTCGAAAAAAAACTACATGTCTACTTTATATTTACTAAGCTTCGTTTAGTGCGGCATCTAGTCCAAGAGAAAGTGAAAGGAAGGGTGTTTTGTGCCTGTTTCCCAATGGGGTGTATTTCACTGTTCCATAAAAATAACTTCTCATTATTCACTAAGCTTAGACAATATATATGTATAATAGGATGTAGATTTGCTCAATTTGCGAATTCGCCTGATGGTGCCCAGAGAGAGCAGAAACGTAAATTAGTTTGTGTAGCAAATCCACATCCTATTATATTTCCAGCTCTGCTCTAAAACAATTTGACTTTCGGAATATAAAGTTGAATGTATCGAGCACTCTATGAAATAAATCCATCGCATATCAGACGTTGCTTTATATTATGCTATATTGCTAACCTGATCAGTACCATATATATATATATATATATATATATATATAATAGATATGGTACAGCACATATACTTCAAATATAGCAGCACGCGAAAGCAAATTATATTTTATGGAGATAATATAAAATTAAGTTACCATTATACACAAATTTGCAACCCGTAACGGGCAGCCGTCTCCTTTATATTTGAAAATGCCAAATTTGAGTTGATTCTAATTTGACCTTTAGAAGTCACCAGGGGTCAGCTTCATGTATCATCCTGGTGTCAAATTACCCTTGTGCACAACTATAAGCCCGTAGGGTGCAGCCTTTTGTGAGTCTAAAACATGAACAAACACTGAAACAAACAAAGGAACATTCATTATATATATATATATATATATATATATATATATATATATATATATATATATATATATATATATATAAGAAGAGTGCAACATAAACCTGTTGCTGTGGTAATAGGTTATAATGTGAAGCACTTGAATCACTAAACGATGCAGGAAATACCTGACTGTCGTGATCAACGAAGATACCGGAAACCAATGAAAATGAATTTGACAAGAAGATCATGCGAATAAAGAAAAACAAACAAACAAAAAAAAAGAATTGAAAGATGAAAACAAAGAAAAACAAAGAAAGAAAGAAAGGAGAAGGAATTAAAGCAGTAAGGAGCGGAAGAAAGCAGAAAGAAAGAAAAAGGGGGTATGGGAAGTAACAACGTGCTTCAAAAAGTAAAGAAAAAATCAAAAGAAAGAAAAGAAAAACAATAAAAGAAATTAGATATTCAAAGAAGTAAAGAAACAGCATTAAAACATACAAATGCACAGGAGACAAGGGGGAGAGAAAACGATAGATGGTTAGAGACAGAGAGGGGGGGAGAGTATGACAGAGAGGGGGAGAGAGTATGAAAGAGAGGGGGAGAGAGTATGAAAGAGAGGGGGAGAGAGTATGAAAGAGAGGGAGGGAAAGAGGAAGGGGAGAAAGAAAGTTATATTTAGAGAGGAAGAGAGTGAGGGAGAATGAAAGAAATATGTGAAAAGGGAGAGGTACACATGGGGAGAGAGGGGGCAGCAAGAGATGGAAAAGAGAGATGTAGAAAGAGGAAGGAAGATAAAGAGTGAAAAAGAGAGGGAAGAGAGAGAGGGAGATGAGAGTGGAGAGCAAGAAATGGTGAGAGAGGGAGAGACAGAATGAGATAGAAAAGATAGAGCGATGAAAGTGGAGAACAAGAGATGGTGAGAGTGGGAGAGACAGAGAGAGATAGAAAAGAGAGGTGTAGAAAGAAGGGGAAAGATAAAGAGAGAAAAATTGAAAGAGAGAAGGGGAGAAGACAAATAAAGGAACCGAAAACTTGAATTTGCCATTTCATATTTCTTCAGGTCACCACACGTTAAAGCTGACCCCAGAGATGAACTGCTATCATGAACAGATGAGTTTTTGCCGAAACATATTTGTTTCTTTATTCTTTGCAACAAACGCGGCCATTTGTCCTCAGTAACATTTTCACTTGGTTTAATAACTTGGTTAATATAACTTGAATCTATTTCAGAAATAAGTCAAAAAAGATGGACCAAGAAATTCGTCTACGCCCTTTAGCTTGTTAAAAATGAAAATAAAAATAAACAGGACTTGTTAGTCACCCAGCAGAGACCATCACGTGATCTATGTCTTTTGGCAGCATGATGTGTTGGGGGTGTTCAATTAAGAAAATGGAAAAATGGCAATGATCATCGGAGAAAAGCTGAATTGAAAAACAAGTACTCACAAATAGAAAGACCAAATTAGCATAGACTTACATTACAAATTAAACAAAGCTTTGAGAGGCTCAAAAAGCAAAAATAAATCTTTATTTGTAGACAATGAGGAATAAATGTTCAAATTTTCAACCCTCTAGCTCCATTGGTGCAATCTGTACACACGATACGTATATAATCAACCAGCCCTCTTGACCAAATTGAAAACTGAAGAAACCTATATTCACAGTTTTGGTGAATTGTTTCTAATAAGGCCTCTTCAGTAGACTATTGAAAATTGATACGAATCTAGATTGGTAGAGTATCCAATACACAATGAACTTGCAGCCCT
Organism: Thysanoteuthis rhombus; assembly: GCA_963457665.1. Lineage (NCBI taxonomy): Eukaryota > Metazoa > Mollusca > Cephalopoda > Oegopsida > Thysanoteuthidae > Thysanoteuthis > Thysanoteuthis major. The sequence continues at coordinate 32,499,562 of OY735222.1, read as the reverse complement.
GGTTGGCGAGACAGCCACACTACGCTGACAACGCCAGTTTCCGTCTGATCGCTGAACTTAGGCAGCATCCAGTCTGGTCAGTAGTTAGATTGGTGACAGCATAAGTACAACCGGTACTGTATGCAAGTCTCACGTCTCGTGTACAGCCAAACATAGTATTCGAAGATTATTTACTGACCATAACTCAGTATGGTACAAGAACAAAGTAACTGAGAACTCAGTGAGGAATTCATTGCACCAGTTAACTGGTTTGCAGGATAAGTTTTATAACCGTTATATATATATACACCACAATTCTAATCGCAGAAGCAAAAACGCCATGTACTTCCTAGAAATAAAGAAATGCAAACTTCAATATATAGGCCCGTCGGAGTGACAATGTAACGTCAGATTTATTAACTATTGGTGCAGAATCAAATCACTTAATCATCCCAACTTACTCCCCGAAGGACAAAACTTTTGGCAACAATCATTGAAAAATAATGGAACGTAAACCTCCTGACACGACTAAAATTCTAGAACTACCTGAAGATTTTCGGGTTAACAAACTTAAAACTATCTCCCCTAACGGACTGAATAGTAATCTCAACCACCCTAACCATACCGATCTCTAACACCATGATCCTCTCACTCCTTATTACTCCATACTCACCAACTCACAATCTTCTTACCTGCACCTTAGACTACATTTCTATCCAGGCTGAAACATTCCTTTATATGGACATACTCTCATTCCCCTCAACAACCTCACGAATAAAAATTTGATTCCCACCCGCATATAATCAATGTTACAAACTTACCTGTCCCTATCCATACCTAATCCCCCTTTATGTATATCTAACACTGGGAACTTCACAGTCACTAAAACCCCAACCTATAGACAACTATGTATGGTCCATTCCACTTTGACTACTCAAAGCCATCTGACTTTTCAGAACATCTATAATGATCATTAAGGATACAGGACATATATTCCATGTCGGATACTTGATTGTACATGAGAAGGACCTCCTATAACCATACCCCATTTACTTGATTAACACTAGAGATAGCCTCAGTCCCGACTTACCAAGCACTCGAATAGTTAGAACCAAACATCAATCCAGCTCCCCAGTACCCATGACAGCCGATGCTGAAGAATGTCCATCCCCTCTGACCAGCACAACCAATAAAATACACATAACTGCTACAACTACATCCAATAGAACATCTTATCAAACCGCCACAGATTCCTACGTACACATAATACAGTCTGGACTCACGATTATGACCTCCCAGGAATCCTTATCCTTGATTTCTATTTTTGCTTTCAAAGCAAAAGATCTGATGCTAAATTTGTTTTCTATGGAAATCTTTTGACCACTAAAAGATGCACACATGCTACTGAAGATGGGAACCCCTACCGAAACGTGGATAGCATACTGATTAATTGAATTAATTGATTAACAAAAAGTCTCCATATACGTTTACTCTTGAGTCTGTCTCATTCACTATAGTTCGGCGCTGTCCAGGAAAGACAACCTTGAATATAAGAACACACGAAAACAAACGATAGTCCCTTGAGATTTCAAAAAATTACAAAAGGAGTCTGGAAGCATGGCCTGTTAAATCCTAAAATTGAATAAAGAATATTCTGATGAGATAGTTTACGCTTTCAAGTAATAAGACGTTTGTTATTTATGTGAATCTGTCATTCTTTTGAACAAAATATAGGCTTAACGGGGATTGGTACTATTTACGATGTAACAATTAATCGGTACAGAACACTTATTTTCTGTCCGTCGCCGAATAGCATCGTTTGAAGTGCCACGCTTACTTCTGTTGCGAAGCTGGATTTCTCTTCTTGGATGTGGATAGGTTCCTTTGTAATTATGTTCATATAGAGTTACATGTTTATGAAAACTGAATTGTAATGGTCGTACTACGTACGGAAAATTAGGGACCAGTTCAGCATTATAGTTGAATCTTCAATAGAACCCCAACTGCATCCAAAAAGTAATATTTTCTTTTGAATGACACATTTCCTAAAGTAACAGAAGTTTGATTGAAAGCTACAAGAATGTAATCGGGAGAAAATTATTAATACGTTCTTTGGCCTTCACTGTTGAAACAACTTTTAACCAAAGAAAACACCAAAAGAAATAAAGCTGAAAGAAAAGAATAGTCGAAAATAAAGAATAATGGATTACAATATTTCATCTTGAAAAAAGTAAAGAATAGAATACAGTCGGCCCTCCGATTTCGTGCGCATTAAACCTGTAATTGAAATTTTAGAAATGTCAGTTATAAATGAAATTACGTTAAATTTAAAGTAATATAATCTAATCAGAAAGAATTATGAATACGTTCTTTGGCCTTCAGAGTAGAAACAAGTTTTGACCTGAGAAAACAACAAAAGAGAAAAAGGCTGAACGAGAATAGTAGTCAAAAATGAGTAATGATGTTTTACGATATTTCATATTTTAAAAAAATGGTGATAAAATAAAGTCGTCCCTGACAAATTCGTGAGGAGTATACCTGTATTTGACTTATAAAAATGTTTATTATGAATAAAATTACGTATAAATTGAAGGTTATATTAGTAATGTTCTATACACATAAGGCTCAAAAGATTCCTGAGCTTTAATCTATTTTTAGTATTTCACGGTCTTTCAAGGCCGCCCACCAATTTTTTAAAAATAAAAAATAATGATCTGATTTAATTGGCTCGTATGTTTGAAAAACGGGAAAAGAAGAAGTGATAGCTGATCACAGCTTCTTTCGTTAAGTTAGAACACAGAAGTGGCAGCATATAATTTGACAATGGCTGTATTAATACTTTTTGACACTGATAATTTACCGTTGATATGAGGAAAAGCCGCCAAAAATGGTTAATAATCAATTTTATTTTAAGGAATGTTATTGTCCTTTATGAAAAGACTGGATGACGAAAATCCTGGAATAAAAATCGAATTTTTCTGACGGATAGAACCGGAGATTGCCCAGAGAATGGCCTCAGGTAACCTTGAATGACATCGAAGGTTAGCCTATATGGGAAGTCTATTTTTTATTTATTCTCCATGTTAAATATCAGGTCAATCGGTCTTGCTATTTCAGCGGAGAGGAAATAAGAACAAAAAGGCTGATGCATATATATATATATATATATATATATATATATATATATATATATACATTTAAAACTTTATTTCATTTTATTCGCAATTATAATATTCCCATTTATACCAGTACAGACTATACAAGGCCATTACGCTACTCAACTATACACCCATACAAGAATACGATCTTAAAATTCCAAGCAAAGCGATATCCATCTCCCTTTTAAGAAAACACAACCACATAAACTACCATCCAACCCACATCCAGCATCGACATCACATCCAATAAAAATTCTTTTTCATCATCCCACCACTCGGAACCAATTTAGTACAGGTTGGACCAAACAAAACCCCCTGACTACTAACACCCAAGCACCGGAACAGAGAATAATAAAATGACGTATATAGACACGCACACACATTATATATATATATATACATATGTATATATACATATACATATACATACATATATATACATATACACATATATATACATATACACATATATATACATATACACATATACATATATATATACATATATATACATATACATATATATACATATACATATATACATATATATATACATATACATATATACATATATATATACATATACATATATATATATATACATATACATATACATATATATATATATACATATACATATATATATATATACATATACATATATATACATATACATATACATATATATATATATACATATACATATATATACATATACATATATATATATATACATATATATATATATACATATACATATACATATATATATATACATAAATATATATATATACATATACATATACATATATATATATACATAAATATATATATATACATATACATATATATATATATATACATATACATATATATATATATACATATACATATATATATATATACATATACATATATATATATATACATATACATATATATATATATACATATACATATATATATACATATACATATACATATATATATACATATACATATATATATACATATACATATATATATACATATACATATATATATATATACATATATATATATATACATATACATATATATATACATATACATATACATATACATATACATATATATATACATATACATATATATATATATACATATATATATATATACATATATATATATATACATATATATATATATACATATATATATACATATATATATATATACATACATATATATACATATATATATATACATATATATACTTATATATATGTGTGTGTGTGTATTTTGATGTTTTATGAGAATAATAAATGTTCAAGCCTGTGCATGTGTATCAATGCATTTAGGAGATCCTTGCTCCCAAAAGTGCTCAATGCCATTAGTAAAGCGGTTAAAAATATTTTTCAATGGTAAATTTCTGATTGTACATTCTATTTCACGTTGAAAAGATTTTCAAAATAAATTGTTTCACTTGAAAAAGTTTTTCATTTGAAAATCTCTTTCAAGCGAAACAGGATTAACAATTTGTAATTAACCATTGCAAAAAATCTTTATTAATTTATATATATATATATAACTTGAAAGGTCTGAGGATGGGAAGAGATTATTCTTGCCATCGTCAGTAAATCTTTGACACGTTACATTTGATGAAACGCTTTCGACTTAGGAATATGTAGCCTAAGTATTCCACATTATCGTATTTTTCGGGTCTTATCTCATTTCTTCGCAAAATGACAGTTAGGTCGAGCCATCAGGGGTCAGCCGTTGAGTTGGAACAATTATACTCATTATTTCAAAATTAATTCTTAGTAGACTAAATTACTGCCCTAACAAAGAAAGTAAATTGCTATTAATAAAAGGAATTTATAAAATAGAAAGATGAATAGAAGAAAATCAGTCTTTAATTCAATTTGTTTTTAAAATTGCTTTAATACCAATCTTTGTTTACTGTATCAGGAAAAACAGAAGCTAAGGATAAAAAACGGAAGGACAATGTAGAAAAATCGGGGGGGGGGGCTAATCTTTAAAAAATTGAGTATAGAGGGCTCTTGTTAAAAAAGGAGGAGAGGTAAGTTGTTGTTTTTTTTCAAATAGGGGCTAATGTCCCAAAAGAGGAACCGATGTCCAAAAAAATGGAGGGGGCTAATGTTGAAAAGGGGGATGGGGTTCAAAAGGGTTTCATATTAAAAGGGCGAAATGTTAAGAAGAGGTAGGACTGATGTTCAAAAAGCAGGCTAGTGTCAATCAAGTATATCTAATATTTTGTGGGTAAAGGGTATAGCTGATATTAAAATAAGAACATTGTTTGGCAACAGTTTAAAAAAATTGATTCCGATAACATTATCTGCATTTGTAGCAAATGGCTTCAAAGATAGATAGATAGATAGATAGATCTATAGATAGATAGATAGATAGATCTATAGATAGATAGATAGATAGATCTATAGATAGATAGATAGATCTATAGATAGATAGATAGATAGATCTATAGATAGATAGATAGATAGATCTATAGATAGATAGATCTATAGATAGATAGATAGATCTATAGATCTATAGATAGATAGATAAATAGATAGATCTATAGATAGATAGATAGATCTATAGATAGATAGATAGATCTATAGATAGATAGATAGATAGATAGATAGATAGATAGATAGATAGGCACACACACGAGAGGCCATGCAAAGGTTCAGAGAATTTCAACAGCACGTGCGGGGCATGTATGTGGAATAACCGTCCAGCCCGAGCAATGGGGTTTTAAGGTGAAGTGCGATTTGGTCCACCAAGGTGGTGCAAATAGGTACAAGTCCCCTAGGTCGTGGGTTTGACAAGAGTGTCCTTAACTAGCAACGGGAGCCTGCCACCCTTTGGGATGAATATTCCGACAATACGGCTGGCCTGTAATTAAACCACTGATCGCTTATATTCCGTAGTTGGCAGATACCTGAGCTGGCTATAGAGTTACGCCGTCCTTTTGGAGGAGTATCAAGAACAGTAGATCTGTCTGTGACTTTTAGAACAGATCATAGACTCTCTGACAAGAGCAGATGTGTGCTGACAGTAGAGGTCTGCTTCCCCCTCGGAGAACCCCCCCAGAGAAAAATAAATGTATCAACTTATCAACTCTCCCCGCCCACTTGTTTAGTCACCCTAACATATGCGTACCCTCGAAGCCTGTAGGCTGAAGAAAACCCAACTTGCTAGCCCTCTCTACCATATTATATTCGTCACCCTGAATTTTTAAAGATAAATTTTATCTTCAAAAAGCAGTGCTGTCTAAAATGAAAATACTGGGTTTTAGGTAATATGTATCAAACAAACATACACATACTGTTGAAAATAAATGCAGAGACAATAAACAGGTGGGATAATACCTTTTGTCGGACAAAAACGCTAATTAAAAGAGCGGTTAATTTGAAGTGCGCACGGAAGAGTAAGTCCATCTTAGTTAGACTCGGAACTTTTCAGACAAATGTCGTACATTAGTGAAATAAGTGAAAATTAATTTAATATTATTCATTCATTAGAAAGTTGGTCGTGTAGAACGAACGGAATAGGTATCAGTTCATTTATATCCACCCAGGGTGTAGTATCTCGTTACGTCGCCTGGGAAAATCAGTGTATTCTCCCTTGAGATGACCAGTTAGTTGGTCATATGGACAACAGCTGCTATTACCATAAGCACCATCGGAGTATTTGCCTTTCGCTCGTACATTTTCCAAGTACGGTAAACTCTCGTTGTAACGGCACAATTCAATGACACATACGTCCTAAAGACACGTTTGTTCTTTTATATTCTCACAAGACTATCGTCGGGGATTTTTTCCGAGCAAATTAAAAAGTAATTAATTTGCTTGCCATATTTTCCAACTTGCTTCCCGAATTTTGAAACTTGTTTGCAGGATTTTTTGATTTGCATGGCGTATTTTGTAATTAGTATGCCATATTTTTAAAGTCGTCTTTCGTAACTGCCATTTCATCATGACGGCACTTTCCGAGGGTGCCATAATAACGGGAATCTAATGTAACTCGCAAGCTCTTACTACATGACTTATTCAGATTTATATCTTCATTCTTTTTGTTGTTTCCAGCATACTGTTTAGACGGACCTATTGTACCAATAGTCACCTATGGAGCAGGAACATGGAACTTAACCAAAAGATTGACTCTCAAACTGAGAACCATGCAACGTGAACATGAGAAAACTTCACTTGGAGAGATCATAAGAGAGCACAATATATTAGAGAAAATATAGGAGTCCGATATATCAAAGATACCATTAGAAAACTCAAATGGCAATGGGCTGGATATTTTGCAAGAATAGCAGACAACTGCTGGACATCGAGCCTCAGAACGTGGATCCCCAAAGATCATATTTGAATTTGTGTCCGATAGAAAGTAAGATGGAGTGACAAGCTACATAAATTCAAAAAGTACTGCCTCTACAATGCCCATGATAGAGAAACGTAGCGAATCGCGGGGAAAATCTAAGTCCAACGACGGACGATTAAAAACTGACGACGATGATTCAAAAAGCAGTCAAGCCCATACCAGGAAGAACATACAATTGAACACATCAACGAATCAAATAAAATATTCGTGTAAGGAGATAGAATATATAATAATTATGAAATGAACTCTCAGACTTACAACAAACTCCTAAGCAACAACATCTCACAGAACTATAAGAAAAAATAAATACCCCAAAAGACAACCACGAAGCAATTATAAACAAAGAGGGAAAATGTATAACAGACAAATTAAACATCAGTAATAGGATCGGGTACTACAAAAAGAAGACGCACACATACTCATGAAGGATTACAAACCTGACTACATAAATAAACCCACAACGAGACTTAACCCCACTAAATCACTGATCAGAAGAATTAGTGAGAAAATATTAGAAAATGTAAGCAATAACATCAGACAACAATTACAACTAAACTACTGGATAAATACCAACAATGCCATTACCTGGTTTAGAAACATCAAGAAGAAAATACTTGTACAATTCGACATTTTAGACTTCTACTCCTCCATATCCAAAGATTTCTTTGAAAAAGCCATGAAATTTGCCAAAATCTATTCTGATATTAACAACAGAGACATAGAAATAATCAAACATTGTAGACGGATGGTACTCTTCCACAATCGAGAACAAAGGACTAAAAAACTGATGTCTTCAGTTTTGATGTTTCTATGGGCAGTCTCTATTCAGTCGAGATGTTGGATCTTATCGGTTTGTATGCTTTATCTAACCTCGCCAAATAACTTGATTCCAAAAATATGTAACTATACTGGGACAACGGCCAACTAATTGTGCAAAATAGCAACGCACTAAAATGTGGAAATATAAAAATATAAATATATAAAAGAAATGAAAAAATATTGAAATCAAGGCTAATTTCAAATTGTACATTTTTTTAAATATCACTTTTAATCTAAATAAGAACTCCTGTGAACCATATAGAAAAGAAAATTTTGTGATTAGATATATTAATACTGGTTCTAACCACCCAAACAAAATTATTAAAAAGATTCCCGAATCTATAAAAACTAGTCTATTATATAATTCCTCAAATTAAACAATATTCAGCAAGGTCAGAAATGATCATCCTAAAGCCCTAAAGAAAAGCAGCTCCACTGAAACGAACTTTAAATATGATAAAAAAGTAAAATTCAATTGAAAAAGAATAAAGCAACAAAAAAAAAGTGGTAGAAAGGTCATCTGGTATACACTATCATTTAACCAAAAAGTAAAAACTAGCTTTGGAAAAATATTCATTCAATTAATAGAAAAACACTTCCCCGTGAGCAACCCACCGAGTATAATTTTTACAAGAACAAACCGAAAATTAACTTTAATTGTACGGAAAATTTCGATACACTCATCATAAAACAGAGAAATTAGAATTGTTATTGACGAAGAAAGCATAAATAAACCAGATAGCAATGGTACAAACAGAAAAAGATGCCCTTTTCAAAACAAATGTCTCAAGTCGAATATCGTATGCCAAGCCAAATCATCAACCCGAAAGAAACCCATAGAAGTGAAGTATATATGAATATAACACCCTTTAAACTGAGATTAGCCAATATATCATCTTTTACAAGTGAAAAATATGAAAATAGTACATCACTGTCGACATATTATTGGAGACTGAGTGATAACAATGTTAAACCAACTGTAAAATGGAAAATATTAAAATAAACACACATATACAAAAATATTGAAACTCCATAAGACAATACATAGAAAGATATATGCGAACCAGCTGATATTGGTGTTTCGTTTAGTGGATCATTGGTGGGAAATGATTCCGATCCGCACCGGTTACCCTATTCATACGACGTTATGTCTTACTATCGTAAGCTTGATTATTAGCCATTTCGATGCATGCCTTCGGTTGTACACAGTTTAACAAAGAGTGTTCGATCCTCCGGATGCCCCACTATTATACCCTTGAACCAGACTAAGATAAGTTAATCCTGGTAAGTAACTATGGAGCAATGGTGAGACAGCTAATGTCACAAACCATTATTACTGTAACGAGTTCGATCCTCACTAGGTGCCCTACATCCATGTCAATACTAGACGATGATAAGGTTAATAAATACCTATGAACAGGCTAAGACAGACATGATGGGATCGAAGCGTTAAGAAAAGAATATAGAAGATAAGAAGAAATGAATCAAAAGAGGGGAAGACCGGTCTGGATAGTCACTCAACAGAAACTTTTAGAATGTCTTTTGATCGTACGTTGTATAGGGAGTGATCAATTAAAAAAAAAATGGAAAAAAGGAAGATCAATGAATTTGTTACTTCTGTCACCTTTTGTTGATCAGTCATCACCGAGAAAAAAATCTGAATTTAAAAAAAAAATTAAAGCAAACTATAGCGAATGTTGCCGAATCAAGGAAACAATTTAGTACAAACTAACATTTCAAATTGAACCTCTAACTCTAACATTTTATAGAGGCATGTTAAAAGAAAGGCAAAATGAATTATTTGTTGACATGATTAACAGTAAATGTTTTAATTTTCGGCCCTCTAGCTCTATTGGTTCGGCTTGCACGCGCAATACATAGATACATATCCTATCGGCCAGTCTGACGGACAGCCAGCTCAGAAGAAACCTATGTTGACATCCATGGTGACAGTTATGTTGACAGTGTCTAATAAATGGATGAGTGAAAAAAGCGAAAAAGAAAGAGAGATAATGGAATCGAGTACACATATATTCATGTGCTCCTGTGCACACGTACACAAATACAATCTCATCTGAGCTTGATAAACTGCTATCTATCTCAATCTGTATTGAGTGAGCAGACACATACTGGTCGTCTTTCTCGCCCGCCGGTGGTTCTTTCTCCCTGGTTGCCTTTAGACCAGCAACCAAGGTAACAACTAAGACCCACGGCATTTGTCACTCCTTCTGTTTTGATAAATCAGGTTCGGGTCACAGGGCCCACTCCATTATAAACATTAGTTTTTAACACACCTAAAGAGATTAGGACAACGAGAAAAGTATATCAATTTTAGAAGTAAAATTGTATATATAGTGAGAGCTGTGTCTGTCACGTATTGTATCAGTAGCAGCCATCATCCCCTCCCTCTTCCCGCCTTTCCATCAAACTAATTTTATTCTCTCTGCTCTCTCCCAACTGCCTTATAAAACTATCCAACTTTTGTTTTCCCTCTCCCTTTCTACTGTGTCTGTTATACTTTTAGTATCAGTTGCAACCATCAGCTATTACACTTATAGTATCAGCAGCCACCCTCATCGTGCTGTATACTTATAATAATCGTCAGTGAAGCGTCGGGTCATGGATTACTATTAATGGAGCTATTGGGTACAACTGGTGTTGAAAATTAAACAAGTACTAGAATTAAAAAAACAAAACAAAAAAACAAAACAATTAGTTATTTGCCAATGAGTGGCAGAAAGGAATGTATTGATGAATGTTGTTCCGATCATTAATGGAGCACCAGGAACGTTTTCAAAGAACCTTGCAAAGAGATTATAAGAGTAAAAGATCAAGGAAATAATTGACAATTCAAATCATAGCTCTGTTCCTACTGATGACAGTGATGAGAAGAAATTTGAGATGGCTTGTTGTCACTTGAGTCTCATCAATGGCCGCCCAATACCACAGGCGTGAAGAATTTTGAAAGGACCGAAGACTCACACTAAAAACTTGTTTGTTTCTAAAAGCTGCTCGCCCTACTGAATTAATTCTTGGAATCATTTTTGTTTTCACCAGAAGGTTTCAGCCGATCAATTTCACAACTTGATTCAGGGTCGATGGAAACATCGTGATACCAACAAAAGCAGCAACAATAACAAAAAAAGATAAATTCAATTGTCCAAACATTTGTCTGTCTGTATGTTGTGGACTGAATTGCCAGGAATTAAAATAAGCATTACTAACAAATTGAGGCCATGATATATATATATATATATATATATATATATATATATATATATATATATATATATATATATATATGTGTGTGTGTGTGTGTGTGTGTGTGTGTGTGTGTGTGTGTATGTGTGTGTGTGTTAAGAAATAGATATATAAGATCTGACAGAGTGATTATAAATTTAATCGAACGAGGTGAAAATTTGAGATGGAAACAGTTACTTCAACCTTTGCATTACCGGCGGCTGTTTAGCTGAATGTTAAGAGCAACGCCACATTGAAGCAGACATTCTATCGGTCACAGGTTCTATTTCTGTAGCAGCCCCGTTTCCCTAATTATTAATTTAGGTCGTCTAGTTTGAGTGATACATTAACTGTGTAACGACAGGAAACCATTTCAAAGAACAGTTTCTACATAATATGACACAATTTATAATCATTCTGATGGATCATATATATCTATTCCTTAATTCATGACTGTCTCGAAAAAAACCCCAAGTAGGCACAAAATAAACGAGCAGAGAATTTGAGGTGAAAACAGTTATTTTGGGCTTTGCATTACCAGCATCATTTAGCTCAATAGTGTTATCTATATTATTAAGTAATGATTCACTACCACAAATAAGTTTATGTTTCTGCTTTCTTTAAGCTCCTTTGGGAGAAGGATTCGGTTTATTTTAGATTCCTATTGAGGACATTTTTGGTTGGGGGATTTTTCTAGGTTGTCTTTCTTTTGTTCTCTCTCTATCTCTCTCATATATATATATATATTTGGTTTCATTTACTGCTTAAATTATAACTCAAGAGGATATGGTGTAGACATTTTCGTTATCAGTATGTTGTTAATCAATCAGTATCTTGTGGTATATCTCCTCTCTGAGAGTGTTTTATCATCACTTTAATCAATGTTATGGTTCCCTTTTATTTGAGTTTAGCTGTTAATATAATTATCCTGGGTTTAGTCTGTTTCCATATGTCTAATATAATTATGGTAATTGGATTGTTCTTCAACCAACCAGTGAGAACCAACTTAGTGAAAATATTCATCCAATAAATAGAAAAAACGCTTCCATCGAGCAACCCACTGCGTAAGACATTTAACAAAAACCAACAGAAAATTAGCTATAGTTGCACGGATGATTTTGATAAATTCATAAAACATAACATAAAATTAATTACCAATAATACGAATGGAAGAAGCATAAATAAACCAGATTCGATTGTACAAACAAAAACAGATGCCCTTTGCAAGACAAATATTTCAATCGAATATTGTATACCAAGATGAAGTATCAATTCAAAAGAAACCCTTAGAAGTGAAATATTATACAGGAATATCTAAAACACCCTTCATACAACGATTGGCCAACCGTATATCATCATTAACAAAAAAAATCTAAAAACAGTACATCACTGTCGACATCATTGGAATCTAACTAATAGAAAATTCAAAACTTATTGTAAATTGGAAAATATGGAAACAAATACATATTTGACAGAATATTGAAACCCCATGTTACCTATGCCTACATGAGAAATTTGAAATCCTCACTTCCACCCACAGAACAAAAAAAAAAACAACATATATTGAAAAGAAAAAAATGAAGTAGCGTGAAAATACCGGCATCACTCAAATTTTCTATAAACAAACATCTTATTCACCCACATAAAAATATACTAAAAATTAACCACCATAGATATCTTATTCCCCTTGTTATTACTATGAACTGTACCATTGTTTTATACATCCAGTTACTTTAAAGAACAACTCAATCACTATAATTATCTTAGACATTTAAAAACAGCCCAAATCCAGAAAAATTGAATTAACAACTAGGGTCATATGGAAGAGAACCTTAATACTGAAAAACAGATTTAAAAAAGAAGAAAGTACTCTCAGAGAAGAAATATAACACAAACAACTGGTTGATTAATTACATACTGATTACGAAATTGTATACACAATATCAACCTTATATATGATTTGTAATTACCAACAAACACAGAATCCCCGCTGAATAAAACAGAAAAGCATAACAAGCAATGACCAAGCATTTAACAAATATACATATGGATAAATAGAATAAAAGCAAGACAACCCAAGAAAATAGATACCCCACCAAAATGCCCTAAATAGGAATCTAAAATAAACCAAATCATCCGTCTGGAGAAGCCCAAACAAGGCAAAAACATGAATGTGTTTGTGTAGCAACTTCTTTTACTTCATTATATTTGAAGCTCTATTCTAAATCACCTCAATGTTCTGTGTTGAATGTATCGAGCATTTTATGAAATAAACCCATCATTCATCAGATATTGTGTTATATTACATTGTATTCCTGATTTGCATTATGCACTCACACACATACACACACACACACACATAAATATATATATATTTGATTGTTTAGATAGTTACGTATTTTATAACCAGCGCTGGTCAGTGTTCAACCCCAGCAAAAAGCCAAGATTTGGAAAATCGATTTTGAAGGTAAACTTCATTAAAATATTGGTGCAGCACAGTTTTATTACTTCATCACCTCTTCCATTTGATCTTGTGCTATATGGAACTAATTTCTAAAAATATCAAGAGTACTTCCTCGGTTCAATCACATATTTCTAAGCTCACTATCTTCGTCAATTTAGGCGCTTACGTATAAGTAATATCTTCATGGCCCATAATAGTTAGCCCAATTCCCTCTACTGAAATTTCCGCCCCAGTGCACTTAAAAGATCGACCAGAGTATCTCCTGATGTCTGCGTTTGTACTTTTTTACTACTCATCAATATCTATATTTAAAGGGGGTTATCATTTAAATAGGATGGGTTGTACACGGATATACCACCGCTGAACCAATGAAATACAAAGAAAATCATTTATATTCATGCTGTCACATGGGGCGGTAAAATGGCAACGGGATGTGATTAAGCACGTCAGCGATGAATTTCAGTACATTTCCCTTGGGAGTCCATATGTAAAATTCGTAGATAAATGAGAGAGTTCACAAGTTCGGTCTTTTTGAGATCATGTTGCTTCATCCGGGATAAGCTGTACTTAGTACTTGAAGAAAAAGGCATATGTCGCATTCTTTGGTGTAAACTTTTTTCTCCGCCCCCACCCCAGAAAAAATGAAAACCGACAAGGAAAAAAAACGATTCCATGGTTGTACTATTTTTTTATCCTCATAAAATCAGAAAAGTATATTCCCACCACTTCCCTTGAGTAAAAATGATTTTTTTCGTTAACTATTCCTGTAAACTAATCCCTTTTTATATTACAAATTGCGATAACATATTTACACACACACACATTATATATATATGTGTGTGTGTGTGTGTATGTATATATATATATATATATATATGTGGTTGGCCAAAATGTTCGTTCTGTTTTTGCCGCTAGATATAATTAAGAGTGTTTAGTTTTAACTAATTCAATTCCAGAAGATCACTTATGATAGTATTTTGACAGCTGCCATATCAACCTGCATTTTCATTGGGTTAACTCAAAAGTTCGTTCAATATTTTCATTTTGGTTGCATTTAGAGCGATTAGTTTTAACTACCTTGACTCCGAATATATGTATATCTTCTTGCGAACACACGTCACGAAGACACATTTTCGATTGTCCTGCTCGATCTGAACGACACGCAGTTGTTTACTTTTGATTAATGGATTGTATGATCAGGCGGTTCACAATTAAAAATGGAATTCCCAAATCCGATGCTAAGTGACGCTGGTTCACTCCACCACCGGATATACTATTTTTCAAAAAAATCTGGCAATTGCTGTACATCTGAAGGATGAGTCTTCGTGAAGTGACCATGCAGTTATTTCTAACATAAAGAAAAATTGTGGTTGCATCAGCATGAAATATAGGTTATTCCCTCGTTTTGAGAATCTGTTGTATGCTCTCAATGCACTAGGTCTGTGTTGATAGCTCCACACGGTGTTCAAAACGATTGATTTTATTACTTTTGGGGGAATTGAGCATTATAAATCATTATTATTGATTTTTATGACTGCTATTTAACTCAATCCTAATGTTTTAGTTTACCTCTTTATGGTAACTTTACTTGGGTCGGCTTCCTTCGGCAATGAGTAATAACAATTGGAAATGATGAATGAGACAAGCTTTTCAGTAGGCACCGGAAGCTCAACTGGTTAGAGCGATATGGCGTAAACCTAGCCTCCCATCGGCGTGAGGGAAGTGAGTTTGAATCCCCCTCTCAAGCTTATTTTTCTTATTTCCGATGAACGACGTTTACTTACTTCCGAAGTAATCCAGCCTGAGTAAAGTTACGATGAAAAAAAAAAAAAAACACTAAAAAAAAATCGAGATAAAATTGAAGTGTAGCAATAATGAACCAAAACTGTTTATACAACATGTTTTCTAGTCCTTCCTGCTCTTCACCCATCGAAGGGACAAATATCGGCAAGAGAACGTGAACTGATCGCCCTGGGAACGCTCGAACCAGCAAAGAAGCATATGTCAAGGTTACAACATATGTCACTTAGAGTGAGAACACATGCTAATTAATAAGCAAAACATATGTTAATTATTCTAGAATGCATATCTATTGAAGGGCAAATATTATCATTGTCACACAAGAGCGACAAGAAAAAAATGTATGAACCTCACACTCAATGGATTATATCGTACTATTTTCCTTCTCTCTGGTTCGTTTGTTTTAAAGAGATTACAAAAATATAAACCTAGGGATGAACTAAACATCCCAGCGTCTTACAACTCGGAGTCATCTTTTGCCATAATGTTCCCAATAAGTCTCACTATGGTTTAACAGGAACGTACAATAATCTTGACTGTTGAGGGACATTTTTATACCTTTATAAAAAGTAAGAATCGATTGAAAATCTTTTTTTTAAATCGTAAGAACAATCTATGAAAACCAGATTCAATTACTTGTCAGTCATTCGTCATATTTTATAATTTTCTATGATTGCAAAATACTCAGGCGAAAACTGTTAAAAGCAATGATGATTTTTTTTCTCTTAATTTTCTGTAATATTGAAAAACGTTTAGGTCAGTTGTGCTTTTTTCTGTCAACATACGTTAAGAACCAGACCTAACAAATTGAAGGTTCAAACAGATTATGTACTTACAAGCGATATGATGTGACAGGGTAAGTTCAGTCCCAAAGAAGAACATCGGCTGTTATAGATATGAGAAATGAGAACTCCACTGTCCTGTAGGTAAAATCAAAGGTTCTGTTCAAAAGTCTTATGAAAGTGATAGCTTGTGACAGTCACCTTATGAAGACTGGATTAATAATCAGCTGGAATAACCAGTTGGAATATTAAAAGATAAGGATTCTTGTCCAAACATAGCGTCGACTTGTGATGATGCGTAATCTTCAAACCCGAAATTATATATATATATATATATATATATATATATATATATATATATATATATATATATATATATATATATATATATCACGCAATGCTCCTCCAACTTTGGTGGATGGGGAATGGTGCGTAAGCACAATTCAGCCTTACTGCCCGTCCTGTTCTGCGTAGGGCAGGGGTAAAATGCTTGGTCTGAAGCGAAGGTTTCGATCCTACTTCGTGGTACTGGATGGGATAATGGATAGACTAGAGCCACACTGAAAAGTTGTAATACAACGAAACAACTGTCTGTGGATGTCTCAATTATATATATATGTATTATTGAGAGAGAAAAAAGGAGAAAGATAGATCAAAACCATGTGTGTAAAAAGTACTGCTAATATGTACTTGAACAAGTGCAGAATCTGTCATTGCCTACGCTCTCCGGGTCTACCAAGAACTTTGAGCGAGACCGGATCCAAATTGACCTACTAGTTTTGCAACACTTCCCAACAGCAAAGTAAGTTCGCCGTCGTTTCTTCTACTTGATGGAAACTGAGCAAGATTTTTGAAAGATAAAGAATTTATTTTTCATTCAGCAATTTAATTCTATTCAAAGAAACATTTTGCAGTATTTGAGCATTCAGGGCAACAAAACTTGGCTTGTTATATTGATTACACTAATATTTGGTTCCTCTTGCTCAATGCTCGTCTTTTAACATCCATACCAAAGTGATTAGAAGCGCAGTCTGTTTGTTCAAAGACTTATGACAAGTACTATATATATATATATATATATATATATATATATATATATATATATATATATACAGAGAGAGAGAGAGAGAGAGAGAGATGGAGAGAGAGATGGAGAGAGAGAGAGAGATGGAGATGGAGATAGATAGATAGAGAGAGAGATGGAGATAGATAGATAGAGAGAGAGATGGAGATAGATAGATAGAGAGAGAGATGGAGATAGATAGATAGAGAGAGAGATGGAGATAGATAGATAGAGATGGAGATAGATAGAGAGATGGAGATAGATAGAGAGATGGAGATAGATAGAGAGATGGAGATAGATAGAGAGATGGAGATAGATGGAGATAGATAGATGGAGAGATGGAGATAGATAGATGGAGAGATGGAGATAGATGGATGGAGAGATGGAGATAGAGAGATGGAGAGATGGAGATAGAGAGATGGAGAGATGGAGATAGAGAGATGGAGAGATGGAGATAGAGAGATGGAGAGATGGAGATAGAGAGATGGAGATAGATAGATAGATGGAGATAGATAGAGAGATGGAGATGGAGATAGATAGATAGAGAGATGGAGATAGATGGATAGAGAGATGGAGATAGATGGATAGAGAGATGGAGATAGATGGATAGAGAGATGGAGATAGATGGATAGAGAGATGGAGATAGATAGATAGATAGAGAGATGGAGATAGATAGATAGATAGAGAGATGGAGATAGATAGATAGATAGAGAGATGGAGATAGATAGAGAGATGGAGATGAAGATAGATAGAAAGATGGAGATGAAGATAGATAGAAAGATGGAGATGAAGATAGATAGAAAGATGGAGATGAAGATAGATAGATAGAGATATGGAGATAGATAGATAGAGAGATGGAGATAGAGAGATGGAGATAGATAGATAGAGAGATGGAGATGGAGATAGAGAGATGGAGATAGATAGATAGAGAGATGGAGATGGAGATAGATAGAGAGATGGAGATGGAGATAGAGAGATGGAGATGGAGATAGATAGAGAGATGGAGATGGAGATAGATAGAGAGATGGAGATAGAGAGATAGAGAGATAGAGAGATGGAGAGATAGATAGATAGAGAGATGGAGAGATAGATAGATAGAGAGATGGAGAGATAGATAGAGAGATGGAGATAGATAGATAGATAGAGAGATGGAGATAGATAGATGGAGAGATGGAGATAGATGGAGAGATGGAGATAGATAGATGGAGTTAGATAGAGATAGATATATATATAGAGAGATAGAGATAGATAGAGAGAGATAGAGATAGAGAGAGATGAAGATAGAGAGAAAGAGAGATAGAGAGAAAGAGAGAGATATATAGATAGAGAGAAAGATAGAGATATATAGATAGAGAGAAAGATAGAGATATATAGATAGAGAGAAAGATAGAGATATATTGATAGAGAGAAAGATAGATAGATAGATAGAGAGAGATAGAGATAGATAGATAGAGAGAGATAGAGATAGATAGAGAGATAGATAGATAGATAGATAGAGAGATAGAGATAGATAGATAAAGGGGGGGGAAACACTTGACCTGCGTTTCTAAGTTCCTCCAGTTATCAACCAACCAATATCGGGTGTTTTCTCTCCTGAATCCCAAATGATGGCCCATATATTATTCAAGTATTGACCACTTTTAAATTAGAATACATAATTGAACTTTAAAACTTGGAATGCACGACTTTCTTTATCCATTTTTTTTAATGAAAATTTTTTTAAACAGAGTAGTATTTATATATATATATATATATATATATATATATTAATTAATAAAATCAAACTAATGTACTGCAGATTCCTTCACATGCATAAAAAAGTGCTTACTCACTCCAATGGCTTTCCATGAATCTTCATTTTCTATTTCAATTTTTGCTTCCACAGCTAAACATTGATGTTAAATTTATTTTCTATGGAAACCTAACCCTTTAATCACTAAAAGACACACAAATGCTATTGAAGATGTGAGCCCTTCCCGGAACATGTACAGCGTCAAATAATGTCTCCATATACTTTTAGTTTGTTTCATTCCCAATTGTTCACACACACACATACATATATATATATATATATATATATATATATATATATATATATATATACACACAATGAAGTAAGGATTCGCAATAAAACATGTTTATGGTTCTGCCCAGTCTAGGATTTTTCAGGTGAATAATTCAGTTCATTTCACATCCTATCTAGGACATGGGGAGGGTAGGGGTATATTTTTCTCGGTTGTTGGATGTTAATTTCATTCCTTTCTTTTTTTTGTTCAGTGGTTGGTCATTACTGGTTGTGTTTTCTGCTTTATTCAGTGGGGATGCTGTGCTTGCTGGTAGTCATAAATTATAAATAAGGAGGATATTGTGTATGTATTTTCGTTATCAATATATAGTTAATCCATCAGTTGTTTGGGGTATGTTTCTTGACTGAGAGTATTTTCTTCTCACTTAAATCTGTTTCCCAATATCAAGGTTCTCTTTTATATATTCTTGTTATTCTTCAGAGTGACTGGAGGTATAATATGATAGAACTGTTCATAGTAATACCAAGAGGAATGATATCTGTAGTGGTCAATTTCTAGTATATCTATGTGTGGTTTATGAAGTTATGTTTGTTAATAGACATTTTGATCGATGCTGGTATTTTAACAGAACTTCATTTTTTTCTGTATATCTGGGTTTTTGTTCATTTGTTGTTTTTTTTTCTGTTTTTGAGACAAAAGTGAGGATTTCAAATTTCTCATGTAGGTATAGGTAACATGGGGTTTCAATATTCTGGCATATGTGTGTTTGTTTTAGAATTTTCCAAATTACATCAAGTTTTCTATCAGTGAGTCTCTAATAGCATGTCAATAGTGATGCACTAGTTTTATATTTTTCGTTTGTGAATGATAGTATATGGTTGGTTATTTTTAGTTTGAAGAGTATTTTCGATATTCATGCATAATATTTCACTTCTGTAGGTTTCTTTTGGGTCGATATTTCGTATTGGTATACAATATTCGATTTGAGAGGCTACCTTAAAGCGGCTACCCCATCAGTTGCAGGTTCAATTCCTGTAGCAGCCTAATTTTCTTTAATTGTTTATTCAATTTCTGTTGCCTAGGCCAAACCATACATTCTTGCATTTCGGTAGATCATTTCAAATAGGATTTCAAAATAATATTACGCAATCTGTAATTTTTCCGCCGGATCTCTTATCCATTTCTAAATGATGATAATAATAATAATAATAATAATAATAAACGTGTAATCATAAGTATACATCCACATACGTAGTTATTTGAATTTTGATCTAAAATCTCCACTGTATGATGCTTGATCTATATGATTAATCAACTAAAAAATCTTCAACAGCGAATTGGGATCTTAAGTTTTGAATTTCCTCGTCTCTTGAAAGGTAATAAATAGAAATTCATACCTGTCATCCATTTCATTCAATGCAGAAATCAATAGATTAAAATCGGGCAAAACAGATCTTCAGCGATCATTTACGTTACTTCAAGCGACTACTATGAGATTTCATTTCATTTATTTATTTAGTAAAGTGAAATATTATTTTCCTGTTTAGCTATAAACCGCCCCGAAGATTGCATTCAGTTGTTCTATTGAAGAGCAACGTCAGGCATGTTTGTTGTTGATAGGATATAAGCAAAAAATCATAACCGGATCTTCAGTAAGAGAGAACGGTTATCTTTTGATGGCCACGAACGAAGAACTGCCAGCAAGTGTCTGTTGTCAACAAGTGTATACAAATAAAATAAAAGCATTGAATGCATTTCGTGCTGTCATATCCAATTTATTTGATGCGAGACAAAGCTGGTCATGATTGGAACAAGTGGGTACCAGTTGGAACGTATTTCCCACTTATATTCGCTGTAGTTGAATCTATCTAATGATAATATACCGTCTATATAAAATTCTATAGGTTCAGTGGTCACCAATCCAGTAAAAGCACGAATTATGGCTTCTCTATAATTAAACCTTTTATTATGGATATGAAATTCGAAGCGCTAGAAAATATGATTATTTATGAGAGCTATATCAGGTGAATAATATGAAGGGTGTTGAAAGACTTGAACTAATTCTCTAGGCTAAGATACAGCCAGCTAAGCGGTGTTGGGTGTGTCACTGTCATGGAGCATTTCATTTAGTTCATGTCGGACCCATTTTCCCAATAATCAAACCTTTCTTATTGCCTTTTGATGTGGATGATGTTGAAGTACTTAAGTATCTAGAAAGTACTCAATCCGTTTTTGATCACCACAGGCAATATTTTTCCATCATAAAGAATTGTATCTGGTCTCCTTCGGGATCCATTACTGGTGTCCATATTTCCAAAGCTGAAGCTATTGAACCATATCTGAATAGTTGCTCTGCAGTGTTATTCATTCCGAATGCTTTGCTGACATTATCAGCAGCTTGAACAACAATATGTCCTAATTTGAAATCGTACTTTTTGAAGAGCCCCGAAAGCTCCAGCAATAATAATAACTATTTATATTCGATCCTGAAAAAAGAAATCAATTACATCAATGAATCTTTCCTTTTTAGCCTTTTCTCTGTGATAAAAAAAAGAATATTTTATGTATAACAAGCTGATAACACTAACTGAGAGCAACTTATTTGTGCCATTGACCTAAACCAGACAAAGTTGAACATAGCCACCAACAAAAGATGGCTTCCAGAAAGACATGCGCCGGTGAATAAGAATATAAAAAAATGTTGAAGAACATGAAAAGCAAAAAACCCTTTTTTCATCAAGATTCGAAAATAGTAGAATAAAAGCCAACTTTATCATAATGCCACATTTGTTGAGCACCCTAAAGGACGAACGTAGTTACTAACAATACCTTGAGGACTAGCCTATAAACCATTGTTTGACAAGAGACACCCTAGAAACAGAAAAATTCCCTCTACAATTTTGAGAAGCATAATTGTTGGTACAGTTGTTCGGACTAATAAATTTATTGTTAATGTTGCTTTTTCAGCCGATCCGTTGCACAGCCTTATTCATATGAAAAATCAGTAAAGAAAGAGGATATCTAATCTCTCACTGAGAAGGGTAACATTTTATAAACGGTCGTGTTCATTGTTACAGTTTTAGAGAGTCAGCTGGGTGATTGAAGCTTATGTTTGTGAGAATAAGTTGTTGCAAGACCAAAAAAGTACCTTTTGTGAAGTAATGGTTAGCAAGCTAGTTTCCCCTGACTATTACTATTACAATGAGAGTCTCCCCGAAAGCTCCACACTAACGATCTTGTGGCAGAGTAAGTTGAGCTTAGTAAATACCAGCGCCGTACCTCGCAGTTAAAATAGCCATGTATTTTCTATCTATTCCAGATAGAAGTGTTCCAGCCCAAAGTGAAAGCTAGAAATTTAAAAAAATGATTTTTCAGGCAGGCTTATTTTACTTAGAGGGTTTGTAAGGCAATTTCCCCCGCCCCATTTGGTTTTGTGTCACATTAAGCTAAGCATGGTCGATGATTACATAGGTACTGCTTTTGAGAGACAGAAAGTTATGCCGGAATCAAAATCATTTTAACGTTGATAGAAGCCTACCTTGTTGAAAAGATATCAACCTTCATGTTTCTAATAAATAAATGCTTTCATGCTCTCGTGAGTTACATTTAACTCTATTACTTAATGAAATCTTATTTATCACTACTAGATACTATATATTGTTTGCAAACCTAACAGTGATCACTTGCATTGCATTACAATTGCTTCCATGTTTTAAGAGTTGCATGTTTCATCTTGAACTTAGATAAGGTTGATACTGTACCTTAACTCATATATAATCCACTTTTAAACTTGTCATCGTTCCAGTGGAATCTCTTTGTCTCCAGGTGCAATTCTAGACTATTCTTGAAAAAACTAATTGATTTTACGTGCGATCTGAGGTCTACGATTTTTTGCCTGTATTAAATGCCAGAACCTTTAAATAAGTTCTAACAAGTGCTCTCGGTCAATTTGTATTAAAAAAAATAAATGCTATTAGCATGGTATTTAGCAATTCATTCCTCGTGGTCTTATTTTTTGCTGGGTGCCCTCGGTATGTGGCCTAATGGTTTAAACTTATGTTTCTTCACATTTGAAAACAAATGTAAAAGGGTACGATTGCTCAATAAATGCGATGATCATTTGCCTGTGATGGCCTTTATTTGATCAAAGTTCGACTACGTCGTGAATAAATCAAACTGATAGTCTGGGCGTAGTATTAAAATTTTACGAACAGCAGACACATGGCTGGCCACACGATTCTGTTAACGGAACACATAGGGCGAAAAAGGAATCTAAAAAGTGTGTAAGGGTCAAAGAGAGGTACGTAGCAAAAGAAAAAAGGCTGATGAAAAAGAGAAAAAAAAAGCCAAATAGAGAATCCATAGGCATACCTCTGTTAGTACGGTTAATTCGTTCCAAAATCTTCCGTGCTGTTCAAAACCGCACTGTTTAGGGTCTTATTACAATTCAATGTTTTATTCTCAGCTATGCTTATTTACTCTGTACAGTAATACGTTAACTGTACTACATCAATACCTGAACCAATCAAAACCACATTAATATAGGTATTGCTGTACTCTTATAATGAACAGGGTGGTTTTTCCGGTTCTCTATCCGTAAATATGGACTCTTCCACTAATCAGTTACAAGTTTGCTTAAAAATTATCGCCTAACAAGCATTTCAAACAATGGACTCTACCACTATAACGAATTTGGATTTTTTTGGAGGGGATAATTATTATCATTATTTTAAAAAAAGTGGTTCCCGATTTTTGGAAATCCACCAACCGTCATCCATTCACTTTCCGAAAAAAGGCGAGAAGCGAAAATGGCTCAGCTTTTGTTTTGCAACGAGCCATTGCATTGCAATTTTTGTGAATAAAAAATAAAAAATTATAAAAATGTTGCTTTAGTTATTGTGAAAATGTATTTATTTATTGAAATAAGATAAACCAGTGCACACCTGTTTGATAATATTTTGCTAATATCTAAGACTTGTCTATATAGCCCAGTCAGTAAGACAGCCTCTTGGTAATCGCAAGTGGTCGCAAGTTTAAATCACAATAGGGGAATGTGCGTTTTACAAATTGGTTTACACTCCTCCTCTAGGTGAGGTTTGTTCTTGTTACGGTAGGAAAACAAAGTCAACACCAAACTTTATATGGGAGTTTTACAAAAAAAAACATAAAAAAAAAAAACCAAAGGAAGAATGAAAGAGAAAAACTAACGAAAAAAAATGAGAATAAAACAAAGAAAGGAAGGGTTCTAAAGAAAGAAAGTTGAATTTTTTTCAAGTCAATGAAAATGAATTAGTAGGTCATAGGAAAGAAATTGAGAAATAAATCCAAAGAAAAAGAATTTTTTTTTAAAAAGAGGAAAGAGAGATAACCAAAGAAAGTGAGATAGCTAAAGTGGAGGCGAAAGAAAAATAGATAAAGAGAAAGAAAGGAAGAAAAAAAAAAAACACCGTCGGGCGAATAAACGTCCATAAAAACACCGTTGCCACGTTCATCAGAAATCTGTTCTCAAAGGGGCGTATCTTGAGGGTCAAAATATTTGGGGATTGGTTGCGGTGAGATTTTTGAACGCTCTGGGATTTCAAGGATTAGAAATACTTGCTTATCTTTATCTCTCTCTCTCTCTCTCTCTCTCTCTCTCTCTCTCTCTCTCTCTCTCTCTCTCTCTCTCTCTCTCTCTCTCTCTCTCTCTCTCTCTCCTCCATGGCAGGTATATATTATTTTGTTCACGGAAATAGAATATCGTACATGGTCAGCGCATGCGGTGAAGCAAGAATATCTTAATAACAATTTAATAATCTGAACGATGAAGTGGACCCAATTTCTGTTCCCATTTCTCTACCTCTAATCTCTTAACCCTTTATTCACGAATAGTACTGATTACTAATGACTTATTTTAGTCTGAGAATTTTTTGTTCATCATATCAAGTTCTTTTTTTCAGTCAGTAGTTTTTTTAATCAATTAGAATTAATCTTTATTCAGCGAACCAAATACCTTAATCCATTGTCAAACGTCATCGAAAAGCCTTGGGTTGACTTTGTTTTCCTTCTGTAAAAATAACAGCAAGAACAGTCCTCACCAAATTGAGGTGTGTAAGCCGATGTAAAAAATCCAAGTTTCCCTACCGTGATTTGAACTCACGGCCAATTGAAGCTATCTTGCCGACTGAGTAAGATACTGACTAAATCAATTGATATTGACGAATTTTTTTTCACACAAATACGCTCGGGCTTATTTCATTCTAATAAATGAGTACATTTATATTAAAATATAAAAGTTGCTGCGCTCATCTCCAGTCGAAATAGGAGTAGACTTAGAGCTAGCCAGTCTTGTATGAAAAATATTTACTTTTATAAATTTGCACCTGCTTCTTTTGGTGATATTAGAAAATTCCAATTAGAAAATTCGATCTGGAAAATTTGGTCTATTTTAAATAACATATAAGATAGAACTTTCTGAAACTAAATTTTCTTAAACAGAGTTTTTTTAATTAAAAAAAAGAAATTACTGTTTTCAGTAAAACTAAACATTATGGTGATCTTCAATTGATTTCTCCTTTTTTTTTTCAATTTTCACTGGCATATCAATATTTTCATAATGGTTTTCCAATAACTCCAGTCCTTTTAATTTCCTTTTCATAAAAACGATATTTCCATAATATCTACGACCGGATTTTCTAAGACCTAATGTTCCGAGCGCCGTAGAAATGCATGGAAATCAGTAAGAATGAAAGCGTAAGTGGCCAGGAAATAAAATGAACGTCAATGACAATATGAGGCTTATACAATATAGATATATTGCAAATGATTTATTACGGGAAGGAATTGTTCCTGATTTTACTATAGGAAGTATAGATAATCATTTTACTTCAGTTATGCTTGTAAATAATTTTACTATGAAAAGGAACAGTTTAAGCAAGCCTTTAAAACTGGAACATTTACATTTAGCTCAATGGTAAGAGCTACGCTACGTTGAAGTAGCTACCCTGCAGCGGCCTCTATTTTCTTTAGTTGTTTATTCTATTCACGTTCTCTAGGCCAAATGATGCATTCACCGTATAATAAAGGGAGATCATTTTGAATAGAACTCCAATATGATATAATGCAATTTATGATCATTCATATATGTCCATTTCTTGATAATATAATTGTCTGCTTTGAAAGAAACAAATAGAGCAGATATAGACCTTGAATAAACAGAATGAGAATTCGGAATTGTGTTTATTCACAGACTATATCTGCCCTATTTGTTTGTTTATATATATATATATATATATATATATATATATATATATATATATATATATATATATATATATATATAACCTTTTAAGGAGTAGTAGACGGTCTGACGCATGAAACTCAGAGTCATCACAAAGCACTGAATTTTCTATGTACATCCACATATGATGATGAAAATGATTATTGGAAGGTGAAGAAAAAAATTTAAGAAAAAAAGCAGGAGTTACATTTAAAAAATTTTCATCATAACATAGGCATATTTAAATGCATTTTGCTGGCTTTCGGCCATCTTTTGTAGAGAAAACTCTATGTTGTTTACATGATACCAATATATATATATATATATATATATATATATATATATATATATATATATATATATATGTGTGTGTGTGTGTGTGTGTGTACACGAGCAGAAGTTTCTAAATATTTGCAATGAATACAATTACATGAGTTTCTTATACTTAGTAACAAAATCATTGCTTTCAGGAAATTAAGAAAATGGTTCTATTTTTCCTTCAAAATTCGAAAAACGCACAAGCTCAAATACTGGGCATATATCCTCTTAAATTTTTAAAAATGTTCTGGAGATTTTTTTCAGAGTGCACTATCAATCTCCATACTTACTGTGCGTTAATTCTTTTTAATCAAGAACTTTTTTCATTGTCAATTTCACTGATTATTCATATTCGTGCATTTCCCAAGGGCATTAATGAGAAGCAAATGTGAGTTATCTCAGGCGGAGTTTGAACTCAGTTCGCCAGTTCCAGTTTCCGTGCTGCAAACCACTTGGCAACCTGTTTCCCCACTGATATATTTTTTTAAGAATGAATAAATGTTTACATTCAATACATAGATCCCGACAATCAGGGCACTTCCTGTTTATTAGATGTTGCAGTTTGGTCAGAATTGTACATAGATTGGCTCGTGGCAATCTTTAGTTTCTTCAGAACTCAGTATTACTTATCCCATATTCATCCTTGAGTCACGTTACCCGTATGGACTAATTTTCAGCCTTTATAGAGTAGCTGTTCGGCCGACAATGAGACGCATGCAACCAACCAAGCGAACAATCGCCAGCGTTATAATAATACACACACACACATTCATTTTTACGTCGTAATACAATTTCTAAGTTGCCATGATTTGCACCTAAGATTGAAAAATACAAAAATGAAAGGATTTTGAAAGAAGATTGAACATTGGAAAGGTGTGTACAAAAATTAGGAATCTTTTGTCCAAATTTTGTCGATTCTGGAGCTGTCCACGGATGTTTTGAAACGAGTTTTTACACTTTTTACGCTTATTGTACCCAATAGGATAAAACTGATAGATGTTTGGTATCTAGCATTATATGTCTTACGGAAGCGTAAACGACTGCACCTTAAGGGCTTCAAATTTATCTATGGGGGTAACTTGGCCACCGGATTACCATAAGATAGGTAGATTCAGGGTCAAAACTAATTTTTTCATTCCAATCTTTTACATTTTCATGTAAAGATTCACTTGTTTTTAAAAAACTGGTATGTAGCGATAAATGGTCGAATGGTTACAGTCAAGGGAAGTCACATTGATACACATAGTTCAAACGGCGACAGAAGAAAATCAAAAACATATTCCTTCCTATTTTATGTGCTTTTAATTCATTAGACCTTCAAATCCTTCAGTTGTGAGAAAAAATATTTTGTAGTGTTTTATAGGGTGAACTCTATTTACTATGTGACTGTAATGCTGAACAGGACCCTTACTTTCCGTTTGTAGTAGGAAATCCACGATGTGAACTTCAAAGCTTATATCAGTGTGGCAGAATTTTTTTCATAAGGAATCTGATCTAATCCTGGCAACAAAAGATTTTTTTTTCCTTTAGCAAGATCCCTAACCTAACCATTTACTTTAACACCAACCCAAACACGACCAAAGAAAACATGGGCACTGCATAAATTCGATGGTCCGCTTTGGCGTGCACACTACTGATGCTGATGTGAGCACATGAATTCTCAGTTTGCAAAATTTTTCTAGATTTTTAGGAAGGGCTATACTGGTCTATCCGAGGGTGTGCACGCGTCTGCCCGAGAATGCTGGTCTTAATGCAATTTCTTTTTCATTCCAGTGTGTTCGTATTTAAAGTTTTTTTTTTCCCATGCAACATCGGGTACACAAGGTAATCCACACACACGCACACACACATACATACATATATATATATATATATATATATATATATATATATAGAGAGAGAGAGAGAGAGAGAGAGAGATAGATACGTATTTATAAACAATTATCTCTCTATATATTCATATATATATATATACGTACACATATATAGATATATACATATATAAATACACACACACACATATATATATATATGCCCAACGTATGTATATTTAATTGCTCACACAAACACACACACACACACACACACACACACACACACATATATATATATATATATATATATATATATATATATACCCATTAGATCATCTTGCATTCGAGAAAACATTTACACCAACGCATTTCTTACACCAAGTTAAAGCAAACATCTTTATCGTTCTCATGATCACAGGAAAAGTGCAAGTATCAGCTACGCTTGAGGGTTTTTAATTAAATTAAGAAGAACCAGATGCACGTGCTTAGGATTCTATTAAACTAATCAAAAGTTTTATGTTATGACCCCGATCCACTTGGAGCGTTAAATCTCCCAAAAGCAGACAAAAATGACTATATTGCTCATTAATTACCGGTATCAATTTTAATTTCAATTACGTATGTTATTAATAATATTGTTGTTGTTGTATCTGTTGATTTTTCACACACCGTTTGAAAAAGTTTCCAACCTCCTTTGCATATTCATTTCTTCCATTCGTTGTGAGTAGATTCTCAGTAATATATATATATATATATATATATATATATATATATATATATATATATATATATATATATATATGTGTGTATATATATATATATATATATATATATATATATATATATATATATATATATATATATATATATAGTAGAATGTGGATTCGTGAATCCACATTCTACTATTTATTTACAGCTCAACTCTAAAACAACTTAACTTCAAGAGTAAAAAGTTGTATGTATCGAGCACTCTATGAAATAAATCCATTACATATCAGAAGTGGCTTTGTATAGTTGATATATTATTATACGTTATACTGCTAGCCTGATTTGTACCACTTATACTATATATATATATATATATATATATATATATATATATATATATATATTACGATTTAAGTCTATCATGCATATCGAAATTTGGTGTTTTTACCATAAGCCGACTTAGAAGATTTCTTTTTTCAAGCATCGAATTCATCGAATCTGCCATTTTTTCTTATCATATCCAACAAAGCAGCATAAGAAACCCTAAGGATATCCTTCTTTTGTAGAAAGTTTTTTTAGACACTTGTCTAATATCATGATTCAAAATGGCCTGGACATGTGAAAAAAAAATTGTTGTCTAGAGACTGACTCGGTCATAAGAGTCGCTTAATACCTTCTGAGTTGGATATTTTCAAGTTTTTCCAAAATTTATTTGGTGTATGTCATAGAGCTTCATCGTCCATGAATAGGAGGTAACTGTCTCTACCGAATAACTGATAGTTGTGGCAGTGTCTTTCTTCTGGTTGCTCTGTCATAATGTAACGAAGTCGCTGTACTGCTGTTCTTGGGTTGATTTGAATGTCTGCCACCTAGTAACAAGACCGCTTTTTTCAGTTTCCCATCCCATAACAGAAGACAACTTTGTCATAGCACCAGTTGACCTGTATGAGACGAAGTGGTTTCATTCCATTCATTATTCTGAGGTTAGCAGTTGAAAGCGGAATTTGTAGTTTCAATCCTATTTGCTGCCGTTTCATTTTAACTTCAGATGGACCAACAATACGCTCCCTTTTGAAGTCTAACAATCCCATGCTGGCATAGTACAAGGCATTGTGAAATAACTGTGCCATTATTTCTCTTGCGTTTTTATAGTAAATCAAATAATCACCAGTAAATATACATCTCTCTCTCTCTCTCTCTCTCTCTCTCTCTCTCTCTCTATATATATATATATATATATATATATATATATATATATATATATATATATATATATATATATAACCAATAATTACTGCTAAGACTATTCGAGTAAACGCTCATATCATTTGCAGAAATAATAAATTGAATTTATAACTAGGGTCAGCAACCTACGATCCAGCATCTGGATTCAGTCACACGAAATAATCCATCCGTAATCCCCTAAAAGAAATGTCATACTTACCGGGCTTCTGCTAGTTATAAAGCATTCAAGTTTGTAACACTCAAACAGACCTGATGTAGAACAACAAAATTCAATTAATTGTAACGATTTAGACCAGTGATTCTCAAAGTGGGCTCTACCGCTTCCCTTTAGAGCACTGGGGGGGGGGAGGTGCTGAAAGCTAAACGGGCAATAGGGAACCTTTGGGAAACAAGAGCTGAGAAGAGGGGCAAGGGACAAAAATAACCCACACAAGTCGATACCTCCAACGCATAATGTTATTTTCTTTTTTGAAATATTTTCCTTTTTACTGATTTAAAGTATTCTATTTACTTATTTGAATAATTCAATCCTCAGCAAATCAATATAAATTTTTGTTGTGAAACAAAAAAACAAAAAATAAAAAAAAACAACTTACCACTGGACTTCAAACAGCTCTACTTTGAAATCACCTTTTTAGACACACGACTCAATACGAATGAGCTATCAAAATAGCGCTTCACACATTCGATATAACATGACTAGAAAACATTTTCATTTATTTATTAATTTTATTTATTTTTATCATCATCATCATCATCATCATCATCATCATCATTATTATTATTATTATTATTATTTGGAATCTCACACCAGTTGCCTGGTGGTAACTGCTGGAGTTTGAGTGACAGCAAGTCTCCTCAAGTCTCCAGCCCTCCTCTCCTAGTACTCATAGGTCGCAGTAATTTTGCGATTTACAGTTTCACACCGGTTGCCCAGTGGTTATCGCTGAAGGCTGAGTGACAATAAGTCTCCTCGGGTCTTCAGCTAGCGTCTCCTCTCTCTTTCGCATATCATGACAGAGCTACAATTCGTTGCAGTACTTATATCTCTAGCACCTTCCTCAGTATCCGTGCAGTTCCCAGTAGTGCTGTGGTCTGTACGGTCTCTATCCTTCCCCTAATCCCGATCTCCTCCAGTCTCTCCCTCAGCGTTTTGGGGACAGTTCCTAGTGCGCCCACTATGACCGGTACTACCCTGGCTTTCGTGTTCACATCTTCCTCAATTCTCTTGTTAGGTCCTGGTATTTTCCCCTTTTTTCACCCTCCTTCTTTTTTACTCTATGGTCTGCAGGCACAGCAACGTCTACTATTTGGCAGGTCTTCCTTTTCTTGTCTACCATCACCAAGTCCGGTCTTCTTGCCTGGATGAGGTGGTCAGTTTGGATGTCAAAGTCCCAGAGTAGTTTGTGGTTGTCATTCTCCAAGACTGCCTCTAGTTTGTGCTGATACCACTTTTCCACATGGTTGAATCCCATTTGTTTGCTTAGTTCCCAGCGTATCTTCGTTGCTACTCTATCATGTCTATGCTTATACTCCTTCTGGGCGAGTTGACTACATTCACTAGTTATGTGGTTTACAGTCTCATCTCTTTCACCGCACATGCGGCATTTGTTGTTTGTCTGTGTTCTGTCGATTTTTGTCATTATTATTATTATTATTATTATTATTATTATTATTATTATTATTATTATTATCTGCTATCTCGCACCAGTTGCCTGGTGAATACCGCTAGAGATAGAGTGGTAGCAAGTCTCAAGTCTCCAGCCTTCCTCTCCACATTCTCATAGACCACAGCAATAATACTGTGGTTTACAGTTTCACATGAGTTGCCTGATGTTCATTGCTGGAGGCTGAGTGACAGCAAGTCTCCTCGGGTCTCCAGCCCACTTCTTCACACTCTAACAGTCCACAGCAGCGCTGTGGATTACGGTTTCACATCAGTTGCTTAGTTGTTATCGCCGAAGGTTGAGTGACAGTAAGTCGTCTTAGGTCCCCAACCTTCCTCTCATATCGTCCTCATCTATCACAGCAGCTCTGTGGTTTGTACCACATCTATCATGCCATTGTTCTCGGCTGTTCGGCTATTGCTACCAGCAAGGGGGGGGGTCATAGGTCACATACTCCAGTATGCTCCTCTGTATCCATGCAGTCCCTAGTGGTGCTGTGGTCTGTATAGTCTCAATCCTTCCTCTTAGTTCCAGATCCACCAATCTCTTTTATTGTGTCTTTGGTACGGTTCCGAGTGCAACTACTATTACTGGAATTACCGTGACTTTCATGTTCCACACCATCTTCAGTTCCCTTTTCAGGTCATGGTATTTCTCTAGTTTTTCACCTTGTTCTGTATTTACTCTGTAACAAGCAAGTACGACCACGTCTATTATCTGGCAAGCTCTCTTTCCCTTGTCCACGATTACCAAGTCTGGTCTTCTCGCTTGGATGGGGTGGTCAGTCTGGATGTCGAAGTCCCAGAGTAATTTATGGCATCCATTTTCCAGAGCTGTCTTCGATTTCTCCTGATACCACTTGTCCGCATGGTTGAATCCCATCCGTTTGCTCAGTTCCCATTGTATCACTGTTGCTACCCTGTCATGTCTATTTCTATACTCTTCCTCGACTAGTCAACTACATTTACTCTTTTTTGGTTTACAATTGCTTCTTCTTCTTCTTCTTCTTCTTCTTCTTCTTCTTCTTCTTCTTCTTCTTCTTCTTCTTCTTCTTCTTCTTCTTCTCACCATCATCATCATCATCATCCATGCTTGCCCAACCAAGTGGGTGAAGTTTGCTTATTGGTCAAAGCCTATGTTTCCAATACATGATTTTGAAGTCCGTTAAAAGACTATGCATGCTTAAACCACTGGACTGATTTTTTAAAAATATTCATGCAAATATAATACGACCCTACGAATTTCACAGGCTACAGAAAATACATTGTTCCTCTCATTTTATGTTGAAAAAAAAAAAGCTAGAAACGTAAACACTGAATTCATTTAATGGCCACGAGAATTTGCTCAATTTACAAACGTATTTCAAAATTTCACCAAAATTATATAAATGAGCCAATTTTAACAAAATATTCGGTAAGTATTCAATTGTGAATGAAATTCTAATGGGGATATTTTTTGAGTCAATACCCACCTTTCTTGATTTAATGAAATCTCAGTGGAACACCGAAAACATTGTTATTTCTGAGAAGATAAGTCCTCGGAAAAATCAAATCATTTGAAGTTTTAGTCGATGCTGCTGAGTACTTTTTAAAAATTGGCCCTGAATCGGAAGAAAAGAGATGCAATAAAACCGAAATATCTTCTTTTTTAAAGTTTCTCGTTGCTTTTTCTAATTAAAATACAATCTACTCTTTTTGAATTTACTAAAAAAGATCCACTGGAAAATTTTGATGGCTTTTTAAAAATTTTGATATAAAATTATAAAGATGTATGCTACACGCATGTTTCTGAAACATTGCTATTCAACAAGAATCATATTTTACTCATCGATAAATATGGTTCTCAAATTTTTATGATACTATTTTTTTTAAATTTTTTTTTTATTTAATTACATACATGTCAACAAGTGTGGTTTATGGTTACTATTTTACCAAAATCTAGTGAAGTAATCATTAAATTAACTAGTTTTATTCCAATCAAATTTCACTGGGGTCAATTCTGTTTTCAGAACAATCTTTAAACCCAACTTCATAACTTTATACTATTTTCACGTAAATATAAGAGAAATTGAACTTCCAAAGAAAATACCTAAATTTAGCAATGCGTGGAAAAAAGAACGTTAAAAAGTGCATGGTAGATGGTAAAAATATTTACCAATTATTTTGCCCTTCTCAGAACAATTACACATTCTATGTAGCCAAAATTGTGCTATCCAGAGATTTTGATTCACATCGCATTGAAGTTTTGAAACAATAGTTGACGTGAGGCTTCGCGTATTCTTTGAATCGAAAGAATGTCTTTTTTAGCCAGATGTGTTTATTCATATTGAAGTTTTATGAAAAATATTTCGGCAAGTGTCCAGTGTCAGTTTTTAATAAGACTCAATGAAGGGGATAAGGCGATAATTGTATCTAAAATTTGTGTTCTCTCCTTAACCAAATCTTGAAAATTTGTTTCTCCTTTTTATAGTGAATAGTGTTTTGCTGATGATTGCTCAAACGAAAAGGAATATGTTGGTTTTCTCAACTTCGAAAATCTTTTTCCTCTTGCTTTGAAGATTGAGACAAACTCTTTGAAGAACAAAACGTCCACTTGATGGTCAAACTCCAAGAGAGTTTACTTTATCATCGCAATTAGTCAGACGTGTCACCTCACGTTTTCGAGTTTGCGGTATTTTTTTTGTAAACATTGGATCTCTATTATGTAAACTATAATTTTTAGATTAATAAATATATGTATATTTTATCTATTTTTCTTTTCGGTAAAGATGTCATTAAAACAGTTAATAGAATCATTAAACAATATGAAAATATAAGATTTTCAAAAGGGCAGTAGTTATTTGTCCGTGATTTTAAGGTATTTATCAGACCATATTATTTATAAGTACAAATAAAATATAATTGTCCGTAGTGTTTTGCAGTGGTCTAGGGCGTTTTGCTAGACATCAGTAGATCGAATCAAACTGGGAGCTAAACATTTTTTCTTTCCCCCTTTGTATATTAACCATTAGATCGGGCAGGTCTTTTCTTTCTTTTTCGTTTCAACCATTAGGCTGGGTAGGGTTTCTTCTTTCTTTCCTTTGTCAAACTCTCACTATTCACTTTTGAATTTAGTTTCTTTTGTAACAATGACAGATGATAATCACCAGAAGAAAAACGAGTGACTTCATGCACGAATAACAGTGACACAGTGACATTCACTCCCACTTCTATAGCCCAACTCAGGTTGACTTGTTCTGCTAAAGTCAGCAATTCCCATTTACCGGGTCTATTAATAGAGTAGTCGAAATGAGATACGTAGTCTCGGAATGATATTGAATGGAGAAATGAACTCTGTTTTGTTTACTTTTTAGATTTTAAAGAAGCAAGGGAGTTTGACCTTAGTGCAGCCAAGCCTGTAATTATTTACTTTCATTCATTAACTATAAAGATGGATATAACCCTCCGTTTGCCCACAGCGATGACTACTTGCCTAATTGGTAACAACGCTTTCGACCTTTTACGTCTACGAAACACTTGTAGCAGTAGAGTGTGTAACGTTGAGTTCTCGCAAACCACTGAGACAGAACTTGGGAAATTCAGTTGAGTTTCTAAAATACAACAAATAAACGGCTACCTAGATAACTTGGTGTTTAAGTACACAACAGTGCTGTACATAGAATTTATTTCTTGCGATAATTGATTGTGTAAAAAGATCCGGATCTTGGAAGTTCAATATCTCCGGTTTTGCCTGCTCATGCAATTAAAACAGGCATTGTTCTCCAATTATTGGCATCACTTTACGTATTTGTGTTATTAATCTAAATCTTTCCCTTTTCTTCACACTCTCAAATTCTTTCTTCTTCGAATACCAACATTGTGCACTTTTAAAGACAGTGATGTGTTTATTAACACTTACGAAAGTTCAAGGGAAGGGATCTCAGCTCATTTGATGAAGCTGTTGACGTTCTCTTGACTTCATGCTCAAACCGCTGGGTAAAAGCTAACGCAAATTTTAATACCGACTGTATATTTTAGAAGGTTCATTTTTTTAAGAATTTCGGTATACACAAATATAAGCATTTTTTTTATATACAAACCTGTTTCATGGCTGAGGTACTTGAGTATTTCCCAACGGTCGGTGTTCAAGCTCAGATTTTAGCCAAGGTTTAAAATTCTGAATCTCTCAAGTCCACCACACGCCAGGCTAAAGTAAGTTTAGTAAATATTTACACGAATTTGAGTGCATGCCTATGTATGAGGGAGAGAGTATCGGCGCAGGGATCAATGTGTAAACACGCTTTTATGTACTCATTAGTCACTGGGCAAATGCTTTTTTTACTTATATTCACAAACAATTAAAAATACACTGAACAAATATTGCAAGGAAATCACCAGTTTAAGTCACCATTATAGAATTCATTCGTTTGTTTTTTTTATGGCTAGTCAAAGTTAGGTCGAAGTAGGGGGGGTAGTATGGGGTCAGTTGGGCCTCACATGGAGAGACCACAAAACAGCACAACACATCCGGGAAAAGACAAGAGTTAGAGACATCATAGAATCCATAAAAAATCTCAAATGGCGGTGGGCTGGCCATGTTGCAAGAATGGCTGACAATCGATGGACATCACGACTCACAACATGGATTCCCCGAGACCATATGCGCAACCGAGGCCGGCAAAATATTAGATGGAGAGATGAACTAGACAAGTTCAGGAAGTACTGGCTCCGTGACGCCCATGATAGAGAAGTGTGGCAAATCCTGGGGAAGGTCTATGTCCAACGACGGACGCTAAAAGACTGATGATGATGATGATGATGATGATAGAATTCATAGGAAGAAACCCGATGTAAGATACCAATGCACCTTGATTAGTAGAAACGATTTTCGGTGGTTGGGTTTAGAGCGTTGATTCTGAACGGGACGGGAGCAGGTCCGACAAGGGGAAATTCAAATATAAAGGGGGGGGTGCAATTTAGAACTTGGCTGTAAAGAGCGGAAAGTGCTACTTGGCTCTAAACTGAGTCGAGCTTAGCTGATTAATTTCTAATTATAAAATCTAATGTAATTTGAAAAATCCCCGTATATGCCTATGTGTGTTGGGGATGTTGATAGACCGAGATAACTCGTCAACTGATCGGTGTAAGAAGTTGATATTCGCCAGATATAATGGTCCGTGCACTGGACATTGCAGTATCAAGTTTGAAGACGCTTCGGACAGTGGTTTCCGATATGTTACAGCTGGTAGTGCTCGATTTACAATAAAAATCTATGCCTTAAATGAATTCATATTCTGTACAATGGTAAAAGTGATGTTTTAATGAGATGATATGCTTCTCTAATCGTTTCGTAGTAGTTTTAGAACAGAATTGAGTGAGGTAGTGGAATCTTTTCAAGTTTGGTAATAGAATTGAGAGAAAGAGAGAAAGAGATTATCATTTTTCTGTCAAACTTTGGTATATAACGTGACTAGATCAAATTATGACGTAACGGCTTTTTAAAAAAAATCTGTTTTGATTTTTTTTACAATTAATGACAATATTTACCTTTCAATTGTGGTTATCAACGACACCATGAATAGATAAAGAACCGTGGCTCATTATTTCAAGTTTAAACCCCCAGGAGATTCTCATAAAGCCGGATGCACTTTTTGAACTGGCATGCCCTAGTTCTATAAATTCATAATTCAGTATTATTATCAATAACTATTTTTGATTATTATTAATTATTTACATCAAATTCCACGGAATCCAATACGCAACTCATTATAAAACAATAAGTTGATCGCATTGTTGCTAACTTCATTTCACCGAAACAGGAACCACTGTCATCGTCAGTCTTCTAACGTCCGTCGTTGGACATAGACCTTTCCCAGAATCCTCCACATTTCTCTATCATGGGCGTCACAGAGCCAGGAATTACCGTACTGGGAGCCAAATCCAGCATACTCCTAAAACCGACCACCTAGTGTCTTAGTATTTCGAGGACTTGAAACACTTGAATACGATTAATTCATTCAAGAAGCTAGTCGAGGGTTCTCACTTAAAGGGATTATTGTGATATTTATGTTCGCAACGATTCACTGTGATCGCTTGCTTAGTGACATTCATCTCTAATCGCTGCACAGTAACATTTCCTCGCTTTTACACAAATTCACCATTTTTTTTTCTAAATATTGGGTGACCTAAATATGGGCACTCTATATATTTTTGTCAGGCGATTTTATGAATTTCGGTAAAAAGCTTTCAAGAAAAAAATATCATAATGTAAATACAGTGTATAGTTTCTTGTTTGAGTTAATAAATTCAATCTTCTGAAGTTATACTTTGTAGTCCTGCAACACTTATCTTTAAAGAAGGTAAATGTTACTGGTGAGTGACATCAATCTTGCAATCACCGTAAATCTATTTATCCTATCAAATGCGTCAAGTCCTCCGACCCCAAAACTTTACGTAGCCACTGGCCGGTTTTAGCTCCCCCCAAAATAGAATATAATTTATTGTGTCAGTTTATATTAGCATTTTATAATTCTTTTATCCTAATGTGTTCTTTATTCATTTACAATAAATTTGAAATTTCAGTTGGATGTATTTTTTTTTAATTCTTGATTTTGATCACAAAAAATTCTCATCCGTCGGATAGGCTGGGGTTTATTTTGTAATATCAGCATATGCCGATATCATGGAACTAGTATGACAGAATTACAGTACCCCCCCCCCCATTAAAAGAGTTGAAATATCGGTCAATTTGTTAGATGTGCAATCTACAGATTTGAAATCTGTACTAAGACCCAAAAATTGTTAACGCTTAATTTTCATATCCTGACCTACAAAATTATGGGTTGGGGGACTTTGAAAATTCATATATTGCCAAAAATTGGGTTCATGCTAAGGAGGCCGATGAACGCTCCTCGTACGACACAGAAATTTTAGCAAGAGACCCCATACTTAATTATCAGTATTTTCTCATCGTAAAGAATTTATTTGTTTGTAGATGTTATCCTTGATTTAAAACTCTAGATTTTGGTAAATTTCTGAATTTAACATTCTATTTTCATACCTTTTCAACATCGAATTTGTTTCATTAAAGTGAGGGGACATCTAATTTCTTTAGCTGCCGAGATGGAGCATGAAGCAAGATGGCTGAGAAATACAATTTAATAGAATTTTCAGATTCATTCAACGCAATAAAACGACTTCTATTATCAAAAAATCAATACAGATTTTATTTAGCCAAACTACTAAAATTTTGGAGGATGGAATATGAAAGCTCAGTCCGTATTCTGAGAACGAACTTCGAAATATCCATACATGCTGGTGAAGCAATACGCAAGCATTTAAAGAGTGTTCTCAATTTTACTTCCTGTAGGGGAGGTCATTCGTGACTGAAAGTTGACATATAATACTCAATATCCAGGAATTTTTTTAATTGTAGAATACTTATTAAAAACACCCAAACTCAAATCCCCATTTCTAATTATCAGAAATCATATTTCCTGCAAATCAACGTTTTTATGACTACCTGCTTTAACTAATGAAAACTTATGCAACTAATTTCTTGTTGTTCCTATCTTTAAATGAATATTCATTTTTCTGAGAGTTACTGTGGTGCTTTCATGTAAAAATTCCTGCTGCACAATGAAATATGTTTAATTACATATTTTGCCGTATATTAAAGTGTCCATTTCCAAAAATTCTACCAGAATTTGAAAAAGACATTCTCGAGTGGGAAATTTCGAGTTAACACATATTTTTTATCTAGCATTTTTGCAACATGTGCTTGCTTCAAATAATAGGAAAGAAAAGAAGAGCTTTAAATTACTGATTAAATAAATCATGGATGCTATTTTTTTGTAGTTAGTTTCATTAAAATATGTTTCCTTTTTTTTTTATTTGTTCAACTTATTTACACAGCGATACTGATATTGAAAAGTAGCCCCAAGCCGGCACCCACTATAATAAACCATCATTCTGATCGTGGTATGAATTCTTGGGAGTCTGAAGAACAACCAGAAGACTTTCCCTGTCGCCACTTTCCGGCACCTGCCTCTCCATCGACATCCGGACATTCAAAACGAATACCAAAGTCTCATTACTCAAAAGACAGCAACATTGGTCACTGCCACACCCTGTGGACATTTTTTCCATTCTAGAACTTTGGGAATAAGTTTACTGTTATCAGTACGACAAGCACCACTTGATGCAATGCATTGCACTCTTAGCTAAATTTCTAGAATAACATTGATAAACAAACAAAAATGAATTGGCTGGAAAGGAAACAAAACTTGCTAAATTATGCACCCAGATATTTATGTGCAAGATTATTAAGACAAAACTCTCAACAATAACAACATCTGTTCTTTGGGTGTAGAAAAAAAAAACGGACTACAGACTCTTAAACATTGTAATTGTCATATTAGGT
Source organism: Thysanoteuthis rhombus (assembly GCA_963457665.1). Classification (NCBI taxonomy): domain Eukaryota; kingdom Metazoa; phylum Mollusca; class Cephalopoda; order Oegopsida; family Thysanoteuthidae; genus Thysanoteuthis; species Thysanoteuthis major. The sequence goes on along the minus strand of OY735222.1, from coordinate 32,458,428 downwards.
CAAAAAGTAACGTCACATTTTTGGAGACAAAAATTGAAAACTCGTTCAAATGTAACAAACTCTTGCTTAATTGTCAAGATCATGATTATGATTATCAGTAAAGAAAAAAAAGCCCTCTTGACCAAGAATTTTTTTTTTAATTCTTAGTTGGAAGAATCTGGGATTCTAGGCGGAAAGTATTCTGATCATTCTGAATTTATCTCTTCCCAACTTTTAAAGGTTTCGTCACTCGGAAAGTGTCTAAATGATTTGATTAAATGGAAAATTGAAGGTTTTGAATCAAATGAATTGATACGCTGAATAAGATCCTCGCAACCTAATGATTTGATCTTCAGAATTCATTGAACTGTTCACTGGCTTATGTCATCATTTTGAAGAATGGCATACTTTCTGCTGACCAGATCAGGGCATCTGTTGCATGAAATTTAAATCTTTACTCGTTCTTGACAATACAGATATTTTGTGATTCTGTTGTCTTATTATAAGAGCTTGCACAATGAGATTGCCAGTGGCCAGGAATCAAATCAAATGTTACTGACGATAGAGTTAAGCAAATGTTTCTTACAATACAGCTATTATATGCATGCATAGTGAGAGATTTTACTACAGAAATACATCTAAAATCATGGACGAGATAATTGTCAGTTGTTACAAATTACGGCAAGCGTTATTGATAAAATACATGTGGTAATTGCAAAAATCATCATGATAATAATTCATTACGACAACGGCGATGATGATGATGATAATGATGATGATGCTAGCATTGGATTCAAAATCAGGTGACATTAGATTTAAAAAAAAAAAAGATGAGTAGGATGAAGGAAAATAAGAAAGGTTGCTTATCTTTCTTTGCAAGAGCGTATAACGTAACTTAGAAAACAGCTAATATCACTTTTAAGACGTTCACCGTCTGGTGCATTGATTGCATTTTGAGATAAACCCCTGGAATAATTATCTTGGATAGAACCAAAGCGAATACGCACGAACGTTTGGGAAAACGTTTATGAAATTACTCTACCAAACTTCAGATGCAAAATAAATCACGAGAAAGATGGAAACACTGATGCTTTTTCTAGATTCAGAAAAAGAAAGTTTCATTTCATATTAAGATGTTGCAAATTATACTTTGAACTCATATTTGGGATTTACATAGACTGAAAAAAAAGCAAGGGGACCTTCAAGAAAAAGCACAAAGAAAAAAGGAAGGAAATGTGTTTAGATGGTCCCACCGCTATCAAACTGCCTATTGCATACGACAAAGCTTTTATTGCGAAAAATTATCCTACAAATGAGGTAAACATATACCTTTTAATTATATATATATATATATATATATATATATATATATATATATATATATATATATAGGCCTTCACATTACCGGCGGTTGTTTAGCCCAATGGTAAGAGCAATGCTACGTTAAAGCGACAGTTTATTCTATTCACAACGTCTAGGTCAAATGATGCATTCACCGTGTAATAACGGAGGTCATTTAAAATAGATTTTCAAAGTAATATAACAAATTTATAGTTATTTCTGTTGGATTGTATATATATATATCTCAATCATATAATTGTCTGCGTTGAAAAACAAATAAAGCAGATGTGGACAGTGAATGAGCAAAATTAGAATTTGGAGATGAGACATTCATTTGGGCCTTCATATTGCCGGTGGCTGTTTAGCTCAGTGTTGAGAGCAACGCTACGTTAAAGTGGCAACATATAAAGAGAGAGGGTTTGCACTGGCTATATATATATATATAGAGAGAGAGAGAGAGAGACAGAGAGAGACAGAGAGAGACAGAGAGACAGAGAGAGACAGCGAGAGAGAGACACAGAGAGAGAGACAGAGACAGAGAGAGACAGAGACAGAGAGAGAGTTTGCCACGCACACTATTTTTCTCTCTTCCTTACACTCCACTCTTCTATACCTCCCATCACTGTATTCTCCAACAACTAAGCCTAATGTACCATCATCACCATTTTGGGGAAACGGTAGTTGCTTCTTTGCTTTTCACCAATTCAGTTTTCGAGAGTTTTTTCTTAAAGGAATGTACTATTTTCAGGTAATGGAATATATATATATATATATATATATATATATATATATATATATATATATATATATATATATATATATATATATATATATATATGTATTGGAATACAAAATATTTCAATGGTAGCCACGCTGCAAGATATGGAAATCAAGGCCAAACAAAGAAAGAAGAAATCGACACTATCCGAATCCTACGTTGTAGCCTGGCTACCATTGGAATATTCTATTTAACACTATCATTGGAGCATTCTGTTTACAACCATCACATTCCGATATTACACCTGGAAGAGGCCGTAGAATGAATTGGTCGGAACATCATGGTAACAACATAACCCACAAGAGGGAATTCAATCGTCTGAGAAACTCTTTGAAATAACGAGATCCTGTTCAAATGTTGCAAAAGCACTGAATTGATCACGTCCCTACTTTTTCAACCACTGAGAAAGTGTTGAATTGATATGAATGAATGAAAATCTTAGGCTGCTAAACCGGTTGAATCAGAAGGATGAGGTATGATATCCCAGCTTAGGATGAGTTTATTTATCTGGACATTGGCTTGCATTGTTAATCTAATCAATGGCACATTTTTTGTTGACCAAATCAGGGTATTTTTGCTCAGATGTTCACTCTTTTATTAGTCAAGGACCATAAAGAACCGCCGTAATTGTCAGGTCTGATACAAAGAGCTCGTAATAAAATTTTTAAAAAGCCTACCATATTCTGCCAACTGTTTTACTCATTGTACATGATTGGTTATTTCCTCGTCTTTATTGTGTTTTTTTTTTTTTGTTTGTTTGTTTTTGTCTTTCACAGCGTTTTGGTCATGTACCTTGCAGCCTTTCTCCTGTATCTGTCGTGTCCTCGAATATCGTCGAATGCATATTCCCTCTCATACACACAACGTCCACTGCTTGAAATATTTATCGTCTGCTACAAGGTATTACCTTTCTAAGCTAAAAACAAACGATGGCGTGATTATATTGAATTGAAATAGGAAGACCAACCATCTTTCTGAAGGGTAATGATAAGCCAGTTAGTATAATAGACCATTATTTAGGGGAGTTTTTTTTCCCTAGATTGATTCCCCATACTTGTGGCCTTGTGCCAAGCTAGGCCAAACTTAATAAATATCCATAATCGACGTATATAAACTAATAAAATGAACAAAAAAAAAAGCAAACGTCTTGTTATTGGATTACCAAATTCGAACCAAATAGTAATTTGTGGGTGAAGTTAGTTCGGTCGTGAGTGTAATAAGTTCAGTCCTCACTAGTTACCTGACTTGTGTGACCCTGTGCCAGACTACCGTCAGCTCAGTAAATATCCATATTAGATTGTAAAAGTGAGACTTACAATAATAAAACGATGGATTCGACAGCCCAAATCTGTCTTTCAGCATCGCTTGCCTCAACTCCTAATCACTCACACTCTCGGGTTTTAATAAATGCAAAACATACAGATTGAGTGCTGAAACTTGTTGGAACAATTGTTATGCAATATTTGCTTAATCATCAATTTTTCCCAACCATCTATAATATATCATTTGTTAGTGCAGAAAAATGACTAAAATTAAATTAAGTGAATGGTATGGGCAGTGAAAATAACTATAAAATTTGAGAACTTGCCAAAAAGTGTACCAGGTTCGAATGCAGTTTGTTCTGAAATAAAGCAATGATTATTGTTTTGGTTAAGACCGGCATTCGTTGTGTAATAATTAGAGCGACTGAAATTCTTTTTTTTTTTTTTTACTTCTAGCAGTTAATACATATACATATATATATATATATATATATATATATATATATATATATATATATATATATTGTGGATTCGCTACACAAACTAGCTCCTGTTTCTGCCCTCTTTGGGCCTCATCAAGCGAAGTGGCTTTGTATTATTAATATATTATTATATTATGTTATACTGCTAGCCTGATTTGTACCACATATACTCTGTGTGTGTGTGTATATACACACACACACACACACACATATATATATATATATATTATAAGATAAAACAGGCAAACATTTTTTCCTCATTAATGTATGCTAGTTTTTCTTCCATCTTATTTTTAATCTTGTCTGTATCATAACACACAGGTTGCTTTCGAGTCTACAACTGTTGAGTAAATAAGATAGAGAAGTGGCCTTTGATATGAATTTAATTTCGCCTGTTAATAGGTCTTCTTCTTTACTTCTGATCTATGCAGCTCAACGATCGTATTATGTAAAACGCCCAGAACATTGCAATAAAAAGTAGCAAAATAAAATGAAAGAAAAATCAGTCAATTAATAATGACAATGCTTCCACTAATTCGGACAACTTAAGACACATGTTCACTGCATATTAAAATAACACAAGCAACAGAAATAAGATGAAAAAAAATCGGAAATTTTGACAATTATCCTTACAAACAATTCGGACAACCAACGATTGTATTAGTCATAACTATTACAGTTATAATAACTAAATTCATCTTAATAATTTCGACGTTATATTTCGTTTTATCTTTTTTTTCTTTCCATCTTTCAACCTTGCCTTCTGTCTTCGCCATTATCTCACTAAACATTCCTTATCTGATGCAATATATGTGAATTTCAGCATGTTTATATTAAATAGGAGAGACAGTTTGACTAATAAACATTTTCAAAAGAAGGAAATGATTAGGGATGAAATTAATCCCTAAACTGACAAAGCAGATTTCCACATGAAAAAGTTCTTAACAATCTATTCTTTGGGGGGAGCGGAACGAAAACACCTGTCACAAACTTAAAAGAAACCTCACAAGCTTCAGCTTTTTTGCATATTTTGCACACTAGTCAAGAGAGCAGACCATGAGTCGAAATGTGTGCGGTGACGTAAAGTTGCAAACGGGTGATGATCATTATCACAAGAGTTTTCATCATCGTTCACACCAGTCCTCAATAATTCAGTTATACATACATATATATATATATATATATATATATATATATATATATATATCACAATACGAATCAGGAATATGATATAATATAATACAATATCCGATGTGTGATGTGGGTTTATTTCATGAAAAACTCAATTCATTCAACGTTGAACATCAAGTTCAAATGGAGTAGAGCTTAAAATATAGTGAAATAAATGATTCACTACACGAGCACGTTTATGTTTCTGTCCTGTTTCGGCTTCTTTAGGCGAATATATATATATATATATATATATATATATATATATATATATATATATATATATATATATATATATATATATATCATGAGTAAAGATAGTTTCAATAGTTAATTATACACTGTACATTCTGTTTCACTTGAAAAGGATTTCAAATGAACAGTTAAGGGATGTTCTTATTAAACTTTTGTATCCATTTAGAAATTTCGACTTCCTCTATCTATTTTGGGGTTGGGCTGACCCACACTGTAAAGTTATTGGTCAGTTTGGCTTGGCTGCCTTGCAATCAGCGATGGGATGTAAATGGGGGACGGGGAGAAGAAGCAGGGTCAGTTTTGTTTTTTTTACAATGCATTTACAATTTTACAATGTTCTAATCAGCCTATTTTTCTTTTATTTAGTTTGTTTTATTTTACTTAATTTCTTTTCGTTATAACTATTAATTTTTGTTTTCCTTATATCTTTTACTTGTTGTCATTTTTGTTATTTTGCACATATCGCTTTTCTTTTTGATTTTTAAAATTTAGTTTTTATTTTAGTCATGTCAATTACACTAAAAAGCCTACCTGAATATTCACTTTCTATAATTATGATTTTTTCTGTAGCGTCAGGTCTTTAATTAAGCCAGCTTGTATATTTGCTACTTGAATTCAGGTCAACGCAACCTCCATGGTCTACAACAAATGCTAGATGGACTAAGTAAAGAAAGAAAGTCTGCTTTCACACGAACTTCAGCAAAACAAAGACCATGTGCCAGAATCACTTCAGAAATAAACATGGAACGATCACAATTGAAAACGCAAAGCTGGAAAAAGTGTATCACTACATCTACTTTGGACAACGAATCTCCATGAAATCCTCAAAAGAAGAAATCAAGCGAAGAATCACCTTGGGGTGGCAAGCCTTAGTCAGTGCAAGCTCAACCTTCAAGAACAAGAAAATCCAATTAGTCATAAAAAGAAAAGTATACAATCAATGCATCCTCCCGATAGTCACCTATGGAGCTGAAAGATGAAACCTAACTAAGAGGCTGACCGTCAAACTAAGAACTACGCAACGTGCACATGAAAGAATCATGCTCAACCTCAAACGGAGATATTACAAGACAGCACAATATTTTAGGGGAAGACAGGAGTCCGAGACATCATAGAATCCATTAGAAAACTCAAATGGCAATGAGCTGGTCATGTTGCAAGAATGGCAGACAACCAATGGTTATCATGACTCACATGGATCCCAGAGCTTACATGTGCAACTGAGGCCAGTAGAATATATAAGTTCAAGTTAGGGTTAACGCATGGACACATGCCCTTTTCCATATTGTTACTAAGTGTAAGTTTACAGATTCGGGTCAAACATGAGGTATGTTTAACATTTAAAAATCTGAAAAAATGTAGGTGTACTACCTCACCTCACCTACTTTCGCGCCATAATTGTAAGTTGATGGATTTAAATCTTGGTACTATGGCGACCTCCAACCAATATT
>OY735222.1:32416710-32446710 GCA_963457665.1 Thysanoteuthis rhombus | reverse complement strand
TCTGGCCCTCAGGTGAACCGAAGCAATAGGATGTGATATCATATCGTTGCATGCTAGAGACAAAATATTTTGGCAAGATATTTTTCTGGTGAGACAGGTTAAAGAAAAGTAATCTGACAAGTCTTATAAGAAAAAAAAGCAACACAAACATAGTTACACCAATATCTACGAAATACATCTTACATATACTCAAAGGCTGATTTTATTGCAAGAAATAATTGCATTTACACTGAAACACACACACACACACACACACACACACACACACACACACACATATATATATATATATATATATATATATATAATTTTTCATTACATACACAATACCAAAGCTGCAGTGATCATCTTCAGTCGGAATAAACATGGGAGTGAAATTTGACACTGCAGCAGCCAAACTTGTACATTATTTGGATTTTTGATATGATAGACGAGTTTTCTATTTGACGATATTTGTTGAATCATGCACGAGGTATCTTTCACGGAGCATCCAGTGAGGAATAAACTCAAAAGTAATGGTATAAAAGATGAGCACACTAACCATGGCTCCACGAGAGGTATGCCTGCTTTCTAGTTGTACCGAGAGAGTTCAATGCGTAACAATCAGATTAGCCTTGAGAGAACCGGTCAAAAGTTTATAGAAAAATGCCAGCACATTACAGAGAAATGTGAAGCTAGCGAAGAAAGGTGGGTAGATAGGTAGACTGTTGATATGTTTTAATACCAGAGCGAATGCGTTGAACAAAAACCATACTTAGGTTCAACAATGTAATCTGGCTAAAGTAATTCCAGAAATTGGCGAAATGTTTTGAATGGTTCAAAACTCCATTTTGAAGCTCCTCCCTTTTATGTACAGACCGGATCTTGAAGACTCTGTTTTGTTTTTTTGTTGTTTTTTTTTTTTTCAGATATATGTGAATGTTGAATGGTTTTTACTCACTTGTTTACCTATACTGTCAAAAAACGATGGCATTCTTTGAATAATTTTTCAGTTGAACTGTATTTGGAAAATATCAAAAATATTTTGTTGCTATGCATTTTCTTTATTTCAACCAAAATAAACTCAGACTTTTTACGCGTCTAAATAGATAAAATGAGATGAAATAAAATAGATAAGTACGGAGGGCTTATGAAATATTGAGATTCATTAGTTATCTCCCATGGCAAATGTTAAGGACAGAAAATATAGTCCATCATATGGCGTATGATAAGGAGTCAAAACTGCAGTGTTTAGTATTTGGACAAAAGATGATATTATTCCTCAAGCTATATTATGTAACGATGACAAATAACAATCACAATTGTCTGGACAATTATCATCACTACTACTACTACTACTACTACAGCAAGAGCCCATTCTTTTTTTAATTTGAGAAATTTTAATACAGAAATGATAATGGTACTTTTTAAATTGTAAAAACGACTTGGGTTTGCTTACGTATACAAATAGTATCATTCCAGAATCTACCTTAGAAAAAAAAATATGTGAAATGCTCTGTGACTCAGAGATCTAGACGGACCACCACATTCAAACGAGACTGGATCTGGTGACTGTAAACAAGGGAAACTAGACCTACTGGATCGTTGACGGACTGTGCCAGCAGACCATAGGAGGAAGATGAAAGAAATTTGCTTTTTTTTTTCAAATAAAAGACCTCAGCCGAGAAGCTGTGGAAGCTAGGGAGCATGATGGCGAAATTCATATTTATAATATTCAGTACACTAAAAATTCATACAAAAAAACACTACGGGTGTGACTGGAGGTGTCGGCATACTGGGAAAGGTGCTGAGATTCGAGGACACTTACCATCACTTCTCATTCCCTCCCTTATCTCCTCCAATCTTCGTTGCTCGTCCATGATTTCGTCTAATTCATATACGAAAACATTCGTATTCCTACAGTAAATTACGTAAGTTCTTTCCTTCTCCTCTCCCTTCCTACCCTCTTATTATATTCTTACTTTCTCTCTTCCTACTCTCTCTCTCTTTCTCTCTCTCTCTATTCCCATATCTTCAGTAAACTACATAACTCTCTTGCTATCCTTCCATCCCTACCTATGATTAACTACCATCTTTTATCCCCACTCTTTCTAGCCTAAAAAGAAGAGTATACAACCAATGCATTCTCCCGATAGTCACCTATGGAGCTGAAACATGGAACCTAACCAAGAGACAGACCTGCAAACTGAGAAGTATGCAACGTGCACATGAGAAAATCATGCTCAACCTTACATGGAGAGATCACAAGACAGCACAGTATATAAGGAAGAAAACAGGTGTTCGTGACATCATAGAAACAATAAAAAAAACTAAAATGGTGATGGACTGGCCATGTTGCAAGAATGGAAGTCAACCGATGGACATCACGACTCACAACATGGATCCTCAGAGATTACACGCGAAACCCAGGACGACAGAACACAAGATGGAGAGATGAAGTAGACAAATTCAGAAAATACTGGCTCCACGACGCCCATGATAGAGAATTGTGCCGAATCCTGGGGAAGGTCTATGTCCAACGACGGGCGTTTAAGGAGTGATGATGATGATGATGATGATGATGATGATGATGATGATGATGATGATTTCTAGCCTCTTATCAAACGTTTCAATTTCTCCCCTCTTCCTTTACCCTCGGTAAACTAATCTGATTTTTCCATCCCTTTTCTCGCCCTCCAATAAAACCAGCTAATCTCTTGGTCTCCCTTTCTCTTCGAACCTCTCCAATAAATTACCTAATCCTCTTTTCGACCATTTTTCTTTTTACCCTCTTATTAAACTACCTAACTCGAGTTTACAGTAATAAAATAATGTTTTTAATAAAATGAGCGATGTTTTTTATGATTTATAGTTTGGAAAAGTAATATATTGCATTTTTAAAAATGCATAGTCTGTTTACTGAATTTAACCCGGATATTTCACAAACTTGCGAATCTGTGACGAAACAATAAAGAAACAATCAAAGATGAATCCTTTTCACAAAATAGTCTTCTTGGCACCTGGCGCCTGCTTCAAGGAACCAATACCGGAATTTCTCATTAATAAGTTCATTTCCTATTTTAAAGCACTCTACAAGTAAAATATTTTTGTATAGAATAATTGATAAAATGGTTGCACTTAAAAGAAAACAATAAAACAGTTGTTTATGGACAGAATGGCAGACAACCGATGGATATCGCAACTCACAGTATGGATCCCCAGAGATCACATGCGAAACTGAGGCTGACAGAATACAAGATGAAGAGATGAATTAGACAAATTTTGAAAATACTAGCTCCGCGATGCCCATAACAGAGAAATGTGGTGGATCCTTGGGAAGGTCTATGTCCAACGACGGACGTTAAAAGACTGATGATTAAGGCAAGAGACACCGAATGTAACCGTACTGTTTGCGAGCTCGTCTGGTAAATCATTTCCTTTGTGTAGTGGGGCCTTTTTAGGGTTCCTGGCTATGGAATAATGGTTAGCGAGTTGGGCTGGCGAACCTTTACTACTGTGCAATTAATTGGATCTTCATCAAGTATTCCATATTTGTGGCGTTGCGACAGACTAAGTGAACGCCTACAAAATAATAAATTGAGTGGCAAAGTGATGACGTCATCAGCTCATATCCGGTTCCAGATTGTATTGAAATAACAGAGGGAAAATCGCGCATTTCTTCTTATTTCGCTGATTTTTACATTATTCCGACTGAAATTTTGCATAGTTTCTAAGTATAAGAAAGTCAACATATACTGTATCAAGAATTTGGATAACTTTTTCTTCGTTTTTTCTGTCATTTCATGGGTTCTTCATTCATTTTTCCCGCTGAGGTTAAAGCACACAATGTTTACTGAAAGGTTTTGAAAACTGAAACCAGTGTAATTGGATAGTTAGGTTAGCAAATTTAGAGCACAGAGGGCAGAGACCTTAAATTTCTACTTGTCACAGAATGAGCAGATTCAAATATTTTCTTTTAGCATTCTTTTTTGATTGAATTTTGTTATGAAAAGGGATTTACGTTGGAAGAAAGGAAATGTGTTTTTTTCAAACACACACATGCACGCGCGCACACACGTATTTTCTGGCTATTTGTAGCGAAGACGTAATTTTTTGTGAAATAAGTTTTGGAAAATTACCTTTTATCTTACGGTCGAAGTCTAATGGACCTAATCTTTCATCAGCTATCATTTAGCTCTCAACTTGTTTTTTGTGTTTTTGTTTTTTGTTTTGCTCAAAAGTAATTTATCGTTAGGTAAATCGATGATGTTAAGCTTCCAATCCAGACATAGGTGACGTTCCTTCGCTGTTGTTGGAAACTGGTGTAGTTGCTATGAGCTCCCATTTAGTTATTGATGTTAGCTTTTTCTCTTCTAATTTCCAGAGATACTTCGATAAAGTTGTGCTAATTTTGTATTTTTCGTTTTGGAAAAAATGTTTGTGATAATTAAATCTGATTTTTGGACCCCTTCCAGCTCGAAAAAGGGGTAAGACAAAGTGATACCAGCTAACACAAACTCTTCAGAGCCTAACTCAATATAATCGTCTGGAACCTAGATTGTGAAAAAGGGATTCAGAATAGACGACAAATACCTACGTAATTTCAGATTTTACAAACAATGTCATCCTTTTTGCTGAGAATCTTCATGATCTTAAGATGAAGATGGATAGACTGGACGAAAGAAACAAGAAAGTTGGCCTCCAGATGAACTTTAGTTAAATAAACGTCGTGTACAACGAATATGTTAGAGACAAAGACGAAAGAGTCAAATTCGAAGGCACATAACTGGAGAGAGAAGAACACTACATTTATTTTGGACAACAAATCTCCATGAAATCCTCAAAAAAGAAGAAATTGAGCGATGAATCACCCTAAGATGGCAAACCTTTGGTAGGGCAAGCTCAACCTTCAAGAACAAGAAAATTCGGCTAGCGCTAAAAAAGGAAAGTCTTCAGTCAATGCATCCTTCCAATAGTCACCTATGGAGCTGAAACAAGAAACCTAACCAAAAGACTGACCCTTCAACTGCGAACTGTGAAACGTGCAGAAGAGAGAATCATGCTCAGCCTCACATGGAGAGATCACAAGACAGCACAGAATATTGAAGGAAAGACAGGAGTCCGAGATATCATAGAATCTGTAAGAAAACTTAAGTGGCAATGGGCTTGTCAGATAACTGCTCGACATCACGACTCACAATGTGGATTCCCAGATATCCCACGCGAAACCAGTATTGACAAAATATAAGATGGCGTGACAAACTAGATACGTTCAGAAAATACTGGTTCCGTGACGCCTACGATAATAAGATGTGGCGGATTTTAGGGAGGTGTACATCCAACAACGAATGCTAAAAGGCTGATGACGATAACGATGAAATGAAGCTCCTATATAGAATTTCAATTTATTGGGATTTCAATGGTGTTTACACTGGCTTATAAATGATTATATTTTTCTTTCATCGAGCAATCTTTTGTATTTTTACCTCTGCAATTTGATACATTATCATTTTCAGTGGTCCGTACATAAAAATTCAATTTTTGCATGTTTTGATAATTTTAACTATGTTATTAGAGCGTGAAAATTAACTTTAGGGATATTTTAATAACATGAATAATGTAAGATGAGGATGATGATCAGGGTGATGATTAGCAATCATGTCGAAAAAAAGTAACCTATGTCTGGAGGAAAAGCTTTAAATTATCGAGTTTCCTAGCGATAAACTACTTTTGAACGAAAAACGAATCAGTAGCTGCAGACACAAAGTAATTATCAAAAGACTAAAAATTAAACAAAAAACATTAATATCTCACTTACATGAATATGATAATTCATATTATGTATACATCATAAATATATGTAAGTATTCAACCTTGAAGTGATAAACTTGACAATTAAAAGTATTATATACCGAAATACTTTCTACATAGTATTTGATAACTGTGACTTCAAAATTCAAATTCAGAATGCATTACATAATACGTAATTTCTTTTGAAAAAACATATTCAAAAAGCCAGTGAAGAATTTGGTACGGGTATATATAATATCGAATTGATTTTTGTAAGGTTCACTTGATTATTGCAAAGAAGCGTAGAACAAATTTGATGTCAAATTCAAAAAGTATATTATTAAACTAGCTCTAAATGAAATACTAAGCACTTTCATTATGATTACAATTTCACATCATTATATATATATATATATATATATATATATATATATATATATATATACATACACTTTCACACAAAAATATATTAGAAGAAGGACGATATTGGAAGGCTTTTTGGGATTGTTTATTTCGACGTCCTGCTCTTACTGAATATGGTATAAGCGATGCATCGAAATAGAGAATCATTCGTCTCAGAAAAACCTTCCACTACAGTCATTTCACTCTCATAACCAATTAATCATAACGCATACCAAAACTATATATATATATATATATATATATATATATATATATATATATATATATATATATATATATATATATATGCGCTGCCCTTGGGCTCATTTCTTCATTTTTCAACCATCACCATATATATATATATATATATATATATATATATCAACATTCTGTTGGATCACCTCACATCCACACATCCACACAATATATATATAATGTATATATATATATATATGAATTACATTTTAGGTCAAGTTTATTGCAACATTTCTGCTTTCTTTCGTTGATGTTGTTCAAGACATTCATCGTGGGTTTGATTGTTTCAAGCAGGTGAATTTAGAGAAATAAAGGAGTTATAAAAATGCAAACAACAGAAAAACCCCACAGAAAGGGAATATGGAAATAGCAGAAGAAATTAATTTTCTTTTGGCGTATCTCAGTCGGATGCAAAGTCAAACAAAGAGAAAACGAGAACTCGAAGGAATGTCAGATATTGTCATCGTGTCTTGGTTTGTTTTCATTATGGCGCCCGGGGTTTAAGATGGCCGGCGACGGCGACTTCTAAACAATGTGAGAATTGATATTATTTCATGAGTATCAGATTTGGTACTCATGTCGTGCTCCGATCCACGCCTCGAAAATTAGCCTTTGTCCAAACTCGCCCTCCCCATTACCCCCTTTCTCTCTTTCTCTCTCTCTCTTTCTCTCTCTCTTTCTATATATATATAGATAGATAAAAAGAGAGATATAGAGAGATTGATATGTGTGTGTGCGCACATGCGCGCTTGTTTGTGCGTGTTTGTGATATAAATATACATGTTTTTTTCTGTTTGTTTTTCACCGTCTTTCCTTTCTCGCTTTCTCTGTCTCCATGCGCAACCACACAGACACACATACTCACACACAGACACAGACACACACACACACACACACTTACACACACTCACATATGCACACATTTACACACACACACACACACACACACACATATATATATATATATATATATATATATATATATATATATATATATGTAAGAATTTGAACAAGTAAACTCAAGTTATGTTCTCTGTGGTTTGCTTCGAATATGGGGGTTGCCTAGAAAACCGTATATTTCCAAATTTCCTCGACAATAGCTTCTGTTGCCCAATGGCAGTAGACAATTCTAAAAGGGTTGAGGGTCATTTTTATGGACTCCCTGTCTTTTCTCTGGGGTACCTCTGGTCTCCCACCCGGAAACCAGTTCGCCAAACAGAAGGTTTTACCAACATCCATGCATATACACATAAACTTATTGAATTATACAAGTATTTTTGTAATATCGAGGATCATAATAGACAGTAAAAATGATTGGTTTTGAGCTTCTTCTGGATAGATAGATAGGTTTTGTTAATCAGTAGATATAATGTAAACAGCATTTTTGGTGATGATCTCTAAAAAAAAGTCTGAATTTTTATGAACAATTTTGAATGCTGCTTGACGCAAACTATGAGATCAACTTAGTATAAACTTATCTTGCAAATTGAACCCACTCCAAATTAAAACTCTATCTCGGGATGAATTTCCAAAGAAGAAAAATGCTTTGTTTGTGAACATAATAAGGAGTAAATGTCAATTTTTTTCAACGCACCAGTTTCATCGAAAAATATATACATGTACACAGAGTCAGATAGATAAACTGAATGATTGATTGATAGACATGAATATATTGATCATACACACACACACACACACATACACACACACACACATATATATATATATATATATATATATATTGATATATATATATATATATATATATATATATATAGATAGATAGATAGATAGATAAAGAGAGAGAGAGAGAGATGCACCTTTCAAGTTAAAAGTCTAACTTCTTGAAACATTAACTTGTGCATGATGGATAATTCATTAATAGTCTATGTAAAGGCCATTCACTCTCAAGTCATTTATTACAAAGTTTCATTAACTCTCGACAACTGTTTTTTAAAAATCGTTTTCATCCTATTCTCACTTTTGTTTTATTTCATACATTATTTAATTTGTATCATAAGCCAAAAAGTACACTAACTATTAACTAACTGTTCATTTCATTCAAATTTTTGAATATCCTAATAATAAAACAAACTAGTAAGTATTAAACGAATAACACATAAAACTTAGAAGAATATTTATTACTTTACACCAAGTATACTGAGTAAATGGCAACATTGGAACTTAGAATTAGATTCCTAGAAAGAATAAAACAATGCTTCCTTAATTTGTATGTTTATTATGAAGTATACTTTTTCAGGCATAGAAAAATTTGAAATCTGTGTAAATTAGCTCATTTGTATGTTTATCATGAAGTATACTTTTTCAAGTATAGAAAAATATGAAATCTGCGTAAATTAACTCATTCACTAATCAATGTTTTTTTCACCCTTCATTTGCTTCTCTGCTTTCATTCACCCCCAAAATCGTTTCATTCCCTGGGGTGGGGGGTTGAATGAAAATAATTTCATTCACTCCAATGTGAATCATTCATCAGTTTAGGAAACACTGGTCTATATCAGTATGGTAAACCTTTCTCATCTTTTCTCACATTGTCCATTTCTCGTTTAGTAATTGTGTATGCATACATCTGTGATTGTTCAATGGGCCAAAGATTCTCAGATTGTGGGCGGACGTTTTTGCATACCCGGCAAGTGAACTTTGCTTGCTGAAGTCCGTCCAAATACCAGACTTAATTTCCATTCTGTTATCAAGAGTCTCAAGATTCTCAATATAATTATTCCAGGAATCCTGCGGACCAAGTACCTGACACCGCCAGGTGGTGAATGTTTTAGGCGAAATGCTACCTGTTCTCTGAAAGAAACTTCCCCAGTATGGTGGTGAGGGTTAGTAATAGAATAATTTAGACGATGTCATTCCTGTATTTCTCTTCAACGCCCGGATGTTAGGCTACAAGTTTATGGCTCTCTTTTCTGCCGGTCGAAAACGCCCACAATCTTGGATACTAACTTGTTATAGCGATTTGCTCGTTTTTCACGTTAATATATTTTTGTGCGTGTGGATCGAGGCCAAGAGACAGTGAGTCTCCAAAGAGGATGCCATCATTTTTACTGAATATTCTTGTACTGGGATTTGTATTGATTCTACCTTTTTTACGTAATTATTCTGGTTCTCTGGTTCTCTGTTATGTGAGAATTTGGCAACGTTTCCTGTGCCTGGGCAACAATGTGCTATAGTTTCTCAAGTCAAATATTCAAATAATGTTAGTATCCTATCCTCAATGGTATTTTCGAGAATTGCATGACGGTGCCCAGCTTCTCTCTAAGTACCATACGACAAGTTCGAGTTATATTGTACCAAGGGTAAAGTATAATTGCTGGTCTGATCTAATAGGAAATGTGGATTCATGGCTTCCCCAAGAGCATTAGTGCAAAGGGACAAGAAAATACCTGATCTAGAATTTGAATTCGCTTCACTGATTCCATTTTCCGTGTTTTTCACACCAGTAGTTACTAATGGTTTTTACTCAAGATCATGAGGAGCAAGTCTTCTCAATGCTCCAGGGCTCTCCTCGGTAACCTTGCTGATTTCTACAGTGCTGTCTTTTAGATGGTCCCTGATCTGCCCCGGATTCCAAGTTCCCTCAACCTCTTTGCTAAGGTCTTCGGGACAGTTCCTTGGGCTCCGACCATGACAGCTGCCACTTTTGCATTTTACAATATTTTCAGTTCTGTAACAAGGTCAAGATATTGTTAACTGAGTTCTCTTATCATCATTTTTTCTTTGATGTATCCTGCAGAGTTGGGTCTAATTATGCTCCTAAGGCTTTGTAATTAGTCCGAAAAAGGATGGTATACAACCAATACATCCTCCCGATGGTCATTTGTGGAGCTGAAACGTAGAACCTAACCAAGAGACTTGCCTGTAAACTGAGAACCATGCAACGTGTACATGAAAATCATGCTCTACCTCACAAGGAGAAATCACGGGGTAGCACAATATATCAGGGAGAAAACAGGATCCTGAGACATCATAGGATCCACTATAAAACTCAAAAGGTAATGGGATGGGCAACCGCTGGACATCACGACTCATAACATTGATCCCCAGAGATCAAATGCGCAACCAAGGCCGGTAGAATACTAGATGGAGAGACGAACTACTCAAATTCAGAGAGTATTGGCTCAGCGACGCCTACGTTAAAGAGGTGTGACAAATCCTGGGGAAGGTCCATGTCCAGCAACGGACGTTAAAAGAATGATGATGATGATGATGATGATGATGATGATGATGATGATGTCATTTATCGATGGTTCTTTTCGTTATATGTTGGCTGTTCTGCGTAAGACGGTCTTCTTGGCAGCATAGACATTGATATTTGCCTTGGATATGATTGTTGAACTTATCTCTTCTCTTCTCTTCTCTTCTCTTCCTCGCTGACCACTGGTATTTTTTCGGTCTCCATTCGACATATTCTATTGATCTCAATCTCCAGGTGTTTGCATTTGGACATCTTCTCTGTAACCTTAACGGTGGTGTTTCTTTCGGGTGGTATTGCTATGCTAATGAGCATGCACCCCTTTTTATTTATTGTCCTTGAAAACAACGTCGGGATTATTTCCTTTCATTGCCCTCCCAGTGTGGATGGTGACGTCGTTGTTTTCAATGACCATATACGATTGATGTAGGTTTAATTTTTTAACTCTAGCAGGTCTTCCAGTGTGGGTATGTCCCTGCTTTGTTGTGCCTCTTGATGTATTCAGTCTTTGCCAGTTCCGAGCAGCCTGAGACAATGTGGTCGACAGAGGTTCCTACTACCTCTGGTGGGGGCAAATACTAATGTATTTTCTAAATGTTTGTTACAGTACTTTACTCTATTGTCTTTATACATTCTGAAAGAAATTGAATGCAATTGCCTTTTTTTCTAGTTATTTTGATCTGTTTTATAACTCGTATTTGTATCAATGACAACTCGATTTCTTAGCATAATATCACCCTCTGCACTGCCTGGATATTGAATGCTAATTCAAGTCTTGTTGGAAAGCAACTTTTTAATTCTTTCACTTACGTTACGTAACTTACTTTATTACCTCAACATTCGAACAATCGGTTGGGATAAACACTAACAATAAAACGAAGAAAACTTATCGAAAATCAATAATGAAAATGATCATCACAAAATCTTAATAACCCAAGCCTACCATTACTACTACTAAGTCGTGAACAAACAGCATATCACAAAAATGGCTACTGCAGGGTCAAACTTTACTCTAATTTCCATTCCGACAGATGATGATCACTACAACTAGTGTATTTATATCTAACAAAAAAAAATATAAAAATATCTTCTTGAAAAAAAAAAATGTATTTATTTATTATAATACCCAGCGTATCTGTACAATGAATTTTTGTAACTACCTTGGACTTGTCGGTTTAGCTCAGTCAGCAAGTCTGTTGGCAATCAGTTGGTTGTGAGTTCAAACAGAGACAACTCAAAACTTTGCGCTGGAGTTTGACAAAAATTTAGATAAGACAGAGAGGTGGCAATATTTTCGTAGATTTGGAACGTGACAATCCATAGATTTCCGCGGCTAAATCGATTGAGGCAAGAACCAGCCTGCAAGAAGCTAATTCAGAGTGCTCCAATGTCTGTAGCATTTTTAAACCAACACATATTTCAACCCTCAATAAATTGTATTTTTTCATCAACTAGCTTATTCTTGCCGTCAAAAAAATGACGGAAATCTTCAAGTAATTTTGAAATTGTCTTGTCCTAATAAAATATAGATAGGCCTGGCTGTTGCTGGGTCCGACTCCACTCTTACTCCTATTCCTGCTGAAGATGATGACTGCAACTTTTGTATTGTATGCATGATTTTAAAAAATGATTGAATAATATGCATCTTTTTAGTACAAACGTGTTAATTTATCAAAATGAAATAAGCCATTGCGAATCTGTAAGGTACATTTCGGAGATATCTAAGACCTGTCAGATTTGCTCAGTAGGCAATCGAACCGGTAACCCCTCACTTGTTCGTGATTCCAAATCACGGTAGGGAAATGGTATTTTTGTTGGTGTATTTATTTAGTACAATGGAATATTCCATTGTATATATCTAGCCTAAATTTTGGTAACAATGTCAGACTTGTAGATTTAAGTCAGTTGGCAAAGGAAACGACTAGCAATCATGTTGGTCATGATTTCAAATCACAGAAGGGAAATGTTGATTTTAACTACCCTAGATTTGGCGAGGATTGTTCTTGTATTTGTTACGATAGAAAAACAAAATCGACTCCAGACTTTGAACTAGAGTTTGACAAAAAATTGGATTAAATAGAGGCGGCACTATGACTGTTGACTTGGGGCGTGTCTATCCATAGATTTCAATGGCTAAATTGATTACAATATCGTCCATAAGACATTACCTCAAGGAATAATATGCAAGTTCAAGTTCCTTCGAAACCTACTTCTTAATTTTGATTTCATCCAATTCAATCACATCGATTGGTGGGTATTTGACCTGGTACTTTGTGATTAAAAGGCAAGATGGGGTGAGAAAATGACCTGCCAAAGATTAATAATCCGTAACCGTGTCCACAATTACTAAATTAAAGAGAAGGTTAATTCATGTGACCTTAAAGTCGATGTGTTTTTGAAATATTGTAGAAAGTTGTATCAGAGAGCCTAAATCAGTGTTCGCTACCAACTGCGCCAATGTGTCTCTATGTTCCGACGATTTCAGCGATAGCTGTGAGCGTTCTGTACGGAGAGACCTCGTTGAAAAGAAACCAAGTTGGAACGAAGTAATTCTAATTTTGACGACGAAGCACTTTCTTTTGTTACGGATACTTGACTCGACATCTGACATTTGGATTAAATCATTGACTGAATGCCCTGCTCCGGAGTTCATTTAGTTCTTTCTCCAGCGTAATCATCATTGATTCGTGCCGGGCAGCGGAGAAACTTGACAGTTGAACCAGGATCAGTTAACATTGCTCGACGGATAAGGCTAGATCAATTACGTTTGAACTGAACTAACACTGTCTGATTAATTTTTCCCTTCTCGAAAAAGTCGCAGCAGGGATATTGAATACAAGATGTGTTCAGGACGTTTTGCTTAGGAGCGCAGATAAGATACTAAGTCGAAGATAAGTCATAATGCTATGTGTAGATAAAGCAGAATACATCGGATCTAATAAATTGTTTACAGATATTTGTTCCAACCTGAATCAAGCTAATTTGAAATGCCCCGAAGTCTGTAGCATTTTTAAACCAACAAGTATTAAAATCCTCGATTAATTGTATCTATTTATTTACTACTTTACCCTAGTAGTCAAAAATATTCAAGTAATTTTGAAATTGCCTTGTACTAATAGAATATCAACTAGCCTTGATATTGCAGGGTGAAGCTCCACCCCTACATCTATTTCGTCTGAAAATGATAATTGCAACTTTTGCATTATATATATAATAGAACAAAAATTATCAAAAATTATACATTTTTAGTACAAATGTATTAACTACAATGAAATAAGATAACATTTTTGTAGATATGTAAGACTTGTCAGGTTGACTCAGTCGGTACGGGAACTGCCTGTTGATCAGTTGGTCATGATTTCAAATCACGATTGAGAGATGTTAATTTTACACATTGGTCTTGTTCTACGCGATGGAGCAGATAAGGAGTGAAGAGTTTGATCCATAAATTAAGTGAGCACGTTTGTGTTTGTTCCTGGTATTTCCCCATTTTACTGAGAGTCTGAGATTGCTGTCTTTGAGCTCACAGTGGATAGTGAATCTCAATCTTAAAATAGTGAATTTAATTTAAATCTAAAGGATATTTTCGATATCACTATGTAATATTTCGTTTCTAAGGAGTTTCTTTAGGGTCTCATATGTATATGTGTGTAAAATTATAAAAGTGTCCGCGTTGAAAGGAACAAATACAGCAGATATAGATCGTGAATAAACAAAATGAGAATTTGGAGTTGAAGCAGTTATTCGGTTGTCTGCTCTACCGTTGGCAGTTTAGCTCAAGAATGCAACTACCCTACCGGTCGCAGGTTCGATTCCTGCAGCAGCTCATTTTCTTTTGTTGTTTATTCTATTTCCGTTGTCTAAACCAAAGGATACATTCACCGTGTAATAACAGGAAATCATTTCAAACAGAGTTTCAATATAATATAGTATAATTTATAATCATCCTATCTGATCATATATCCATTTCTTAATAATAATAATAATAATAATAATAATAATAATAATAATAATAATAATAATGATGATAACAATAACAACAACATCAACAACAACGATAATAATAATAATAATAATAATAATAATGATAATAATAATGATAATAATAATGATGATAACAATAACAACAACATCAACAACAACGATAATAATAATAATAATAATAATAATAATAATAATAATAATAATAACAACAAGTAATAATAATACATATATTTACGTTGCCAAATGATACATTCACCGTTTATAGACGGGAGATCGTTTCAAATGATATAATACAATTTATAGTAATTTCTGTCGGATTATATATCCATTTCTTAATAATATACATATATATATATATATATATATATATATATATATTCCACAATTCTGTTGATTCCCAGGGTTTCCGACCAAGATTTTGAGAATTTTCAAAATCTATCGCCTTCTTTGATGTTCAGTCTACAGTTTGTTGTTATAGACGATTCCATTTCGCCTCAATAAATATCATTTGTTATGTATGAATTTAGCCATTTTTTTCGATAATTATGCCAAGTTAATCTTGATGCACTTAATGCTTCGGAAAAACATCAGAGAATGACAATCATTCATAAATTGTACACTTCTGTTAGGTTCACGAGCTCTTGAGCAAGATCTTGAAAGTTTTCTTCTTTGATGTTCAATCTGTGGCTTGATACTAAGGACAAATTCATTGTTCTTTTTCATGTCTTCTACTTGAAAGCGAAATGTTTTCACCGAGAGAGTTGAAAGTTATCACAACTCAATCACTTTCAGTGTTTATATCTGTCAAGGAGCAAATAAATAAACACTTGTATACATACAGGCGTACACACCTTTACAAATACACAGGTAAATAAATAAGAAACTAGCCAAGTCCGAAATTTAAGTCTGATTCGGGGGAGAGTTTATTGACTGCTGAGGGAAAGGAAAATTATGTTTAATCAACAAGGATGTGAGTTCATGCCTCCGTTAAAAATCAGCATCCGACATTTCTTGCTTTCACGGACCTAATTATTGCCTCCAACTATAGATATGGAAGTATCTCAGCCACGAATCGGGCCCCGCGAATGTATATTAGGGTGATGCAAATGTTTCCGGTATTTTTTGAAAATATATCTCTTTCACATATATCCCTAATATCATTACTCTTCCATCAAAATTTCTCCTAGACTTTTCATAATCAGTGACGATCTTTCAGCTGAGCATGTGTACACCATAAAAATATACTTTTCAGTCAATGAATCCTTCGGGTAATTATTTGATATCAACTGAAAACTTGCTCTGTGGGCTGGATTCTCAGTTAGTTCCTGTGGACAGTCTGAATAGGGCCTTTGGTCACCTAACTCATAGTACCAGCGCTTTCGACGCTGAGGTATGTGAATACCTCGAAGATGTCTCATGGACTAACAAATACTCTGAAGTGTATTTACCAAGCATAGATTTGTGCTTCTTAATTTAGTTCAGAGTCATTCATCCTCAACTTCTTATCACAAAATTTCATGCACCGATGAATAAGTCTTTTCCAGTGGCTGATCGGTTAACCAAGTTCAAACGTCGTCTCCGACTTCGACTGACACTAGTGCCCTTGGGAAAGGCATGAGTCCTATTCCTTTCCCACTTATTGGTAAAATAGCGTATCATAAAGCGAGTGACTCATCTTCGGGTGCTTGTCGGCTCCATGTCTGTTTCACAAGACGTAAAAACTTTGAAGAACTCCGAAACGAGAATAAACTTGTGATACGTGAAGCTTGAACAGGGACGGCTGTTACCGTGACCAGCGTAAGGGCACTTAACTACCTTACCTTGTATTAAGAGCAAAAAGCATAAAAAATTATTTCTGTGTATGTGTACGGGGATATGACTGTGTGAGTTATTGTCAGTGCGTAAATGTGTGTGTGTGTGTGTGTGTGTGTGTGTGGACGCACGAACGTGTGTGCGTGTATATGAGGGCGTATGAATATTTGTGCGTGTGTGAAGCCGATTCTTTGTGGTTATTTACCAAGATAAGCGAGGCAGCAAGTGTGGGGCACCTAATGACGAACCGACTACGGTGATGGTCTGATAGAACAGCTCGCTAACCATTACCCGACGGGGAGGGGTCCAAGCTGAACCTTATACTAAGACTTTTCTGAAGAAAAAAAAAACACACCCCTTTCATAAAAAGAAAATACAGCTCCTTTCATTCGAATGTTGTAGTGTTTCTGGATCATGACCACCTCTAACGTAATTTTGTGCCCCATAAAGTTCCTCTTTTTCAGTTCATTTTTGTTATGACTTCATTTGATTCAAACTAGGACTCCATGTGAGATTTATGTAAAATATGATAGCTACTTTACCTACTTCTGAGCTACTATGTGCGGCCCTAAGTGGGTGCTGTAAGCATCGTCTATTTAGTTACGTTCTTTGATTGCTGAAGGATTCGAATACCGTCCCAGTATCTCTGCAATATTTATAGTGAAGATTCGGGAACGGCTAGATATATTGTTAATCACTTTAATACGCAGACTCGACGAAAGTAAATAGACATTTCGATTTTTGAACAAAAGTCTCTAATCAACGATCTGAATAATTCCTGATTATGATGAATACTAGTTGATACCCGTAGAAAAATTCGCGGATATGTTCGAATTTATATAAGATGATCTTTTAAAGAAAAAGCAACAAATACTGAATTATTTTTAGTGGAAGAGTCCATACTTTCAAATATTTTTCTTCAACAAAATTGTTACCTTCAAATGGAAGAGTTGATCGTTATGAACAGATAAACCAAAAACATCATACTGTTTATTATGTAAGTAGATTAGAATTCGGTGAACATGCTGATCAATAGAATGCCTGCTTCATGGCTATCTGAGACACGTACCCCTCAATTTACCACCAGAGGCCAGCGTTCGAGCCCAGGTAAACGCCGATATTTTGAGTGCTGATTTTTAAACAGGTAGACAGATCCTTCCCACTTTAAAGATTGGAGTAACACAATCTTCCTGTCACCCATTCACTCTTCCATCTCCACCTGGCCTTGTGCCATACTAAGCTCAGTACATATCGATAATAACCTCAATAACGAAGCAACTAATGAAATACTGGTTCATAAAGAAGTCAGAGCAATATGAGGAGAAAAATAGCAGACTCAGCCATTCTCTGAAAGGGAGCGCCCCCTTCCGACCGTACCGGAAGTGTTACCTGACCGTTATGGCGTCGTCTTGCGAAAATCAAATGATAACAGCGAAAGTGCTGAGTCGAGTGATCAATAGCCGATCAATGATCAAAGCGAGGCCAATGACCTACTAAAGAGATTGAGTTAGTGGGGAGCTTGATACACTGTTCGTAGCGGGGGAGAGGAGAGAGACGAAATTACTCTCAAGTTGTTTTTTAGATTAGGTATTTTCTCTGTTAAAAGGTGTCTCATAATAAAACCGACTTTGTGCAATCAATACGAAACAAATTTTTGATTGGTTTCCGATCAAAAGCCTTCACGAAATCCGACCTAGTTAAAAAATGTGCGAAGGAGATTTCTAAGCATTTATTGTCCAGCTTTCCTTCCTCCAGAACTTTGCCAATCACCTGTGCTGACGAAAAAAGGCAGATCTTCTTTGGTAAAGGTCAAGAGGGCATATCTAACACACTCCTCTATGATGACCTGAGGGCGGAAGCGGGGTCAGATCAATTTCCTTGCTAACTCTTTAATCCAATCAAGGATTTACAGTCTGCGGCTCTGAGTGCAACAAACGCTGTTGTTACTTCACCAATGAACTGCCCAGCAAACTCCACAAAAAGAAGCGGGTATTATTGCTTGCACACAACTTGCATAGTGCAAAACTTGCAGCGAAAACTCGAATTTCTGTACGTTAGGTGCAATCAAGAGTCGTATATATAACGATATATAACTACACATACATTTGATGATCCTCACAACAAAATTGAACGCACATTGTGATTCAAATTTAAATCATAACAATATAATCAAATTCTCTACATGACATTAAATGCCCCGAACGTGGTACATTAATAGTGATCGAATAATAACTGACTTGCATGACATAACATTGTGGGATGATTTAAGGTTGTAGAAAATTTATGAAATATCTTTTTAGATTCTGCACTAAAAACTCAGTATAACACTTCTAAGCCACATCTTATACATTTACCACGTCTTGCAATTGCATGAACGAAACCAAAAATAATAAATTTGAATCAAAGGTTTTCATCAGATTCTGGTTTGGTCTATAGATAAGCCTTATTGGAGCTCTGGTTACTAGACTTGTACTTGTATCTTCATTGTACATTCGGGTGAACGAGTTTTTATCTGTATTTCCGAGACGAAAGAAACAATGTAAATAGTATTATTTCCACTGATTCTTCCGGTCCAGCATCTTTGACTTTGTTGTTTTTATTACAAATTTGTAGCCGCTGTATCCTCGCTCTTCCCCAGATGTTTGTCGTATTCGGTAATCTTCCGTAAACGTCGAACAGCCTCCTTTAATTGACCCACAAAAGTACTCTGTTCTCATTCCTATATCTGGTTTCATTCTTTGGGAATTTCAGAACTTGCTACTCCTTCCTTATGATACCGGTCGGCTTCATCCGAAAGCCAATGTATATTTATGCTCTACCTTACTAAGGAATTGAACTCAAGATTTCCAATATCCTCATTACTAAGCATATCACGTCTTGCGTCCTTCTATGGGAATTTCAAAACTCACAAGTTCCAGAGATCGAATTTTAAACCTGTCACGACTGGTATTCTCCCTTGAGAAGTTGGGACCTCGTAATGATCAATTCTTCCTTATATAAGAACAATTGGTCGCAATTTTCACCGGAAAATCAACACCTGAGAAATTTTGAAATCTGGCATAAAAAAAACCAGCATATCATTCGATTTTAATAAATATACTAATACTTATCTATTAAAGGACGAATTTTCGAGAGAAAAAAAAGGGCCCCAGTCTGCTTGAATTGGGTGTCTTTGGTAATTAAAAAAACAGGAAAATTAAGTGAAATATTATTTTGACTAATCCGTTTTTTTTTATGTATATTTTTTCAATTCTTTCTGTATCTTGCTTCGACTGGAATACTTACATGAAAATTATAACAAGGATGAATAATTAAACATCACGAAATAATGAAAATCTGCTTTTTGTTCATGTAAATTGATCGGTATTTCAAATTACTAGATGTTGAAAATTGATGCAAATGATGCAATGCGTGTTTTTGTTGCACAGCACAGCTGCGTTACATTTTATCATTGTAAATTCTCCTCACTGTCCCTTCGGTCTTCTGTACTCATCAGAAAATGCGCCGTGTGTCGATCATAAATATCCATGACTTCCTGATTGATTGTGTTAAACGCGTTTTTTTTTTCATATCTTTAAAACGAAATATTTTACTTTTTCACGCAGTTTAGCAGACCGATGATGAAACTAGGTATTTTCGCCAAGACAATCTGAATTAGTCAGAAACTTTTTTGTAGATTTTTAAATCTAAAAAAAAAAATTATGTCTTCGGTAATGGCGTCATTATTTATTTTGGGGTAAATCTAAGAAGCATTGAATTTATACCAGTCAAAATCTCCCCTATGATTAATGAAAATATGTTTTCCTTTCTGTTTAATTGGGCTATTTTACTTTTAGAAAATATTCTAAAAATTGAGAGCTGATTTTTAGAGTTTTTATCACATTTTTAAAGTCAGGTATCGATTTCGTGTTGAAAATGTGTGTTCAAATTGTCAATTTCTATTCTTTCTTACACCAATCTATCATTCAACAGTACCGTTGAATATTTCTGTACTATCCGATTCAAGGATTGAAATCGTGACTTCTAGCGAACCAGATGAGCTTTACCTGCGTTTTCAGACAACAGATTAAGGAGATGGATTAAAAGAATCATTATACGTATAATAGCACCGTTGTATCTGTAACGTTTGCATTATTTCCTGACCACCAACAGTCCCTTTGTTACTTATTTTCATAGAACAACAAACGGCTTCCAAAATACTGAAATAAATCTTAAATTAAAAACTGCAAGATTTGGTAGTGAAATTATCAATTTTTCGAGCGTCAATGTAAGCATGGTGATTTTTATTTGTTCCTAGCCCTATGTAAAAATCATAACCTCATTTCACCAAGAACAGCACTCGCGTAGAGTGGGCTACAACAAATTCTTTTGTGAGCAGGGGGCGCTTAAATGTACATTTTGTACTCTCCAGAAGAACCAAAGCTTTTATCCACCAGGCGAATTCAATTCATTTTATTCATTATTAGTTTTGAACCTTTCAATAATTCAAACATCGTTATGTGTTGTGGAAGGTAAAGACAGCCTGGCCTTATTGTGAGTTTGATACTAATGACACCTGCGTACTGAGCAACCTGACGCAACAAAAATATCGTCCGACGGAATATGGTCACAAACATCCTTCTCGTTTACAAACCATGTCTCCTTATCAAATTTCAACAAACTTATTTTTTCCTGAGAAGCAATTGTGTGTATATTTTTGTTTGTTCGTTTTTTCAAACTCAGGACTGCACTAAGCCTTTTACCGTGCATATTGAATGACTTAAACGGCGAGTGAAATACAAGCTGTAAGAGAATAACACTTGTTTCTTAGTACAACTGCAATTCAAACTAGGAGTGCAGACCGAGATCCTTATCTTTGTTGTTTGCAACGCTTCGTTTGGTCTACTTTCAGACCCTCATCAGGCATCTGGTAACCTTCAAGGCACTACATAGTGGTATCCTTGATTTCACTCAATTTGATTTGTTGTTTTTGTTTATCCCGGTCGATGAAAGGGGGCTTATTCACAAACAGGCTTTGTCCCAGTATTTTTCTAATGTTTCTTGTCGTGGTTAATCATCCAGCCATCCTAAATATATGCTCTTTCATTTATATAGGACAAAGGCAATTACACTTTAATCCCTTCAAAGTACCTCCCTCTGGACCTCACACACTCATCCAAACTTCTTTTACACTTTGCAAAAATGTCTGCAAAATCCTCTCTCGGGATCATCATCTAATGCTTCATTGCATTCACTTTAATCTCGTCCACTGTCTGAAATCTCTTTAGGGAAAGGCTAGAAATCACATGAAGCCAAATCTGGACCGTAGGGGAGGGAATAAGAAGCATAGGTGATGCGTTGTTTCACTAAGAAAAAAAACCTCTGCACGAGACCAGAAGACTGACTCGCTCGGTCATGGTGAATGCAACGGCCACACAGTACGCAAGATCGGTCATTGGCATCTCACTGCTGACTGAATAACCCCACAGAAGAGTATCTGCTCATGCATGTGCAGTAAGGTCCTCCTGATTGTTTGCCAAGTTACATCTAGGCTGTTCAAACAGTGTCCGAGATATTTAAAATGGCAGTGTACTGTTCGACCAGAACTTGTAGATATGGATATATTCATGCGTACTTGCGGTGACAAATGGGCCTGGGACAAATAAGTGGGGACAAATGAGTGAAATTTTAAATGGAAATTTCGTATTTAGATATCGTTCAATAGAAATTCACTTCTATAAAGTCATTTCGATAAAGAGCCGATTCAATAGAAAGTTGTTTCGATGAAAAGTCGTTTCGATGAAAAGTCATTTCGATGAAATGTCGTTAAATAAAGAGTCGTACTGCCCATTTATACTTATAATCAAATTACTCTAACTTTTGGGTAGATATAAAAAAAAAATATCTCATTTTTATTACAAGGTAGCGATGTATGACGTCTCAAGGAGAAAGAACATAGCTATTCATCTATTCGTTTGAATAACCCCTTCTTGTTGGCTCTCCTAGCCTAATGTGTAAGGCGCTGTCACATGAAGACAGGCTCCTCGGGATAAGGAATACGAGTACAAACTTCGGTGGAGACTTATCCTTTATTTCCGAACGAGGAAGTTGTAATGAAAAGCAACAGAAATTAAGTTGGAAGAAATACTAGTTTAAAATTATTAATTGACACTGCATCATCCAAGAAATTTGAACATTATTATTAAAGAAAGTTTTAAGTTGAATTAACCGTCACTTTTACAAATCTTAAGCTTTGCAGCGTGAAGGATTAAGAAGAAACTCTAGCTATTTACTAAACTTAGCTTCGTACGACACAAGGACACAGTAACTAGTGGAGATCCAACTCACCAGTAATTATCTGCGAAATCAGCTCACTCACCATCACTCCACGATGAGGGCTCATATTTATGATAAAAATAAAATGGAGAGACTTCGTTGCTGGAAAAACCAAGTGTAATCCGAATCAAAAGTTTTGCCCAAATAAATCGGGTGAGAGATGACGACAGGTTTAACTTGGGCATGTGAGGTCTGTTGGAAAAGGCAGAGAAAAGTAGTGTAAACGATGATTCTTAACTGGTGGGATGTAATGTACACAACATTTCCCAGAATCCAACTGTGATTTTGAAGGAGTTGACGGAATTCTGAGTAAACGTCATGCTTGATTGAAAACAGATTTTTTTGTTGGAATTCTCATTATTATCATAAATCGTAATCATGAGGATGATGTTAAATTTATCATTTATTATTAGCACTGTTGTTATTATTATTATTAGCCGTTTATGTTAGCCTTGATATAACGGTTAGGGTTTATAAACACGTTCACTGCTACCTTGGATACTTGAACCCTTAATTAATGTCAAGTATGTTTTTGTTAGAGTTGCCTTTAGAAATTGTTATATAAGACTACTCATACTTTATTTTTGGTAAGTGAAATAAAATTTATTAAATTATAAAGAATGACGATTATGTTACCTCGGCGCTGGGTTTGTTTTTATTTTCTTCTCCATAACGTCACGTGATACATTTGTGCGTCATCGTCGTTTTTTTTTTAAACCGTCAACCAAATCTGTCAACATTAACTTGAACAGCATCACATTAGATTCCTTCAGTTTTTAAGTGGGTCTGGCTGGTTGGCTCTCTATGTAAGTGTCGCACACATAGACCGCAACAATGGAGCTAGAGGGCTGAAAATTAAAACATTTACTTATGCCTGAGAAATTTTTTTTTGCTTCTGAAAACTCCCCCTCCCCTCTCTCCCCCCCAAAAATTTAATGGGGGAGCAATTAATAACGTAGGTTTTTACTTAATTGGACCCTTGGTTTCTGTTCGGCAGCGTTAACGCTTGTTTTATTTTGTTTTTTAAATTTGGACTTTTCCTAAAGATCACCGACCAACATAAGGTGAGAGAAGTAATTGGCTCATTGATCACCCTATTTTCCATTTTTTTTTATTTGAGCACTCCGAACAGGATATGCTGCCAAAAAGATGCTGGTCACATGATGGTTTCTGTTGAGTGACTAAACAGGCATGTTTTTATTTGGAATGGCTGCACTTATGCGTGAGAGTCAATTGCCAACATACCAAAAGACGTACTTGTGTCTCGATGTAATCATGTTAAGCAAACACGTGAATGACTTATTTACTCGAAAGATCACTGATATAGTGAGACATCAAATTAGGGTAGAATGGGAGGATGAATAAAACAATAATCATGGTTGAGTTTTTGCACCGACTAAATTTGAACCCGGTATATATTTGTCTGATTTTGGCTTTATGTTATTGCTGCCCACTCACTTTACAATACTCCACCACTACTTCGATTAGCTTTGCTTCTCTTTCACCCAAACGGACAAAACATTTCCCGTATTGAGAGAAGATTGATGATCAAAAGTCGAATTTTTGTATAATTGTTCACTTAAAATTGGTTCGTGGCAAGTTTCAGAACCCAGTCTTTATGTTATGCAAGAAAAACCCCTTCTTCTTGAATGTATTACATAGCTGGTACCTTCTTATTGACTGGCCTAGTCGACCTAATTTAGATTTAGTGCCTAGTTTTTTATACACCTGACTGACTACTGACCCTGTTTTCTGAAGAAAAAAAAAAAAGACAAGTATGAACCAGGTCTAATCTGGGTTCGGATTGGGTATCAAGAAATGGAAAATATTGAGAATGTTGTTCTCGTTCTCGGAAATCTTTTATCATTTCGTTTCATTAATACGAAATCACGTCACGTTTCTCCATTTTTACTTCCAGATTATTTGTAAGATTTCAATTTCACCTTTCACTGATGTTTCTGCCTTAACGTAAAGCTAAATAGTTTGACCTAGTTTTTGACTGACAGCTGGTCTAGTATTTTCATGTCAAAATTGAATCGACCATAAACCTCTTTTTTCTAACTATGTACTTGCATGATGCATTGCAAACGATTTTACAATAGAAATGCATTGAAAATTAAGAAGACAAGATTTACTGATAGAATCGGTCTGTTATGTGTATGATGTAAATGCATTGCTAATGATACTACTGTAGGGATTATCTATAAATCAATTTACATCATAAATGCACTTTTCTCGTGACTTAATAAATCCATACTCTCCTTTACAATATTGCAAAATACAATTAACAACGATCATTACTATTATGTGAGGTTGAGCATGATTCCCTCGGGTGCCCGTTGCATGATTCTCAGTTTGTGGGTCTGTCTCTTGGTTAAGTTCCATGTTTCAGCTCCATGGGTGACTATCGGTAAGATGGATTGGTTGTATACTCTTCTCTTTAGAATCATTGGGATCGTCTTGTTTTTGAAGGTTGAGCTTTTTCTACCGAAGGCTTGCCATCCTAGAGTGATTCATCACAAAACAGCGCAGTATATCAAGAAGAAAACGAGAATCTGGGACATCATAAAATCTACTAGAAAACTTGAATGGCAATGGGCAGGTCATGTTACAAGAATGGCAGACAACTGATGGATATCGCGACTCACAACATGGATCCCCAGAGATCACTTTCGAAGTAATACAAGATGGAGAGATGAAAGAGACAAATTCAGAAAATACTGGCTTCGTGACGCCCATCAAGTGACCGATCATGGGGAAGGTCTATGTCCAACGACAGGCGATAAAAGAATGATGATGATGATGATGATAATGATGATGATGATGATGATGATTACTATTATGAACAGTTATAGGGATACATAATGTCCTCGGGAAATGCTTCTTATGTCGACCTTGGTCAGGGATTTCAACCCACAGTTACTTCTACCTTGTACTTCTTAATTGCATTAGTTATGAATTTTAGATGTTTTGAAAGTTTTAACGCATTCGGCATTTCAATATCC
The DNA here is from genome assembly GCA_963457665.1 of Thysanoteuthis rhombus. Classification (NCBI taxonomy): domain Eukaryota; kingdom Metazoa; phylum Mollusca; class Cephalopoda; order Oegopsida; family Thysanoteuthidae; genus Thysanoteuthis; species Thysanoteuthis major. The sequence continues at coordinate 32,420,949 of OY735222.1, read as the reverse complement.
CTCGTTGTTGAGGTCCTAATGTAGCCTTGTTGGTAGTCTATACATGGTCTTCTACCCTGTTTTGAATTGCATGTAAAGTATATCTGAACTTTTCCAAGTGCTGCCGTAATTATGATGGGCACAAGTGTCACCGTCGTGTTCTGCATTTTTTTCTTTTCCCTGGCAGAATCCATTTACTTTTTCCTGATTCAGACTTTCAATGTCCCACCGTGGTGCGCTGGAACAGCAATGTTCTGTATTTTTACTATTACTTGATCTTGTCTTATGGCCTGGATTGTGAAGTTCTTTTGACTTTCGATGTCCCAGGGAATTTTCCCAGGGAATTTTATGTTTTTTATCCTCTTTTGTTCAACTCCAGTCCAAGTTTGACGCTTGAGTTAACTTTGTTTCCATCCCCCGTAACAACCCGTAACAACAACAGTAGCAACAACTAACAAGACTGGTTGCTGCATGACCAAACTTTAATCCAACTTCTGTTCCGGCTAGAGATGACTGCTGCAATTTTTGTCTTGTATATATAAAAAAAGGAAATTATAGATGTATAAACTTTTTGTATAAATGTTTTTATTTATTAGAATAGAATAGGCCTGCGTATCTGTATTATAGTATTTAGTTAATATCTAACACTTGTCAATACAGCTGAGTCTGTAAGACAGCCTCCTGGCAATCAATTGGTCGTCGGTTCAAATTATAGAGGATTGTTCTTGTTAAAGGTAGAAAACGAACTCAGCTCCAGTTTCGGAGTTTTTCACTCAATTCAGGGGAGCAAACTCTTCACTGTTCATCTTTCTTGTCACGTTACACCAAAACCGATATATAAAATGAATATTTCCCAAGCGTAATTTGAAATCACGACAAAGTGATCAGTAGGCAGCTCTCTTACCAACTGAACCAAATCGATAAGTCTTACATACCAATGGGCATTTATATTACAAACACACACGGACTTATATCCTTCTAATAAATAAATAAATTTCTAAAAAAAAATTTGTCTATTTATTATATTTACAATAACAAGTAATCATCTTAGAATAGAAGGAGGAATGGGGCCAGACTTATTAGTATTATCATTGTTGAGTTTTGACACCGGTGATATTTGAAGTCCGAGACATCATATGAAACTGTCAGAAAACTCAAATGGCGATGGGCTGGAAGTGTTACAAGAATGTCAGACAACGGCTGGACGCCACGACTCACAAGGTGGATCCCCAGAGATCAGGTTCGAGACTGTGGGTGACAGAAAGTTAGATAGCGTGACGAGCTGGATAAATTCAGGAAGTATTGACTCTGCAATGCCCGTGATAAAGAAGTCTGGCAAATCTGAGGGAAGGTCTATGTCCAAACACAGACGCAAAGAAACTAATGATGATGTTGATGAATATTTGGTGGCTTTCATTTGATTTGATATAAAGTGACAGAAATCTGCAGCACCCTCTTCAATATTAGCGCTGACTGAAGTAATGCTGTCTTCTGGACGATTTTGTTAGGAAATACGCGGATAGAAGGCATAAAGCCACTGAAAATAGGTTCCTCTGAGCGTGTGGGTATTATATATTGATATATAAGCGTGAGTTCACGATTTCACAAAGTAATCATGCATGTATGCGTAAGCGTGTGTATCATTGTTCCATCCCAACTGTAGAGAAACCAGGTCAAAGTGTGGATGTCGTGAGGTCAAATGGGTTGACCTTGTAGAAGATGTCAACTCTTGGACTATAGTCTGGATATCTGCACAATGGTCATTTAAAAGATTACCGGCTGAGACGGAAAATCTTTGGAAGAATATTTGATTAATATGAACATCCAGCTATCCTGGTGGGGTGGCGTGTCAGTATACATTATTAGTCGGAGATGAGTGGCACACGGCTAAATTATATGTGTGTATGTGCACGTCTAGATGGTGAGCTGTATGTGTGTCCTGATACGCTGGTACATATTTGTCAATCACCCGCTGAAAAATATGTGCGTTTGTGTGTTCTGATGCCCACTATGTACTTTGCAGCCATATGTAAATGTATGTGCGTCTGTCGTTATGTCAAACCGTGCGTTAGAGAGACAAATAGAGTGACGAAGAGTGTTTAGTTCCCTGTCAACCTATAAGAAGATCAGACAGGGGACACCACTGTTATTGAATAGACAAGGCAGCAACTTCTATATTTGTTCTTATACAAAATGAAAAACTAACCTGAATTTTTAGCTGCAAACAATGATATACTAGTCACTGGAGAACTGCCGAAATCGCCTGTGCGTTTTAAGAAGAGAGAAGTACAATGGAAGAAAATATATGGATTATTTCATAAACAGACTTTGTTCTGTCTATCAAGTCTGTAACTAGTAGTTTTCTCTTCAAGGTTATGCAATTCCTTTTCAGAGTTGTCTCTCGGTTCCAGTGACATCGTTTGAAAACGCAACGGGCTTTTCATCAGAGGATAAACCGAATCCGATCTTTGTCTGATTTCCAATTCTTCACACTTTTTAAAAGTTTTTTTCGGAATTATTCCAAGCATTCCAATCATGATGAGCTCAGCTGTCGCCTTTCCTTTGTTTTCCCTGGCAGAGTCTAGGTATTTTTTCAGCTTTTCACTTGCTATCGATTTCACTCTGTGGTGCACTGGAAGAGCAATATTTTCTGTTTCATTGAATCTCATGATAACGAGTGCCACTATTTTCATCTATCTCCACTGAAAGAAAACTTCCCATAATTGTTATTAAGATGCAATGAGTAGTGACCAGAAATTGTCACCTATAAAGCTGAAACATGAAACCTAACCAAAAGATTGACCCTCAAACTGAGAACCATGCACCGTACACATGGGAGAATCTTGCTTAACCTCCCATGAAGTGATCATAAGACATCAAAGTATATCAGTGAAAAGACAAGTGTCCTAGGCATCATAGAAACTGTTGAAAAAACTCAAATTGCAATGGGCTGGACATGTTGCAAAAATGTCAGACAACTGCTGGACATCATAACTCACAATATGGATTACCAGAGATCAGATGCAAGGCGACAGAAAGTAAGATGGCATGACGAGCTAGATAAATTCAGAAAGTACTGGTTCTACGATGCCCATGATAGAGAAATCTGGCAAATCTTGGGGAAGGTTTATGTCCAACGACGAAAAAATAGTGAGTGCAATTATATTCCACCTTCCCTCTATCAATAGCGTTATCATTGTTTTTAGTGTTTTATGATTCTCGGCCGAATTTTTGAAATGGCATTGTCCGTGTTTTAAGTTCTTCAATCTAAAATTGAATAACACGTTTAATTTTAAACACAATTTTGGTTGTGGGGGATATGAAGATTTTGGTATAGTGAGTTATGGGCTATCAGTTGGGTTTTTTTGTTGTTTTTTTGACGTTTTATGAATTAAAAATAGTTAGTTCTGGCCTATTCGGTGGTTTGTTTATATTTTGTATATAATTCGAAATTCAATAATCTTGTTAATTAATTGATTTAAAATTGAATTGCCCCTTTAATCTTATGTATATTTCAATGAAATTTTCAATGAAAGCTAAGGGAAATGAGGAGTTAGTTTACGTTCCAATTGTTTGTTTAAATTAAGTAAACGAAAATGTGTTCTCCGCTCCAATGGATTTACCTTTTTTTAATTCATCGCCGATTTTGCTGAAAGTTGAATTAGAATTTGGGGGAAACTCCTGAAAGTGAAAAATGGTTAGTTATAACCGACTCGATTGATTGCATACATTTTATATGTAATTTACAATTAGATAACCTCCTTAATTTAAAATTAGATAATTATTTTTCATTTTTTGAAAGATATTTCGATGAAATCTTGTATGTACGTTGGAGAGATGTGGAGACTTTGGTATAGAGAGTTATAGAGTGTTTGATTATTTGTTTACGTATTATCTATAAAAAGAAATATGTTTGCAGTTTGGGATTTTTTTCAAAAATTCACTGAATTTGCTGACTAAGTTCCGGAATGCAAAGAACGAAGCAGACGCTGTCATTTTCACCAACACAACTTATTTTAAGATGATTTTCAATAAACAACGAGTAAAAAGTAAGTTAGACGATTTTGGAATTAACTAGGGGATCGATACAGATAGGCAATAATTCAATAAAAACTACTATAAATAGAGACAATATGGTGAACAAAATAAGTTTTCTGCTGGAGACATTTATACTTATGAGATTTTTAGACATAGATTCCTTCGGATTTCCATTTTCTTAGTTTTGTTTTATCACAGCCTTTCCGGGTGTCCATCGCATCA
>OY735222.1:32396710-32411710 GCA_963457665.1 Thysanoteuthis rhombus | reverse complement strand
TACTTCTTCTTCTTCTTCTTCTTCTGAAACCAAAACGGACGTTTGTCATCAGATGCTCAACCAAACTGAAGAAATATGATGGAGGATCGTAAAAAAACGTTCTCAAATATTGCAATATTTCGTTTGTCGCCGTTGCTGCAATCGCAGTCGACCATAGCCGTAGTCGTAATCCACGTGAAAGAAAAAAAAAAAAAAGAAGCTTTGTCAGGATTGAACCAGCAGATGGAGATTCAAAAACTGTGTTATTGGCTGGTACAGTACTCTGTTATGATGTGCCGACTTCGACTACTAGTTCACAAATGAAATTGCCAAGAATTAGTAAATATATTTATAGCAAAATCCAACGCTTAATTTGGTTCTTACCAATTGGAACAATAGACGATCTTTTGACCTAAACAGCCTGGAGAAGATTTCATATTTCCGTTTTTCATATGTGCGGTCAAAACTTGTATACACAATTTGTTATGTCTATCTCAGCCCTATGGTGCAATCACCTGGCTTGTCAACAGACTCGTCAGTATCATACTGAACTAAATCCAGCTTGCACTGATTTGGCCTTTTACAACTGCTGTGTAAATATATGCAATACTTGTTGGTATGAGAGATTTCTTCCTATAGTACATTTTATCTTATTCTTATTCTTCCCCTCTTCCTTTTTTTCTCCTGTCCCTTCTTCCTCTCATTCTTCTTTTTGAGCTCTCCTCCACCTCCCCCATTTTCGTCCTTTCCCCCTTTCTTCTTTTTTATTCCTCTTTTTTCTTTTTCTTCTCCTCTATCTCAAATTCCATTTTCCTCTCCCTTTTCTCCTACTCTTCTTCTTCTTCTTCTTCTTCTAGAGAAGTAATAATAGAGAGAGAATTATAATGACAATCATGAATGATAGGTCATGTGCCATCATCACTAATAGTATTTCAGTACATTCTTCCCTTTGCTTCTCTTCATTTGAATAACATCAGCAACAACAATAACCACGATGGTAAGGCCAGCCATGTGGCTGAAATAGCTACTTATTTTCCTAACGCATAGTCTGAATTCTGAATGCTGATTTTCTTGGCAAAAACTCCTTTATTCCTCTTCGTTTTTTTCCTCTTCTCCTTCTTCTCCATTTTCTTCTTCTTCTTCTTCTTCTTCACTTTCTACCTCCTCTTTCGCCCTCCCCCTCCATCTTCTAACTCCTCTTCTTCTTGTTCTCGAATGCGATATTTTCCATCCTTCCAGTGTTCCCCCTCCACCACCAATGGTTCTTTCGACTTATGTTTCGTCTTTCTTGCTTATCCAAAGAATTTTCTTTCTGAATTCAATTAAAAGCAAAAGAAAAGTAACACAAAGCCAAGAAAAACAAATCAAACCGGAAACCTCGTTTATTAACGCAACCACCTCCTTCCACTGCGCGATATTAGAGTTGAATGACAAGTCCAACTCCGCCTACTGGGCCAATTTCAAAAGTATGCAGTAAGTGGATGGGAGACAGTTGAAGACGTCAAGATTTGAAGCTTATGACTCCAAACCCTCGTTCCCCCTTTCATTTCGACTGATAATCTATTATTGGATAAAATGCTCCACATCAGCCTTCTGTTTGCTCACTTGCATCAGGGAAACAAGTAGATGAAAATAAATCTTTAAAAAAAAAAAAGGGAGAAATTATTGGCGATTTATAATAGGAACCATATCCATGGATTTCAAAATAAGGATATCTCACCATCACAGTCGATAATTGAACAACCGTATCGTCAAAATCTGCAGTCATGTGATGAGATTCCATCGGAAAATGAATCAATCTTATTTATGACATTACTGCACGGAAAAACATCTAAGATAGAGTGAAAAAAAAACATGGATTCTTGATAATCTAGAAGTTATTAATAAACTATACTAGTCAGAATGAGTCCCCCTCCCCAACTTCAAGAAAGCTTTTTCCACCGAGTTCAAAAAAGCTTTTTTTTCCCCAAGATCTAAGGAACATTTTCAGAGGGGTCAAGTGGAGTACTGATGCCAATTTTCTGATGAGTAAATTAAACAGTATGGCCAGGAGCGCTGACAAACACAAACAATCACACGCACATATAGAAAAAAAAGCAAAGAATCCTTTCTGACCTTTTCAATAGAAGAACGAAAGAAATGACATTGATACCATTGGAAAAGGGGTGATCAATAAGTATAGTAAACAATTAAAGAAAATAGGGCTACTGCGGGTTGTCCAAGTTTCAAAGTAATATAACGCAATTTATAATTATTTCGGATTATATATCCATTTCTCAATAGTATAATTGTCCGCGTTGAGAAAAAAATAGAGCAAATATGGACAGTGAATGGACAAAATGAGGATTTTGAGTTGAAGCAGTTATTTGGGTTTTTGTATTACTGGCTAGAGTTTAGCCTAATGGTAAAACCAAAGCTACGTTGAAGCAGCTACCTTATCGGTCGTAGTTTCGATTCCTGTAGCATCCTCATTTTATTTATTTATCTATTCTACTTACGCTGTCTAGGCCAAATGATACATTCACCACATGATAAAAGAATCGCATTCAAAGTACAGATTCATATCGCCCATATATATATATATATATATATATATATGAGAAAAGATAGATATAAGCTAGGCCACGATGTTGATGTTCATGGTATGGCTTCGCAAACGAAGATTCAAGAAAGGATTTCTTATCTATTGTAGGTCCACCAATCTCAAGTTTTTTCCGCAGCGGCTACAGAAGGTCTGACAGCCGAATAGAGCTCCAGTTTTACGGCATTGCTTCTTCTTTTCTTCTATATGCCGGTTATCACTTTTCAATGAAGCCCGAATTTTTGGAAAATATAAGCGTGAAAGCTGCCAGACACAAACTAAGGGTCCAATTTACGGAAAATTACGTTGTAAATTGACCATTCCACTTGAAAACTATTGAGGCAGGGGCATTTCACTTTTTTTCTTGATATAATAAGGAATAACAGTTTGAATTTTTTCTGCTCTCAAACTCCATTACATAACCAGCCAGACCCTCTTGAAAACTGAAAAGACCAATGTTGATATTGACTATGCTGATGTTGCTAGTTCTGGTTGATGGTTCCTGATAAGTGTCTAAATATTAATCATGCAATTATTAGTAATACTTCAATCACCTCAATGTAAAGGAATAGCAAGCTGGTATTACCGGACATTACTGGTGATTTCAATCGATATACCCCATACCTTTTCTGTTAAAACTAAGTTGACCTTATTGTCAATGATTTTTTGTTTGTTTTTTTTTTCATCCTGATTTCTTTTGCTCTTAATGCAACTCCAAAATTACCACTTTACAATAGTTAAGCACTAATCGGGAAAAAAATCCCTCGGTAAGATTTGAACTCACATTCCTAATTACTATATGCATCTCATCTCTAATACTGCTGAAGTAATTAAAATATATATATATATATATATATATATATATATATATATTTGAATAATTTTTCTTGCTGGCTTCCGTAGCCAGGTTGGTTGGGTGCCGGCACTGAAAGACGGACTCCCAAGAATAAGGGATGAGCAACCTGAAGACTTATTCTTTATTTCTGACCCAGATAAATCGATCATGGTATTGGACAGTTATGCAGAATTCCTCACACTATCGTTTGGTATGACCCCGTTTGAGAAAACTACGATTCAATTACATCGAGATCAGCAGCAAGGAGACAAGGTGCAGGGAAGTGAGGGTTCATGTTTTTGGCATCAACCTGGAATGAAAACAGTATTCGGTTACCTGACTTTAAAGATTTTCTCTATGATTCGAGCCTTCCACGTTTCTGCTCAGAATTCATAACATAAAAAAGTATCTTCTGATTGCCACGTTGGGATATATGGATAGATAAAGAAGAATACAATCAGTCTCTCTTCTTGTCAATTGACTTACGGCAAATAAACAACACAATCTCGGAGATCTTGGAATATTTTGCTCGAAGCACCTAGCTATGCATTCAAGGGAGAGTACTAGTAATTAATAGTTGAAGTGAAATGTTATCTTTCTTTCTGGCCATTCATTAACATGAGATATTCCAGTTTTCACTTTTTTTTTTCCTTCTTTCTTATTCATTCACTTATCATTTCTTCTTCCCAGCTTTTTAAGTGACTGTGAAATTGTGTGCAGTAGAGGTGTACATGAGCGCGCCAGAGTGTGGGCTAAGAGGTTGTACGTGAGCGCGCCAATTAGTTGAGTCAGAGACCTTTTCGCAGTTGATGCAAACGTTTAATACAGAATGACTCGAACAAAGGAAAAGGAGGGAAGAGGACTCTCGAGTCGAAGAAATTGACAAGAGAAACGTTGAATGTTAATTCATTAATTTCAAATCGTCCTTTCTATTGCCTACATACGTTAATACCACAATAAGCTAACAGCCTAAACATGAATTGAGCATTCATTCTACACAACAATTATTTTTCATCAGTCTCATTCCTTGTCAATGCACATAATGTAGTGGTGAATTTTATCAACACTGATCAAACATTATACAGCAAGAAATTCTAGATTAACACGGATCAGCTAATGATTACGTTTTGGGCTGATGTTAATATCATTATTCAGTCATCAAATATTCACCTTTCGGGTAACTTATGAATTCCACCAAGAAAGAACGAACCCTGCTTTGACTTAATGAGTTTTTTCAAAAAAACTTCCGATGTCATCAACTTGTTTGAACCCCTAAGTGAACAATGAGTCATAGTCTGAAGATGAAAAAATCTGGAGAATGCACTGCATTTAGAAGAATTTGCCATCCCAGCTCAATGATCGAATACTGCGTCCGATTTGCAACAACAGGACGGCCTTCGTGAGTAGGGTGCATTATAAATAAGCATTTCTGCAGATCAATTAGTAACGAATAAAAGCCTGAGGAGTAGATGATTTTTTTGCTCGTTTTTAAATCTCTCTCTCTCTCTCTCTTTCTTGAGGGTGGGGGCCTTCAATTTGATGTAAGTCAATGCTAAATGGCTCCTTTAGATTGTGTCCGGCAGCACTCTTACCGTTTGTTTGTTTTTTGTTTGCTTTTTCGTTTTGTTTTTTGTCTCTTGGGGTTTTTTGTTTGTTTTTTTTTTAAATTGGGACATTTGAGGGGTTCAACAAAAGGCGAGAAAGGGAAGTTATTCGTTGATCACCCTCTTTTCCATGTCTCTTTTAATTGGCCACTACACCTACTGCTAAAGGACATGTGTGTGTGTGTGTGTGTGTTTGCAACCGTACGTGTGTTCCGTTTTTTCTCTTATTTTTGTAAGTAGATCACTGGGTAGCAAACCATTAATATTAAATGTCTGTTTGTTTAAGTCCATGCACTTTTTGCTGATCGACAAGTCATTTTCAAGATGTGAAGATTATAATGTTGCATGATTAATGTTGTTTAATTTAAATCTCAGCCTTTAGTACATTTGCGAAATTATATATATATATATATATATATATATATATATATATATATATATATATATGATTTCTTTGGAAAAAAGTATGTAAATATAATTTACTTGAGTCGTAGGAAGGAAAACAGCTTCTTTCGTAATACATATCACCATAATGCAAATGTCTCATAAATATATATATATATATATATATATATATATATATATATACACACACACATATATATATATACACTCACATACATATATGTATGTATATGTGTGTATATATGTATATATATAATGTATATGTGTTGATGTATATATACATCTACATATATATACACACATATACATACATATATATACGTAAGTGTGTGTGTATATATTTATGTATATATGTATGTATATATATATATATGCATATATATATGTATATATATGTGTATGTATGTATATATATATATATGTATATAAGTATATATTTATATATATATTTAATTAATATCATTATTATTATTATAGTTAATAAATGGATATATGATACAACAGAAATAATTATAAATGCGTTATATCATTATATTTTGAATGATCTCCCGTTATAACAGAGTGAATGTATTATTTGGCTAAGACAGGGCAAATAGAATAAACAATAAAAAGAATAAAGCTGCAGCAGGCTATCTAGGCCAAAATTTCAAAGTCATGTAGCGCAATTTATAATTATTTCTGTCGGATTATATATCCATTTCTTGATAATATTATTGTCCACATTGAGATACAAATAGAACAGATATAGACTGTAAATGAAAAATGAGATTTGTAGATAAAGCAGTTATTTGGGCCTTTGCATTATATAAATATATATATATATATATATATGTATATATATATATATATATATATATATGTGTGTGTGTGTGTGTGTGTGTGTGTGTGTATAACAAGTATATATTTATCCGAAATGTCATTATTCCAGTCGTGCTCAGTACTTTGAGGGACGTCTGTGCGTTTTCTTTCACGCTGTAAAAAGTACCTATATATGGGTGCAGCTTGAATTAGTCATGCTAACTCAATGGACCTAGAAAGGTTTTGAAAAAATGTTTTTTTAATGGGATTGTATTTACAATGTATCGATACTGCCAAAATGGAACCGTACTTTCCGTCCATATACATCACTTCCTATTTCATTTCTTAAAATACAATTCTTTAAAGGGTGTAAGGTGAAGTGAAATCTGCCTTTCAAAAGTAAAGGAGACGCCTCCCTTTTTTTTTTTTTGAGGAGGGGTATGTATTCATAATGTAAATAAAATGCAAAACTTGACCTTTGCTTTCCGTTCAAAACACACACACACACACACACACACACACACACACACACTTACATATATGTTGGTAATTTGAAGGTGAAGAGAAATTTATGAGAAAAAACAAGTGTTACGTCTGGAAATTTGTTATTATTACGTGGGCACGTTTTGATGCATTTCGATGTTAGAGATTTGAGGAATGAAATGAGGAGACATGTGTTTTAGGTTGTTTAGTAAGGAGTGGGAGGGGGGTATTTGTACCCGTCTTGGTGAGAATCACATTGGTCTGAAATAAGAAGGGTCAGTGAGAGGAGGGTTCAGGATGAGAATGGTCAGTTTGCAGGAATGTTTGAGTGGCTGTGTTTTTTGCTTTTTGTTGTTTTTTTTAGAATGAAGCAGTGGTGTCTGGCATTTAATTGATAGGTGCTGACATATATGGGGAGGGCGAAATCGGGGTGTGTTGTTTTAAATCTTCTTGGTTGATGGTGGATTAGACTAGTTCTATGTGTCTGTGTGTTAGCGTTTTTCAAAGGGGGTATGTGTGTACTCATACTGTTCCTTAAAGATTCCATTGCATTAGCAGATTCCTAGTATGCTGATAATGCAATCTGGGAATGTCTATACCTCAGGGTTATCGCATTGTATTGGGATATAAGAGCTGCTTCAATACATTTGCATGCCAGGAGGTCGTGTATATTTTTGATAGGATGGGCTTTGTAAAAGTTAAAGTTGCGGTTGTGTATGTTTCTATGTTCGACTGGGGCGTTTGTTCCTTTCAGTTTCAGGGCTCTTTTCTGTTCCTCTATTCTTTTCTGGTGTAGATTTTGTTGCTATCCTTGCACGGTATTGCTTAAATGCCAGCTTCGGGTGGTAGGGGTTTGTACTATGGTTTGTTTACCAACTCTTTAATGGTTGTTGAGGTGATTTGGCGATGTGCTTTTTGAACTTGCTCAGGATAGAGCTGAGGTTGGTGTTGGTTGTCTTGGTGGATAATGTGATACATTCAACAAGAATCGCAGTGGTGTGGAGCAGGAACCAGCAAGCTCTTCAGTGAAAGGAAGACATGCTGATTCGAAGATGGCCACCGAGTGCATCTCCTGGAGAAGATGGGCGAGCTTTGAAGCTCTAGCATACCAGAAGAGTAGGTGGATGTTGAGGCTGGGAACTCACCAGCCAGATGCCTTGAGCAATTGTTGCAATGAATTGGGGTTTTATTCACAACAAATCATTTAATAAAGTGTTAAGAACACCACGTTATTTGAACCAAAATATTTATTTAATTTTTCAACTCTGTTTCCATTTCGTAACGCAACATTCTTGTGTTCTGAGTTGAAATTCAATTGGAGCTTAGAAATACTTTCATTTGACTGATGAAGGTATACAGAATATCTGAAATTTTCATGATTATACAAAAGACATTTTTTTAAAGAGTTTCGTTTTACTACAACTACTACTACTACTACTACTAATGATAATAATAATAATGATAATAATAGTAATAACTTGCCATCACAGTCAATAATAATGCAACCATATCGTTAATATAAAATGTAAAAAAATCTGTTGAGGAATAAATTTGGTCATCGTAAATTCTATTTATGACAACACTGGCATTTCCCACAGGAAAACATCTGAAATGGAGTTTTTTTTTAAATATCTAAAATCATCTATTTTCCGAAGTGTCCGGGTGTTATTAATAAACCTGTCAAAATAAGACCCCCAAAACGTCAAAAGACCCTTTTTAGAAGGTGTTAAGTAAAGGTTAGATGTCAATTTTCAAGTCTGTAGACAAAACGGTATGGCCAAGAGCACTGTAACACACTAATGCATAAATAAACACACAAATAAACACATAAACACGTGCACATAAAAAAAAAGGATAGAACCCTTCGACATCTCCTTTGATGGCTTCGATTGTTCATAGGTAATAATGATAGATAGCAGTGCATTTGCTATCAAAGGGTCTTGAGGATAAGACAGTTAAGTGATGGAAAATCAATTCTGACAGCTAAAAGTCGCAATTGAACTAAGGGAAAGCCAAAGAGAACATCAGAAATCTCAAAAAAATGAGAAGTCTAAAAGGGGGAGAAAACAGTTCTACAAACATTTTATGTCACAAAGAGGACATCTAGAGAGAGAGGCTGAATGCATATTATTGACGGCCCAAAACAATTTAAGAAATAACTACAAGGTCAAGATAGGTAGGATATAACAAAATAGCAAATGTCAACTATATGCTAATGGGAATGAGGTTGTCAATCATATAATGAGCGAATGCAGCAGGTCTGCTCAGAAATGGTACAAAAATTGGTATCGCTACGAGAGAAAGTTGATCATCTGCGAGCTGTGCATATGACAGGGATTTGACCAAAGAAACCATTAGTTTATACAGAAACAGATTTTCTGGGACTCAAATGGATCATCCAGTCCAGGTGAAAAGACCGATGTAGTCAGAGTAAACCAAAGGAAAATTCATCAGTTAGCCAATGACACGGTTCCTACAGACCACAGGGTAAAATCGGAAGAAAGCGTGAGGCTGGGGAAAATATGTAGACCTTACGAATGAATTGAAAAATTGCGTGCTGGAAGGTGCTAAGAGGGTTTTTTTTTTTTAGGGATTATAAAATTCGACAGATCACCCCATCCAGGCTAGAAGTCCATATATATAATCATCATAAACTTTATTTTTTCATGAAAACATGATGGTCCACTCTTTCACTGTCATTGAAATTTACATAGGAGAAATTGTGTGGACAAAATAGACAAACATAAGTGAATACATGTATTTCTTCAAACTGGCAGAGGTAGGATTTTCTGCTAATTCCTGTGGGAATCTTAATTTTTTCGACCAGACAGAATCTATGATATTATTCTGCCTATTCTTACCTGAAATAAAGAAATCATAGATCTAAAGTGTGTATTTATAGAATTATACTATGAACACTTAGATTCCATTTAATTCAAATACCTGAGGGTATATAGAAAAATAAATACGAATTTTTTCTTCAAAACCTTCCCCAGGTCTATTTAATGCATGCCGAATAGGGTTAGGATGCTCCAGTTTGGGTAGTTTCTATAACGTGGTAGTCAACAGACAGTTTTCACTCTATATATATATATATATATATATATATATATATATATATATATATATATATATATATATAATACTCCTCTATTCAGAGTTGAGCACTCTTTAAGTGAGGTAACTCATCCACTGTAATCTTATGCAATGCTCTTCCTTAGGAATAGAGCACTCGGGTGGATGAGGGATTTCAGTGTATCGCTTAAATCGCTTAAATTCAGCCTTACTGACTGTCCAGTGCCGTAGTCCAGAGGTAAGATATCAGCCTGTGAGTCTGATGTGAATGTTTCAATTCTGTCTCGCGATACTAGATGGGATAATGGAAAAGTCTATAGCCACATTGAAGAGATGTAATACATCGAAACAGCTGTCTGTGGATGACACAATAATACATATATATATGTGTGTGTGTGTGTGCGTGTGATGACATTATAGAATAAAATCCCTCTCAAAAACCCTTCATTGATTGAAATATTTTTCACAAAACCTTTTTAGTTACTTTTTATAGCGTTGGAGGTCAACGTACGTTTCACTTATATATTTAGTACATGTATATTAGAAATGGATAATCTGATAGAAATAAATAAAAATAAATGCATTATATTACTTTTAAACACTATTCGAAATGATCTTCTTTGCGAGTATCATTTGGCCTAGACAGCGTAAATAGAATAAATAATCAAAGAAGCAGCGGCCCCATATTCTGTCTTGGCTAAATGATGCTTTCGCTGTGTAATAACGGAAGATCATTTCAAATAGAGTTTCAAAGTAATATATATATATATATAGTACAAATGAGGGATGCAATATAGCATAATATAATGCGATGTCCGATGTATGATGGGTTTATTTCGTAGAGTCCCCGATACATTCAACTTTAAATGTTTTAGTTGATTTAGAGTAGAGCTGGAAATATAGTACAATGGGGATTCGTTACACAAACACGTTTGTATTTCGACCCTGTCTGGGCCTCTTCAGACAAATTATTAATATATTTTAGATTCCTGTTTGGGAAATTTAGTGAATTTTTTGTGGGTGTTACTAGGTAGGGGGAGTTTTCTCTTTTGTTTTATGAATTGTTAGATTTGTAACTTGTTTGTACTGATGGTTATAAATTACATGCCAGGAGGTATGGGTGTTGGAGTTATCAGTAAGTGGTTGCTGGTTCTGTATGTTCCATAAAGGAATGTTTATTTTTACTTAGATATCTTTCTCCATGTTAGGATCCTTTAGGAGCATGATTGGTTTTGTGATTCTTAGTTTACATTCTCTTGTCTAAGGTAATTATGCTGATTAGGTGGTTCTTTGAGATGGTGTTATGAATAAGATATCTATGTTAGTTGTTGTTAGTGTATTTATGCGTTTAAGTTATATTTGCTAATAAAAAAATGAGTGATGGGGGCATTTTGACGCTATTTAATTTTTTCCGTTTAATCAATCTGTTTCGAGTTTTTTTGTTTTGTTTTTTTTTTTGGTAAAACTAAGTATCTAAATTTTTTTATTTAGGCATAGGTTGAATGGATTCTCAATATTTAGTAGTTGGTTTGAACTTTTTTTCGTGCATTTTCCAGTAATATGTAGATAATGATGTACTGTTTTTATATTTTTCATAAGTAAAGGATGATATATGATTGGCTAATCTAACTTTTTCGATATTCCTATATGATATTTCTTTTCTAGGGTTTTTTCTCGGGTTAATATTTCGGCTTGATATACGATATTTGATTTAAGACCTTTGTTTTGCAGAGGGCAACTGTGTTCGTTTGTACAATTGCTGTCTTGTTTATTAATGTTTTTTGTTTGTATTCTGTCTTTCTGTTTCGTCATGAGTGTATCAAAATTTTTAGTACAACTGAAGCTAATTTTCTGTTTGTTCTTGAATATTTTACTCATTGGGTTGCTTGCGAGGAAGTGTTTTTCTATTGATTGGATGAATATTTTACCTTAGTTAGTTTTTATTTGTGGGTTAAACGGTATTGTATACCAGATGAGTTTTCAATCTCTTTTTCTTAAAACTAGACTGATACACAACTCCTCAAATTAAATAATATTTAACAAAGTTTTATAATAAAATCCCAAAGAATATTGGTATCACCGAAACAAACCTTTAATATGATTTTTTAAAAATGTGAAATCCGATGGCAAAAAACAAAGCAACGACAAAAAAATGTTTTTGGATCCTAGGACCACTGAATTCTACGAAGGCGTTTTAAGCTGCTGCTCGGTTGTTGAAAACTCACCCTTGTATAAAATGGCCTAAATGCTTGCAAAAGTGGTAATTGGTCGGAGAGAGGTCTGGTGAGTAAGCTGGCTGAGATAGAATTTCATAGCCTAGTTCGCTCAGTTTCTTCAAGATTTACTAGATCTCTCTATCATAGGCGTCGCGGTGCTGATATCATGTGAACCTTTTCAAATCATCTCGTTTTCTAGGGATCCAATCTGTGAGTCATGATGTCCAGTGGTTGTCTAACATTCTTGAAACATGGCCTGCCCATTGCCATTTGAGTTTTCTAATGGATTCTATGATATATCTGACTCCCGTTTTTACTCTATTATACTGTTCAGACTTATGACACCTCCATGTGGCACCAATAATGACCCACACCTGTGCACGTTGCATGATCCTTACTTTGAGAGCCAACCCACTGGTCGGGTACCATCTTTCAGCTCCATAGGTGACTATCGAGGTTGATTATCGACCCTTCTTTTCGGACCTTTGGGATTTTTTGGTTCTCAAACGTTGAACTTGCCAGCCGATTCTTCGCTAGATTTTTTCATCTTATTAGGATCTGATGGAGATTCGTTGTCCCAGGTAGATGTCGTGATTTTGATCTTTGTGTCTTTTATCCTCAATATATTTGTTGTGCATGACATTGGTTCCACCGGAGTTCATTAGAAGACCTACTTTCTGGCTTTATTCATTTAGCCCGTCTAGCATTATCTGGAATTCATGAAGGTTCTCGACAAAGTGTCGTCAGCAAATCTCCGGTTACTTAGGTATTCAACATCAATGCTGATTCTTTTATTTGTTTAGTCTAAATTTCGGAAGATCATTTCAAAGCAAGCTGTGAAGAGTTGCGTGAGCTCGTGTCGCCTAGTCTTACTCCTTTTCCGGGCTGGAACGGCCATGAATCTTTATGTAGCCTGATAAAAGAAACTGCTGAGTCGGGAAGCTGAATACGGCTCAAGGCCACGAGTGGTTGGATAGCCAGTGAGGACTGGATTCACTATATATTCATGGACGTCCAATGAGAAGAGTGCAAACGGGTTTTGGAATTTGAAACCTTATGGTCAATAGAGAATGATGGTGCAGTACAGTTTTTTCATGTAACCCCAACTTAATGTACCTATCTAAAAAGATGGCATTATTCTTCGCTGGTAATGAGGGTAGCAGTAAGATATATTCCGAATATATCCTTTTGCGCTCGAGCCGGAAACTTCCGTTTGCTTTCCCCGGGGAATGAATCTTTTTGTGTTCCCCCTCCTGGAACATATCAGCTTGATCAGTCTAATTTTTAAAAAGGGAAGAAATGGGGACAAGGAAATGTTTTTCACCAATCTTTCCAATAAAAAATGTTCTCCTGCCTTGAAAAACGGCAATCGAAATCCAGGCTTGTACCAGGGCTCAGACACCAACTAACAATATTCAGCAATCTCATTCAGATGATCCAATCATATAATGAAAAAGGCTGGCTGCTGTAGGGTAAGACTATTCCGATCGAAGATGATTACTGCAACTTTTTTTACTGTGTATTTGATAAATAAGATAATTATAAAAATATACATTAATGTATTCATTTATGAGAATGAGATAGACCCGTCTGTATCTGTATGTTAACCCGTCTGTGATGTCAAAGCCTTTAGTTCAGTCGGTAGGACAACCGTTTGGCAACAAATTGCTTGTGAGTTCAAATAACATCAAGTGAAACGTGGGTTTTTACGTATCT
The DNA here is from genome assembly GCA_963457665.1 of Thysanoteuthis rhombus. NCBI lineage: Eukaryota > Metazoa > Mollusca > Cephalopoda > Oegopsida > Thysanoteuthidae > Thysanoteuthis > Thysanoteuthis major. Next base: position 32,398,018 of record OY735222.1, on the reverse strand, counting down.
ATTTACAGCTCTCATTTTGGTGAGCGTGTTTCTTGTTCTTGTTACGATAGAAAAATAAAGTCAACTCAAGTTTTGTACTTTGACAACAATGTGATGTCTGTCTGACTTTCTGTAACAATGGATTATTCCACTTGAACGTAACAATTTTGCTGATGAAAATATCCACAACCCACAATTTAGAACAATAGGCTCTTCCACTAGAATTCAGTGGTTGTTTTTTTTACACGGGTATCAGTTATTTGACTGTAAAATTCAAGAAGAGCGGAATTTTTGAAAAAATTAACAGAAATTACTAACTTGCAATGCAGATTCTAAAAGCAGGTAAGATTTATATCAATATCGAATTCAGGTATATGCTAAACAAATTGTACTTTAGGCCCTCACAATCTGCAGCAGCCTTACATAAATTAAGAATTTTAAAAGCATTAGTATTTTTGAGTTTCGTGAGACTTGTTAGCATGTAAGAGGACTTCCAAGTTTTCTATAGCTTAAGGCCACAACAAGTCTAAATCCAGTACTGATTATTATACTTCTTTAAGCAGGGAAATTTTTTTTTTTTTGAAAGTCATTAATAATTCAATTGTTAGGTTCGTTGATTAGATTATTTAGGCAAGTTTTTTTCCTGTTGCAAGGGGTCTCAAAAGATTGAGAAGTAATTCCATCCAATTCGTCTTCATGTCTGTCTTGCCACGTATCTCCTAATGTACTCAATGGATTTCTAGGAAATTTCATGGAAAGGTGGACAATGGAATAAAGGAGAGTTTTTATTGATAGATATTTTCCGTTTTTTTTCCCAATACTTTTATGTATACGCTCATGATTGCCCATGCGTTATCTCAAAAAGTTCCCGATGTTTCAATGATATATATATATATATAAATATATATATATATATATATATATATATATATATATATATATATATATATATATACACGATGTATATATATCATATACATATATGTACATATATCATGTATATATATTATATATGTATGTACATATATCATGCATATTATATATATGTGTGTGTATATATATATATATATATATATATATATATATATATATATATATATATATATATATATATATTACATATATATACATACATATTATTTATATGTATAATATGTGTGCAAGGGGAAGTTTGTGTTTTTGAGTGAAACGACACTATCGGAAGACTTGTTAAGACTCTTACAGCACTTCGTCAAAAAATAAGGTGCTTCAATAAACTATATGGTTATTTTGTGAGTTGTGTTACGTAGGGGTCGTACATGCTCTATTAACACTCTACCATTAGTACCC
>OY735222.1:32299210-32391710 GCA_963457665.1 Thysanoteuthis rhombus | reverse complement strand
AGGCGAGTCTGAGCTTGATACCTCGACAAGAGGGTTTGTGCTTAAGTTCATATTTGCTAACCGCATCTTGGTACGATAACTCTAAGACCAATGTAAAGAGCAATATTTGGAATAACCCTAAGAAATAGAAGATCATCACGGTTCAAAGAGCAGACCAAAGTAAAAGATATCATAAAAATAATCAAGAGTAATAAATGAAGACCGAGATAGTACATGCAGTAGGAGAAGACTAGAAATAAGATGGGGAGATGAGGTTTGCCAGTAAGACGTAACAGGGGTTATCACAGTCACGTTCGGCATGGAATGAGCTGGAAAATGCCTTTGTTCAGCAATGAACATGATAGCTGATGATGACAATCGTAGTATAGCACTAACCTCAAGTTTGTGGCACTTCGTAAGTATCGAACATACTACAGTAGTTATGGTCTGTGAGATTAGCTTCTTGGACATTTCATCACCACGTGTCTCCCAATTTATTAAGTCTAACTTGGTACCGCACAACGCAACAAATGGGTGACATTCAATGAAAATCGAACACACTATACTAGACTGAGACGGTGTAGTTATCGTATTGTTACATGAAGATTCGTAAAAAAGGAAGTGGTTATTCGTTTTTACCAGTTTTTTCTCCTTTCATCTTTATTGTTATTTCTTCTATAATCGATGACGTAGATGAATTAACGACTGTGTGACACGAAGCACATCTGATATAGACATCGCTTTTAACTGATTTGGCCACCGAGGCTTTATGGCGAAGCCAAATCTTCACTCTCCTTGTCCGAATATTCACGCCATGTTGTTTGTTTACTATCTAGTTGTGGTAGTAATTGTAGTCGATATTCAGATGAAGTATTTTCATTATGGATATTAAGCAAGTTTGCCTCTCACCTTTATAGTTTTGTTTTTCTCTTTTTATAAATCACAACGCTCCTTGTCGATACATTATATAACCGTTCGAACACACAATGTGAATTGAAAATGAAGACGTAGCCTCTAACGAGACAAGAACTCACATCGGGGAAGCACGTCGTATATGGTCGTCGTCTTTACCGATTTGATCATGGAGACTTGACGGCTTGGTGAATACAAACGGTTGTTGATTTTAGCAACATACGGACTGAAGCTCTTCTCTGTATCTAAGTGTGTGCGTGTATAAAAGTGAATGAGAACATTTTTTGTGTTTATATACATCCGTGGGAGGGGCTATGTGTGTAATCGAATGAAAGATGTAATAACATGGTAATTAAGAGAAAATGAACATGGCTCAAACCATGTACCCACCTCAATGCGCGAGAGAGATAGAGAGCGATTGAACAAGTGAGAGAGACAGACAGATATTGTGTATCTATGTATACGTCTGACTTTGTGTATGTGTGTGTGTGTGTGTGTGCGTGAGAGAGAGTGTGTGCGAGCGTGCTAATGATGATGGAGATATGTGTCTTAATCGTTGTGAGAGAATTTCTCCGTATATATATATATATATATATATATATATATATATATATATATATATATATATATATATGTGTGTGTGTGTGTGTGTGTGTGTGTGTGTGTGTGTGTGTGTTTGTGTTTATGTTTGTGCTGGGCAAACATGTTTATCTAATTCGTTAAATAATTTGCGATACTACCGGCGACTTTATCACTTCCCTTCCCTCTTCCTTCCTTCCTTCATTCCTTCCTTCCTTCCTTGATCCAATCATACTTTCTTTCAAGCAAGCACCCTCACATCAAATTCTGTATGCCTGACTATCTATTTACTTCCTTTCACTTGTTACTTCCCCACCCTGACAGTCTTTCACGGCACTTACGCTCATTCATAGCTTTGTGAATCAAGTTGTATACACCCGCGCGCACACACATACACATACACACACATAAACATGTGTGTGTATATGTGTGCATGTATACGAACATAAGAGTAAGTGATCGTAAATGTGTGAGTTAACTCATTATTTATATTTCTACCAAATGAACTCCCAACACACGCACATACACACACACATATATATACACATATATATACACACACATATATATATATATATATATATATATATATATATGTATACACACACACACACACACACATATATATATATATATATATACATATATATACAAAAAAAAGAAGAAACGTCTGAATCCATCTAGATACAAATATACAGAAGTTTATACATGTGTACATCGGACTGTGTTCATTTCATTCAGATCTCATACAATCACACACACACACACACATACACATACACACACACACACACACACATATATATATATATATATATATATATATATATATATATATATATATATATATATATATACGGTGAGTGTATGTCTCAGAATGTGAAAGATGAACATATTTAGTGAGTGTGTAAAAGTATATTCAGGTATATGTTCATTCAATGTAAACAAACTCAAGTTCATTGATTTTACATTTACATTGGTGAGGGTGTGTGTGTGTGTGTGTGTGTTGGAGAATTCGAATGATTAAATGTCTTCCAATTATGTTTTAGCGTCCCTCTGTCTATTAGTATTAAAATATCTGTGTACAAACACACAAACACAATGCGCGCGCACACACACACACACACACACACACATATATATATATATATATATATAAATATAGAGAGAGAGACACACAGAAAGAGACAGAGGGGTAGAGAGAGAGTGAGAGTCACACACACACACACACACACACACAAATATAGATGGATAAAAATTTCTGGATCAGTAATACGTCCGCATTGTGACGTACTTAATAATTGACATCTGAAATGTAAATAGCTCGTAGATTGAAATAAAATAGTGTGTGTGTTTATGTGTGTACTTATATGTTTGTGTGTATGTGTGTATTTATATGTTTGTGTGTGAGTGTGCCTGTGTATTTATCGATATGTATGCGAATATATACGTGTGTGCTTGTAACTTGTGTATCGGCAAATAAATGAACATACACGCAACATGTGTGTGTGTTTGTATGTGTGTGTGTGTGTGTGTGTGTGTGTTTATGTGTGTTTTTTGATACATGCATGTGCGATCATAAATATGTAGATATTTATTAAGCTTAACGAAACCCGGCACCGAGCCAAATTGGCGGTGGTTTGGGGTGGTTAGAAAGATTGTGCTTCGCCAGTTATCCAAGTTGGGATGGTCTCTCTGGTCTGCACTTGAAAACCTGGATTCAATACCGATGATACATAATTTGATTCATTAATAATGCGAACTTATTCGTAGAGTTATTTGCTACGTTGAGCTTGGTATGGCAAAAGGACACGTGGAGGAGGGCGCTGTGCAATGATCGAGCACACGACAGCCGTATTGGTGTGCCGAACTAGCTAGTTATGTATCAAGACCACATCGAGGTGTACCATGCACTTGTGTTTTCGTACATCTGCACACTTGATAATCATCTGCCTTTAAGGAAGTGACAAAATATGTAACAACCCTGGCTGCTGCAAGGTCAAACGCCACTCTTACGTCTATCCCGAGTGAAGATGGTCACTTCAAAGTTTATACTATGTATATGATAAATAAATTCCAAAGTATATACGACTTATCAGTTTTGCTCAGTTCGCTAGACAGCCGCCTGGCAATCACTTGGTTGTGATATCAAATCAGGGAAAGTTCAAATTATGAACATAAGTTTGGTTTAACGTGACGTGATAGTTGAGCAGTAAAGAGTTGACGCTTCTAAATCCGGCGAGGATTATTCTTGTTGTTCTTGTTCTCGATACAGGGTAAAGTCGACTTCTGCTAGGACTGGAGTTCGATTAAAAGATAACATTGTCCATGCAGCACACACTCGCACACTCATCTGTATGTAAATATTTTTCTGTGAGTGCGTGTGAGTCAGAAAGTCCGAAGCCTAATGATGAGAAAATACATTCATTCAAGGCAATAAATATTTATCTTGCAACGCAATCTCCTTTTTTTAATAGAGCACTTCACGAAACGTTTATCCATAGTTCACACTGATCGAACATTATACAGTGAAAATTTTAGATCGAAATTCTGTCTCTAACTGTCATACTTATTGATCCATTCTCATGTATATATACGTATGTGTGTGTGTGTGTACCACATCGTTATTTTTCGCATATATATATAATTCGTAGGACCATGTTTATTTCATGTGTCTAAATACATGTATATGTATGTACGTATGTGTATGCATGCGTACACATGTGTGTATATGTGTATGTATGTGTGTATGTATGAGTGTGTGTGAGTGAGTGTGTGTGGTCATAGTTACCTGACCAAGTGGACAAAAAATGAGGAAATGAGAACTCCTTTGTATTTGTATGTTTAAATACAACACGTGCGTTTTTGTCTGTGTGCGTTTGTCTTGGGCTACGCTTGCATTCAAATGAGAAAGGCGCTTTACACTCAGTCCCTCCTTTCCTTCTTCTGTCCATCCTTCTTTCTTTTCTCGTCTTCCTTCTTTCCTCCCTTCCTTCATTTCTTCCACCTTCTTCCGCCCTATACTGCTTGCCTTCTCTTCTATCTCGGCCTTTTCTTTTCCTTCTTTCATTTTTTTCTTCTCTCTTTCTTTCATTTTTCTTCCTTTTTCTTCTATTTTTCTCTGGCGAATTGAACGTAACATACATACATATATATATATATATATATATATATATATATATATATATATATATATATATATATATATATATATATATATATATAAAACTGGTGCTGGTCTCCGTTCTCGGGGCAAACCACCGTCAGCCTTAACTGTGACACCAGCTAATTTTTTTTTCCCTAACCACCACATACTACATCGGAGAGGAGTTAAGGCAAATTTTTATTCAGCACCCAACAGAAGAGGGAAAAAAAGGGTGAACATAACAGATATTTTCTCGGGACATGACTTACGATCACAATCCCTAAAAAGAAGAAAGAAAAAGAATAACTCATTCGCAGCGCACTTTTTTTTTCTTCGCTCGGAGATCCTACAAATCGTTTCTTGGTTTTCTTTTTCTTCTTTCTTTTTCTTCTTTTTTTTCTTCTTTTTTTTTCTTCTTCCTCTGACAAACAATTTCTCACCCATACGCAATTCGCAAATGCCTTCATATAAGCTTACCTACTTTAACGGAAAGGGCCGGGCGGAACTTACGCGTTTATTATTTAACGCGGCCGACGTTGATTTTACAGACAACCGCATTGATTACTACAATGATTGGCCGGACATTAAACCACGTAAGTATAATATTGTAAAGATTGAAAAAATAATGAAAAAAGAAGGGCAAAAAATACCCGAACTGTCTCTTACATTTCGTTCAGAAATCGTCTTGAATGTGTATTTATGTATATTTTGTTTGTTTATTCGTTTAAACTCTTCGCTGCTTAGTATATTTTTAACGTTGTAACTCCTGTTCAGGGGTTTTCTCGTAGGAAAACTGTTGAAAAAAGAATGTCTTCATTGTGTTTTTGAAACAGTTTTACCTCTGTACTAATCAACTAATATCTGATAAGTATGATATTTACATGAATGTGTCAGAATAGAATGTTTTGATAATCTAAACGAGTATTAAACATCTTAAAACATGAATCTATTCATAAGGCCACCTTGCATTCAGTGCATTCGTATTTACTCTCTCACCGTTTTGCATTTTGTAAACATACTTCACACTTGCTAGTGGGGTTTCGTTTCTTAGTTGTTGAGGGAAACACGCTATCGTAAGACGAGTTATCTCGTCCGTGGCACTGGACTGACAACTTCTTAAGACGAATTATCTCGTCTGTTGATTCGTATAGATTGAGAATTTTCTATGCTGATATTAAATGTAATACTCTTATAAATACGAAAGTTACCAGTTATTCAAAAACAATTACAAAAAAAAAATACTTATTTTGTTTGGAGCGAACTTGCTAGAGAAAAACTAATGACAAAAGAGACCTTTTAAGATTCTCAACTCCTGAAAAACATGTTTTTAAAGGGGTTCTTCCTTGGAAAATGTTAAAATTTTGTAATCATAAGTAGATTAAAAATAAACGATCCACACATCAAAAATATATCGTGGTCGAGTGAGAAAAACAAAGCAAATATTAGTTATTTCACGCTAGTAATATCAGATGTAATAGTTCGTATCGCTGACTAGTTTTTCTTCTATCTAATTTTTGTTGCTCCTCTTTTATCGCCACTTTCGGATTGTTCATACACTTTTTATCCATCGTTTGACCGTTAAGAAAGGAAAAAAAAAATTGTGTCGAATCTCATTTCATTTTGTTTACCTAATAATCGAACAAATGTAAAAAAAAAAAAATGCCACTAATCACTACTGGTGTATATAATCACAATGAGAACAACAACAGCATTGAAAGCAATCATGATGATGATGACGATGATGATGATGAAATACTGAGGAGAGTGCTGTACTATTCAGTAAAAGCCAACAGATACCACTGGTGTGAAAACTCTAATAATAAATAGCTAATCTTTCTTTCGAGATAGTGAAAATATGCTGAAACCGGTAACTTCTTACCCATTCAAAAAGTTCAAGAGTAACATAAACGAATTATCTCATTTTACCGTTGTCTGAAAAAAAAAACTCTTTATAAAGCCCAGTGAAGGTATTCTCTGGACTTGGTGTTTATCAATTTGCATGTTTGGTCTTTCCTTACATTTCTACAACTTTTTAAAGTGAGCAAATTATTGCACTACAAAACAACGTTTTACTTACTCTACGCACACAAACACGCTCGTCTGCAACGAAGTGCACGCTGTTTCAACAAATTATATTTGTATGTTGACCTTTACGTGGATCAATATTGGGTGGCAATTTTGTGTGCATGTTAAGATTTATGATTTTAGTTTCTAGAGGGAAAACAATATTTTGTGTGAACACGAACAAACGCGCGCGTTTTATTCTTCGCCGAGTATTAAAAATCCTCCGAAATAACAAGTTCACGTATGAAAAGTGTGTGGAGAGCAGCACATTCAACTCCGGACCTGATCGATATATCATTCTATCTATCTATCTATCTATCTATCTATTTTTCTTCATATCCAAGTGTATAGCTGTTATTTTCAATGTTATCTACCTTTTTTTTCTTAATCTTTTCATGTGTGAGAGAGTACGTTTTATTTTCCATTTGTGTTCTTCTTAGCTGAGTATAAAAAAATAGCCGACAGGTTCACACACGGAGAGTAAGAGCATGTCATATATGCATAAAGTGCACAGCACATTGACGCAGTGGTCGTTATCTATCTATCTATCTATCTATCTATCTATCTATCTATTCATCTATCTATCTATCTATCTATCTAGTACTGTCTGTTCATTCTGACGTATGTAAACAATATACACCTACTTTGTTCAGTTCATAGCTAACTCTGTTCACATCTATCTATCTATCTATCTATCTATCTATCTATCTATTTCATATCTATCTCTTCAATGTCAGTCTACTCATACGTATAAGTTTGTATATATACATGAGTTGGTGTTAAATACATGTACTTTTGGTGTATAAATCATTGTTTAATTGAGTTAACCAAAGTAATTGAAAGTAGAATCTTTCTTTTTTTCCCCCGAAACGTGTAATGGTTTTCAAGTGCTTGTATCTACACCAATTGTCTTCATACTGCTAGTTTTCAACTGAACATCTCACATTTCTGAAAACCATGTAGCGGCATTGTATACAGAAGTGGAAACATTTCTTTATTTTTATACTCACACATACGTATACTTGCACATACAATACGCACTTACACTGACACACACACATACACACACACGACGGATACATATATGCTTATATATGTGTATGTGTATACGTACCATAAACAAAGTTCCTGTTTCATTAAATATTTCTATTTAGCGTTGTTGATTTTTTTTTTTTCACTGTTCATACACATATTTCTCACGTATCTCTCTCGGAACATAGCGGAATCTTACAGACACTGAGTGCTGTTATTTCACGAATTATACATCCCGTACATTTTCGTACTCTTTTTAGGGGGGTAGCTTGCTCGTTGATATATTTTTTATTTTTCTGGGTGCGAACTTGAAATCAGGTCATATGTACTAAAGAAGATAAACATAATTATTTGGCAAGGCCTTTTTCTAAGTGTATTCGCTATGTACACCCAACTCTATCATTTGATCGGTCATAAATAAAAAAGAAAATGACAAGTGTGTGTGCCTCTGCTCTCATATGTTCAGCCCTTGTTTACTGTGCACACAAGCTTTCATTATACAAAAAACCCTATGCTTCAATACTAGTACAGAAAATTTATTTCGGCGTGCAAGGCCGGCGCTGGGGTCTTCTTGCGCCCTCGGCAAGACTTACAATTTTCGGCCTGGTTTTATTCTAAAATATACCGTATTTATTTATTTTTTCCCCCAAGGTTTTCAAACTTGAAACTTAGGGGTTCATATTATACACAAGAACTATGTGTTACCCCCTTTTTCCCAGCCAAGTACGTGGCCGTATTCGGGACGGTATGACTGAATGTAGATTCAATCTATGGTTCAAGCTATCTAATACGTAATAAGGAGTTTAGATCACTAACCAAACACTGTCGTTGTTTGAAATAACATCGAAATACAGCTCATTTTAGTCTTCTTCACCGCTGTCTGTTTTTAAAAGCGTAATGTAAATTATACCTTATTTTTAGTCGATACGAACCTGGTGAAAAAGTTGAACAAAGGGTGAATTTAGTTGCTGCAAATTCTGTGCATGTTATACACAGGAGATTTCATTACCCAATATAAGGGGGGGGGGGCTATTCTTCAAAAATGAGTTTTGTACACGAATAATCATTGTATACATATATATTTTTTCTATTTGGAATGCGATCCTAGGATCTTTGTACCTTAGGCGAATGGACGAGCCGGACCTGTGGGCACGTGGGATGCTTATATATATATATCTATATATATATATATATCTATATATATATATATATATATATATATATATATATATATATATATATATATATAGATAGATATATATATATATATAGATATATATATATATATATATATGTATATATATATATATATATATATATATATATATATATATATATATATATATATATATATATATATATGAATTTTCATACATTCTTCCGAGCCAGATATGAAGGACAGCATCCCAAAATTGGAGAAACTTACTATAAGATCGAATCGACAAGAAATTTCGATATTGTTAAATTAAGCATGTATAAAAGAAGAACTACTATATATATATATATGTGTGTGTGTGTGTGTGTGTGTATGTAATCTACGAATACGTTCATATTGATAGTTTATGTTTGTTGTGTAGATGTGAACTGCTCCGACAGAACGTTGGTAAAATGACAATTGGAAGACGAAGAGAATGTTTATTAGTAATATGCAATTTTTGTTGGCAGCCTGACTCCTAGGACAGTTTTTAATCCATGGGTCAGTTTTCAAACTTAGAAACAAACTCTCTCTCTCTCTCTCTCTCTCTCTCTCTCTCTCTCTCTCTCTCTCTCTCTCTCTCTCTCTCTCTCTCTGAGTGTATATATATATATATATATATATATATATATATATATATATATATATATCTTTGAATTTGATTAGTAACAGTAAAATTGTAAATGTCTCTATGGCAGGGAGAGTTTGCCTACCTTGAAGATTATCATTCGTGATCCAGACTTTTACCCGGGCATCTGCACCAAAGGATTGCATGTATTTGGTGATGGAATATTGCAGTGTGAAGCCCTAGCCACCCAAGCGCCAGCAACTGAGTTCAGTCAGCAATGAGTGCTCGACTCATGTGGCCCTGTGCCAGACTAAGCTAAGGTTACTACCTCGCTTTGTGAAAGTTGATTCATTTGGTCAGGCACCTGTTGCTGAGCAACAGTTGACAAGAAAAAGTCTCGCTCGCCACTCGCTGGTTTTGTGAGTTCAATTATGAATTGGGGTTCCAGCAACGTATCCCTGTCCCAGGGATCCAGGCTTAGTAAATGTCTGGTTACCTCTTTGGGTCTGTTCAAGGTATATCACATGGATGCACTGGACAGAGTGCCCGGGGTCCAGCGATTTTACGGGTATTCAATCTGGAAAATAAAAACTTATTTTTATTTTAGGGTCGAAGGGGGTTAGGGGTTCTAGTGCGTTGCTCTGGTCGGGGCCTCAAATATTCTTGAGATGGCCTTGGATGTATCTGGGTTTATGCTCAATTTTTCATGAAAAAGAAGGAAAAATGAAAGACAATGGAGATTATGGTGATAAATGAATTGTTGTGTAAAAAAAATCCTTTTATCATCATTAGGCTACGAATTTATTGATATGCCAACATTTCAGGGAGGGATGTCAATGATAGCATAACAATCTTTGTCAATCTTCATAATGTGTAACACACGAAGAGTTAGAGGATTTTGAAAGTGCGTGTTTTGTTCACAGAGTATCACGGTGCATATGAATGACCTCCGTCTTCGATGGAATGTCGCCTCCAGCATAAAGAAGATACTGGAAGTCCAGAGGAAGACTTGACTGGCGCCACTGGAAGGACATCAAACCACCTTAAAGCGGGCTCCTCTCTTTTGGCTGCTAGAGAGACCAATTTGCCTTACCCATAGCTGGGGTGATTTTGAGACGGATTCGAGCCTTCTCCTGTGACATTAGTGCGAAGTGAACATAAACAGTCCCGATCTGGTTTTGAACTCAGTTTTATTGTCCGAGCCGTCACTGACCACGTCTGTCACATTTCCTGCCCTACGCGTATACATGAACAATACAATGAATAGCAATAACCTGCATGTATAAATATATGTGTTTGTACTTCTACATGTTTCGGCTCGTACATATTTTGATATGTTCCTATTTATTTATCTATCTCTGTATTTATTTATTCGAGGCTATTGATATCTATCTACCTATCTATCTGTGTGTCTTAGTCTTTTCATGTATTATGTTTCTGTCTTTCTGTCTGTCTATATCAGTCAACAGCTCACGGGGTTTTCTTTCTCCCACCATTTTTCCTCGTTGTCCGTGGACAGTGAGGCGTGGGACAAAATAATTCCGACATTTTATCAGTCTCTGTACAGCCTTAGCCTGAGGATAAGCCCACCAAGAATCTCTGTGTCTTGATTTTCCATGAAAAGAAGCCAACGTACAGAACTCATTCAGTAAAAATTGCCCCTCTCTCCTCCATTGCGACCGATAAAAAAAAAAACTGATATCAAAACATCAGTGACTCCTAGTGAGTCGTTGAAACTCCGTTACCACTCGGACTGTTGTAAGAAATATCAGAGGTTGGAAACGTAGAGCCATGGGCCACGAGAAAAAAAAATGAGAGAGAGATAAAATATCTAATGAGGTGATATGAAAATAAAAACATTAAATGGTACGAATACAAAGGACGGTATGGACCAGACGAATACGAAACCGGAAACTCATAAGGTAACTCCTTTTCCAACTCGTATCAAAAGGCAACATTGAGCGCTTTGTTCTTCACTTTTGCTTTCATTCTTTGATGTAACATACTGCCCTGAAAATTTTACATTTTATTAAGACTCTAGCCACCTTTCTTGTGTCACTGTTTTGTTTCCTTTGATATGTTTCCATCTTTTTTATCCCATCATCATCATCATCACCATCATCGTCGTCAGCCTCTTGATGTCCATCATTGAACCCTCCCCGAGATTTTCCAGAACTCCTTATCATGGGCCTTGCAAGTCAGTACTTTCTGAATTTTATATGATTTGTCATCGTATTTTTTTGCCAGCCAGAGTTCTGCATATTGTCTCTAAGATCCAAGTTGTGAGTTGTGATGGCTAGCGGTGGTATGGCATTCTAGCAACCCGACTAACACATTTCCATTTGAGTTTTTGTAATGGTTTTCATTCTATCTCTGATTTCAGCTTGCTTTCTTAAATGACATGCTCTGTCGTGTGATCTCTCCATGTGATGTTGAGCATTATTCTCTTCTGTACACGTTGCGGGATTCTCATTTTGAGGGCCAATCTTTTGATTTGGTTAGGTTTAGCTCCTTATGTGACTATCATGAGGATACATTGTCTGGGGACACTTCTTTCTAGAATTAATGGTTTTCTTTGAAGGCTTTGCTTGCTCCACCGAAAGCTTCTGGTAAATCTCTTTTCTAAACAAAATGGAAGTTGAGGATTATCTTTGTAAAATCAGAATTTTCAACAAAAAAATTCAAACATATCAGACTTTAAGAAAAAAATTGAATTGACCACCCACATAGATCTATTCCATATACAAGGTCCAGCCCTTTAATATTAATGGGAAAATAGCCTATTCTAGTAAATAGCACCTTAGCTGGTTCAAAGCTCTCAAAGCGCACACACTGCAGAGTCCTCTTTCGGGAATAAACTCACCTGCCACGTCACATTGTCCTTAATCTCGTCTACGGTCTGAAATCCTCCTTTCAATGGTGAAAAGCAAATCTTGACTTAAGTAGGAAGACTGAAAGACCGTAGTGATGCCCCCACCCCGCAAAAAATTGCATGAGAGGTGAAAGATTGGCACTACCAGTAATTGTGAATTCGACATTCACACAGTACACAAACTGACTCAGTGTTGCCACACTGTCCCCTGAGTAACCCGAATGGAAGGATACCTGTTAACGTATACGCAGTGAGGTCTGCACTGATCCGTTGTCAAACGATACCAAGGCCACGCAACCATTCAGATTGTATATGTATGTATGTTATTTACTTAAATACTTACATTCATATATATTTGTACACCTCTGTTCATTTGTATCAATCATTATTTTTGTGTGTGTCTCTCTCTCTCTCTCTCTCTCTCTCTCTCTCTCTCTCTCTCTCACACACACACACACACACTCACACGCACACACGCACACACACACACACACACTCACACACTTACATTTATATATGTATATATAAAAGGCACTACCAAAAGGTTCAGGGAAATTATGGCGCGAAATGGCTTTCTCACACAAAGAATAATAGGATATTGGGTTCTCTATATCCTGACGGAACTATTTCCAGAGACGTCTGTCGAAAGAAAGGAAACATTGGGTAAATTGATAGATGAGCAGAGTGGTGTATCTGTTAGAATTACCCGAAACTCTGGGTTGCTGTGTGTGTGTGTTCATGTTCTATACTTTTGTCTCCATCCCTGCTTTCCTTATATCTATCTATCTATCTATCTATCTATACATCTGCTTTGTAATACCCTACTTGGCTTCACAGTTGGAGTTCAAGTCCCTGCGAAGTCCTTGAATGTCAAATTCCATCACCCATTCTTCCCCGTCCCCATCAAGTCGGGCCAATGTTATGATGTCGATGTAAACACATATACAAGGTACGAATGTATGTTTTAAAGAGCGTTTTGGTAAATAAATCGACGGACTACGAAAATAAATAGATAAATATATTGAGAAAAAAAGGACCGTAAAGTTTGGCTCGTTCGCCTTTAACCATCATTAAGTCGTAAAGGAACATGTTATTTTAGGTTCTGACGTCATCCATTCACATACACACACACGCACACACACACACACACACATACACACACATACACACACACATATCTATGGCTTGGCTTCGCGAACGAAGATTTTCGGAGGGTTTCCCACGATGATACGGAACCTTAGACAGCGGGCCCTGACTGCAGAATATCCCTCTGGCCGGCACAATGAAGTTTCGAAGACAATTGTCTCCACCATTTGAACGAAGGGTTTGAAGGTAGCATAAATGAGTCTTTAGATTAACAAATAATTATTAGCTGAATTTGATTTGAAATTTCACTATTCAAGGGTAGATTTACGATTGATATTAACCACTGAATTAATTACACACACACACACATATATCACATGTATATATATATATATATATATATATATATATATATATAATTCATCGTTGCATCTATTTTATGTACTTATACTTCGGTGTACAAAATGTACTTATCCGTAAGAAAGAGGATTCAGAATTATCCATGCCACTAGTATACCGAAGGTAATAATGCAAGGCATATCGTTTGAATGGCTTTTTTGTTGATTCAATACATAAAACTATTTTTCTCACTTTGAAATCGTGCAACAGTCATGTTATAATTCGCTTTATACTACTTTAATGGGCTGTTTTATAACAAGTAATATACATTTAACTCATTTTCTCTGCAGTGAGCTCGGCAAGGGTTGCGCCTAGATCCGGTCCAACGCTTCAGTGAATTAAGCGACTGCATAGGGTCCCATGGCCACTAGTGTGCCCAAGACCGATTAGAGGCTATGGTCCCCCAAAAGGCGCTGGTTAGCCGTAGGAATTCTGCCTTTGGCCTCATAAAGGCTTGGGCTGGCCTGGAGTGCGTTTTGAAGGAATCATGGGAATAAAATTGAAAATTCATATTCTGACAACAAGAATGACATGCAAGAATGCCCAATGGATGCACTTATGAGCCAAAGTTTCCTTACTCTTTCAGTCATCTACACGTGCAATCACAAGATCCTGTATGTATGTATATGGGACCCATCTGCACTTTTGAGTTGCCGTACACACTCAGTGTTTGTTGGACGTGGCTGAGCAAATTATGAGTCCTTTTTACCTTCTTGTCAAATATAATTTTTTATCCATTTCATTCTTGAACAAAGCTTTTTCGGCGATGGTACAAAGTCGATTGAGTCACAATTCAAAGCTTGCATGGTTGATTAGATAGGTGTGTATTTGGCAATGATCTGTGTTCGAACCCAAGAGAAAACTAATTTTAACGGTGGACAAGCCCTCGCCATTTAGAAGAATGACTTGAAATACTCTTCCTACGCCCAAGTTTCTCTTATTTGGCCTCCCGTAAGACTAAGTTCAATTCAGTGAATAGAGTGTTATATTGGCTTATGGTCAAGCTGCAACGAAAGCCCCCGGTTCTCGTCTGATCAGCAACGTTAAGTAGCGTCGAAACTGATCAGTATTTTGGTTGGTGGCTATTCAGGAACATCAGGTATTATGAGCAAGTACCATGTGGATCTGTCCGTAAGCAAGTACCTTGCCGATATATTCCCGTCATCTCTCACTTTTTTCGGGCTTCGGTAAAAGATGACCGTAACTGCAAAGCTCTCTGCGTATCTAGGCACCAAAGATTACTTTTAATGATGATAATGAGTTCTCAAACGAAACCCCCGTCAGAAATTTATATTGAAAATTATATTTCCGTTCGAAATTCGTCTGTGTTTGATCTATCCGTAAATAATCTAATAATTTGATTGCAAAATGAGTTTATTGATTGTGAATCGAATTTACGAACGGAAGTCGTCAGCTTTTATTGTCAGTGTTCGATAGTCGTTAACACGTTGGTTACTATTTACTTCTCTAGTCTTGATGAAACAATGCTCCGTGGAGTTTAGTGGCGAGGGTGGCACAGTGTGGTCTTCTTTATGTTCCTGCTGCTATTCTTGAAGAACTTGTGCAATGTAGCAAAACGCATCATCCTACTGAAAGATAGCACCACCATCGCAGAAGACTGTTGCAATGAGAGGTGTACTTGATGTCGAGGTAATAGGTACACGACAAAGTACTTTAAACGTGAATGCTTAGACCCAGTGTTTCCCAGCCAAACGTTGTCTAGCTCATCACACTGCCTCCTACACCAGCTTGTTGTTTTCCTAGAGTGCATCTTAATGTCATTGATTCCCCAGGATAGGTAGGCGATCCGGTCCTGAGTACTTCATTTTGGTGAGTTTAATCCCGATGTTATGGGCAAGAGGAAAGATTTGATTGACTTTGATAAAGGCTAAATTGATAAAGCTAGAAGATCAAGTCAGAGAATTTTCGGAACGTTGCAGTTGTAGTGTGCTTCGAGTGTCAGGAATGGTTCGAGGAGGAGAGAATTTACCAACTGTCGACAAGGCGTTGAGTGGCCAAAATATCGATCTGAGAAGTAGACAGAGGCTTCCTTATCACGTGCGAGCCAACTGGAGGCCTACTGTGGCATGAATTGAAGATAGTTTTGATTGATGTAAAGGAAAGAATGTGTCACAACGCACATGCACTGATACTGCGGATTCACAGACAAACTGGAGTGTTCGTACTAATTAATGTCCATCGCCGAAAATGTCTTCAATGGTGATGCAAACATTTTTACTTTTTATCATTTCAGAAAAGAGCTGTGCCTTGTCTTTTGTAGTAATCCAGTGAGTTGAATGCATTGATCCTTCAGACAATTCTGTGAAGATTACAATAAATAATAATCTGAAGCTGCAATATCTGGTGAATACGATGGATGAATGAAAATCTTCCAGTCAAGTTATCATGTTTTCTGCCAATTCACCTATCAAACATGCAATCTAGCGTTACCTTATGTAATACCACAACCTCTTGCTAAACTAATTCAGGATGCATTTCGTCGACTGCTGTCTTCAATTGTTTTGATTAGGAACTGTACTTGTTCGAATCAATTATTTGCTTCTCTAGATGGCTCTCATAATTGAATATTTAGTATACACAACATCCCCATCTTTGGATGTAGACCGGCCTTTGGTACTATTATTGGGGGTTAATTTCGCTTACCCTGGTTCTCCCATGAGGCACTCATAGTAGAGAATATACCCAGCATCGCCATCTTTGGACTAAGACCCACGTTTGGTACAGTTATTGGTTGACAATTTTGCTTGACTTACGATCTATTGCTTTCCACTCACCGATAACATTTTTTAAAGTGAACAATTTCTTCCTTTTAAATAACGAATTGCAAACAGAAATACGATCCAATATTTTTTCGACTAACTTATGAGGAATTCAGCATCAAAGCAATTAACATAAGCGAGTTGATGCCAATGATTTTCAGCGCATGATTTAGATATTTTGAATATGTTGGCATCTTCAGCATCGTATTATCCTTAAGTAATTTTTTTGATTTGATCTGTATTAATCTCAACTGGACAACCCGGCCATGGAGCATCGTTCAGCAAGAAATCTGTCACACAAAACTTGGCAAACCACTTTGATATATTCATTGTACATTTCTCCATAAACTGTACAATTTTTTATTTGTTTATTTTTTTTGCATTTGAGTTGCAATTTTACTATATTTTAAGATGAAAAGCATAGTATGCTGAAAACATATATATATATATATATATATATATATGTATATATATACGTGTGTGTGTGTGTGTGTGTGCTTACATATGAACAGTTTCTGGTTGATAGATAGATAGATAGATAGATGGATAGATAGATAGGTTTTCGATGACCTGTTAGGCCAGTCAGGGTGTAACAAAAGGAATAAGTAAGGTCACAGATAGATCAACTTTTCTCGCCGCGTCTGGCTCCTTGTCCTTCCTTTCACAGATTTGTTTCTTCTTTCTATCCTGAAAACTCAACACTTCCTCCCCATGTCCTCTACCCCACCATCTGGTAGCGTGTGTCTCTTGAGAAAATGCGTGCGAATCTATTTACTTTGCCTGTCAGTACAGCCGAGACTCAACTTGAGCTGACCCAACTGGAGATTGATCTTAATCCATCGAAAAAAACGCTACCACTAGTTTTTTTGTTTTTGTTTTTGTTTTGAGATTTTTTTGTTTTTTTTTTCATTGTTAAACTCCAGTTCAAGTTGGATTTGACTTGGCTTATAACCCGTAACACGAACAACATCAAGAAGGATGTTTATCAAATTGAGGGTGGTTAATTATTTACTGTTTGTCTGTCCCGTCGCGTTAAACAATATATGTATATGTTTCTCTGAATTTTTGAGATGAGGTATTATTATTATTTCTATTATTATTCGGACTTGACCAAGATGAGAATAGTCCGAATGATAATAAAAATAAGAAATATATATATATATATATATATACATATATGATCAACGTTTCCCTACTGTGATTTGAAACCACAAACATGTGATTGGAAAGTAGTTTTTCCACCAACTGTACTAAACTGGCTAGTCTTATAACGCTACCAATTTATTTATTATATGTGCAATAATTGAAGTAGGATTGGAGTTTGCAACGACTAAGCTTGTTTTTATTTATCTGTTACTTTTACTCTCGTGATTGGTTGAATTTGCTTTGCACACAAAAACTTCAACAAATCGCTCCTTGTAACCTTACAATAGGAACCAGTGGCATCAATATAGGATCCTGGCTGGTGCCTGTTGCGTCGAAGCCATCACAGAAATAGAATTTAAGGTGATTCTTTGATACAACGATCTCTGTAGTTTGACATGTCCTGTCATTATGAGGAAATCTATGGTGAAAATCGTAGTGCTCATTTTTTCGTTTCGCCGACTCTCCGTTTAAACACTAAAACACTGAAGTGTAAATTACAGGATTACCTCCCCTTTCCACTAATGCTTGGGTCTTATCTCTTTACTTGGAACTAGATTACAAAGAATGACGCCAATGATTGAGTAATTTTGCAATTGTATTGTCCTTAGATCGAAATATCAAGGAGATCATGTTTCTGCATTTTCCTGTTCACGTTTTGTGCTTCCGGGATATCGAACTAGAATAAAGGTTAAATTTAGTAAAGGTGCAAATTATCACTTGTACCGTAACATGAGATGATATTATCTATTAGGTCAAGTCATTTGACGTCATTGATGACATGAGTGTGACAGACGACAAATGCACATGGCCTATTGATATGTGTGGAGTATACACGCACGCTCACACTCATATGTTAGTTGCAATATTATTTCTTCGTCTCTTTTAGGAGAAGCTTTGTCAATTTTCATTTTTTTGACAAGTAATTGAAGCTTTTGCAACATGGCCAGCCCACCGCCATTTGAAATTTTTAATGGATTCCATGATGTTCCTGACTCTAGTCTTTTCTCGGATGTACTGTGCTGTCTTGTGGTTTCTCCAAGTGAGGCCCAGCATAATTCTTTCATGTGAACGTTGCATGCTTCTCAATTTGCAGATCTGTCTATCACGACTCACGACATGGATCCCCCGAGATCACATGCACAACTGAGGCCTGCAGAATATTAGATGGAGAGACGAGCTAGACGAATTCAGAAAGTCCTGGCTCCGCGACGCGAGAAGTGTGGTAAATCCTGGGGAAGGTCTATGTCCAACGACGGACGTTGAAAGAATGATGATGATGATGATGATGAATTGAGCTCAACCTTAAAAAATAAGAAGATCTCATTAGTCCTAAGAAGAAGGGTGTATAACCAATGCATCCTCCCAATAGTCACTTATAGAGCTGAAACATGGAACCTAACCAAGAGACAGATCCGCAAATTGAGAACTATGCAACGTGCACATGAGAAAATTATGCTCACATGGAGAGACCACAAGACAGCACAGTACATCTGGGAAGAGACTGGAGTCAGGGACATCGTAGAATCCATTAGAAAGCTCAAATGGCAGTGGGCTGGCCATTTTGCACGAATGGCGGACAACCGATGGACATTGCAACTCACGACATGGATCCCCGGAGATCACATGCAGAACCGAGGCTGGCAGAATATTGAATGGAGAGACGAGCTAGACAAATTCAGAAAGTATTGGCTCTGCGACGCCCATGATAGAGAATTGAGGCAAATCCTGGGGAAGGTCTACGTCCAGCGACGGACATTAAAAGACTGATGATCTTGAGAGAAATTATATATATATATATATATATATATATATATATATATATATATATATGTGTGTGTGTGTGTGTGTGTTCAAGTGAGTGTTTGATAACATACTGACAACTGAAAATGAAGCCTTTAGTACACTCCACAAAAATATGTTTAGAGTGTTAGGAACTTCAAATATGACAGAAATAAGTATGTGCAAAGCTGCCAAGCTGTTTGTATCTCTTTATGGATTCGAATCCTAGGTAATCTGAAAGCGCCACCGACCCTTCCTTGAACTCAAAATCCCCAACACAGCCGGTGCCACAAGCGGCGAATCCATACCGCAAAAGGCACATATAAGCTGGGCAGGCCATGTGTCAAGGAAGGAAGACTATCGTCTAGCGAAGACCCTTCTGTTCGGTGAACAGTCATCTGACGATCGGAACAGAAGGGTATCACGGAAGGGATACGAAGACCCTTTTGAAAAGTCCTTCATCTCTTGCAGAATCGACTCCTGGCAGTGGACAACATAGGCTGCCGGCAGGGGGCATGGCAACATAAGGTAAATAACCTATTTATCTAAAGCAAACTGCAGGACTAGAGCTGAAGGTGGTGGGGTCAACACTGATAAACTGATTGCCCCTCCAGTTGTTAGATATTCTCCTACAGCTGCTGTTGTAAAAAAAGATTGTCTGTTCCGTGTGGGCTTCGTCAACCAACAACGGGTCTGTGAAGGACATGGAGACACCTCTATAGTATTCGTATGCGAAGCGTAGTGCTGCACTGAGCGTGTTCACTGGTTCGTTGGGTTGTTGACCCTTTTACGGAGCATATGAGGTACCTTGCTGTCTGTCTTCAAAGGCATAAAATGGGAATAAATGATCCTTAATGGGGATTTAAGAATTACGCAGTCGAGAGTAAAGTAGTAAACGGAAGTAGTGACAATGATACTGGAAGTATAGGTGTATTCATTTCCGACAAACTATCGTTCTGCTGA
This sequence comes from Thysanoteuthis rhombus, assembly GCA_963457665.1. Lineage (NCBI taxonomy): Eukaryota > Metazoa > Mollusca > Cephalopoda > Oegopsida > Thysanoteuthidae > Thysanoteuthis > Thysanoteuthis major. Next base: position 32,371,211 of record OY735222.1, on the reverse strand, counting down.
AATGATTCTATTTGAATCTCATTGATGAGCGCCTTCCCTGCTTTGAACTCTGTGGTTAAGAAAGTTGGGATAAAACTCCATTTACTTTATGAAGAACTGATGAGCATAAAATTCCCACTTAGTGAAAAGGGGTTTCTTTTCACAAGCCTACATTAGACTCGAAAAACTATGAATTATTTCACGAAAACTGTTTTTAATGGTTATGACAAAAATGACTTATTCACTTTTTGAAACTGGCATTTTGGAAAAGGACTGTAGAATTCATTATAAAAATTATTTCCATAGTCTTGACGGACATAAAAGCTCTACATTTAATGAAATAACCATTGAAAAAGTTTTATTTTCAAACTTACAACTGCTCGTAAAATAGTCTGTTATGTACATCAAAATCAGTTGAAAACAGTTTTTCATTTAGTGAATGATAATTTTTATAGTGAATCCAATCCTCAGTGGGTGTCTCACAATTAAGCAGCTTATAATTTTTGAATATCATCTGAATTAAAAGAGTGGCCAACAATTTAGGAACTCCATATGATCTATTCACAACCCACTTTTCTTCTTAGGAAGGAACAGTTTGTTTTAACAAAGTCTTGATACAGGTGAACGTTCGCTGGAAGCATACTCCCAGATGAAAGAGAACTGAAACCTAAATAGTGTCCCCAGTCATGGTTGATAATGGGGGGTAAGAGCTTTTTCTCGCTACTACCCGAGCAGGTATGAGTGATAATCACTACCCGGAAGCATACATCCTGATAAATGATAACGGGACCCTAAATATTGTCCTAAGTCATGGTTAACGATGGGGGTTTGCAGCTACCTGGGCAGATGAGCTAAGTATGGGAGAGTTCACTCATTCACTCACTCTCTTCCTGGTCTGCAACTATCGTGGCATGCAAGTGACAGCACATTTTGTCAAAATATTTGGTAATGAGATAGAGCACGTAAAGAAGTGGATTCATATCTTTTTCAAGCTAATGTTATGTTTCCTGTATTTTTGACAAAGTCTTTCGTTCATATAAATTCATAGTATCATTATTCAGTCATCAAAGTAGTTCCCTGACTTCTCATCATTTTATGTCACTTTTCAGAGAAATAGTATATTCCATTATCAAAATATTTCCCTAACTTCACATCACTTCCTGTCACCTTTCAGCTAAATCGTGTTTTTCATCATAAAGGGGAGATTTATCTTTTGATGAATTCTTCGAAGGATCCTTCAATATCTTGTTGAGTTTCTGAGAACTGCTAACCAGATAAGGATATTTGCATGGAGTCATAGTTTTAAGGTGTAAGGTTTGAAGAGATCGCCGCTTTATGGGAGAGCTCACCTTTCTAATTCCAAGATCGTTTACTGCGTCACAGCAACAGTTTGTCCAGATTCAAGCAATTGTCAAACTCCTTTTCCAAGTTAACAACAATAACAAGAGCAACCCTAATTTAGGGGAGTAAGCACTCAACAATTTGTCTATATCGTCATATAAGACCAAACCATTATATGAAAATCACTGATTTCCTACCGTGATTTGAAATCATGACCAAGTGATCGGTAGGTGACTCTCTTGCCGACTGAGCCAAACTGACAAGTCTTACATATCTACAGAAAAGTACAAAAGGTGTTTGACCTTGCAGTAACTTGGCTTGTTCGTAATGAATTTCTTTCATTGAATTCCGATAAATACAGAGATAACATTTTCTGCAAAAAGCAAGGAAATATTTCCCGCCAAATACCGAGAAAACATTTCCCGCCAAATACCAGGAAAACATTTTCCGCGAAATGAAGATAAAACATTTTCTGCCAAGCACCAGAAAAACATTTTGAGTCAATTATAAAGAAATCATTTTCTGCCAAATACAGAGAAAACATTTTCCGCCGTATATTCCGTCGATAACTGACACTGTTTCACCCGCCCCCCGTACACCCTTCTCTCTCCCCCCTCACTCTTACTAACTAAACTGATTTTGTATTGTCTTTATATATGAACACACACAACAATATATGTATACATATATGTGTGTGTGAGTGTGTGTAAAAAAAGTGTGTCTGTTCAGAAATTTCCACTGCATATCCAGTCTTCGATTTTCAAGAAGGGCCTTGGAAACTTTTGGACAAACCTAATACATATGTACACGCACAACAACATGTATGTGTGTGTGTACGCACTACTCGTCTTCCCGTTTCACTCTCTCGTCCCTCTCTCTCTTTCTCTCTCTCTCTCTCGTCTCTTTGTATTTCTGTCTCTTACTTGTAAGTTTTATCCTCACTGTGTTAAAATGTTTCTGGCCCTGTGGCAGACGAAGTTACATCAAGTTTTCACTTGAGGTGTCAGATATGGAGCGACGATAGACAAGTAGATAATTTCAGTTGCACAGGCTTAATCCTTGCCGAGTTCCCTAATATTCTTGCGCCAGACTAGGGTCAGCTAAGTAAATAACTGCTCCTGAAGAAATCTCTCAAAAGAACATTGCGTCAAGGCCTATCGATACGCGCTAGAATGACAATCGAAATTGCGCTCCTAATAAAGTTTACTCTTTGATCTTATGTACTAGAATATTGAATTCCGAGTTGAAATATCGAATCGACCTGTCATGAGTTAGAGAATTTTCTACCGTATATATATATATATATATATATATATATATATATATTATTGTGTCATCCACAGACGGCCGTTTCGAAGTATTACATCTCTTCAGTGTGGCTATAGACTTTCGATTATCGAGGCAGAAATGAAACCTTCACTTCAGACCAGCAGGCTGATATCCTACCTCTGGACTACGGAACTGAACAGTCAGTAAGGCTGAATTCATGCGATATATTTATTTACACAGAAATCCCTCATCCACCAGAATGCTCTATTCCTATAGAAGATATACGTACATACAGAAATATTGAATTGACTAAATAGACTCCGCCAACGAAGAGAAAGATTAACAGCAGTGGAGAGGTATCTCTACCATGTTGGTACTTCAGAATTTATTAGTACAAATATATGTTTTTAGTAGGTTGGAAGGTCTTCCATGATGGATGCATCCTGTCTGCTTTTCAAGTCAGCATTCGAGATTTTTAGCTCGAATACCAAATTTAGGTGACAGAGTCCATTACAGGTAAACTTTTCACATACACACACACACACACACACACACACACACAGAGCCAATGTGTCACTCAGTACCCTCTATACACATACTTTATTTTGACAGACTCCCAGTCCAAGTTTGGGTCGACTTCGTTTTCCACCATAATAACAAGAAGAACAAGAACAATCATTACTAAACTTGGGACAGTACACTATTCGCTGTTTCTCTATCCCACCAAATTATACCAACCTCAAATATGAAATTAACATTTCTCTTTTGAAATTACGAGCAACTGGTTGTTAGGTGGCTCTCGCACCGATTGAGTCAAACTGACAAGTCATGTATTTACATATACAATAAAAAAAGTTGCAGTAATCATCTCCTTTCAGAATAGAAGGGGAAGTAGAGTTTGATTGCAGCAGCCAGGCTTCGTTCTTAGATGTATCCACGCACCTCTATTTAACGCTTTTCAGTCGGTCGATCGGTTGTATTATCTGTCGGTCGGTTGGTCGGTAGCACTTACGTTTGAATTGGAATTTTACTGTATCTGCCGATTCTCTCTCTTATCCTTTCCAATTTCTGTTGTTCGTCCATGTTTTTTTTACCTGGTTTACACTCGCGGATTATTTTCAGGTGCGAAAATTTTCCTACCCGCTCAGTAAATATCCAAACTCTATTTTCTACCCTTTCTGCCCACCATCTTATAAACTACCTAACCCCTTTTTCTTTCTTCTCCCCTTAAACTACGTTACCTCCCTCTCATCCTCTCTCTTTTCCAATACACAATGAAAATATCTCCCTCTCCCTCTCCGTTTCTTTTATCAAACTATCAAGTTTTTCCATTATGTTATTCCTGAAAGCGTAACAATCACACGCCGTTAGAATTAAGTAGAATATCACTGAATATAAGGCAATTGCATCGTTAATGATTTCACTTTAGAAATACTTTGATAATCTTTTGAAAAGATGTCATTATTGGGAAGATGTAGTAATTACTTATAGTACAGTAGACTTCCACAAAAAGTACCTATCGGTAGCAACTGCAGACATTATAGAATACCTGAGTATTGCAGTAAATTGGTTTGGTAAAATTTCAGGTTAAGGATTCTCCATTCGCATAATTGTTGACATGCGTGAGATTCTCGTTTGAGAAAGTGCGCACGCCCTTGCGTGGTGTTATCATCAATTCAAACAATTTTACCGAGATTTCAACCTCCTGCACTTGATAACGTTCTATGGCCATGTACACTGTTATCACCTTTCTTAAACGTCACCAGTGTGCCAATCTTCTATTTTGATCCAGTGTTACCATTTGGTATTTTTCAAGACCAGTATTGGGTAAATTTGATATTGAACAAGGCTATTTGGTTCCGAGAAGGAACATTTCATTCTAAAGAAAAAATACAAAAGATAACAATCCCTCACACACGAATGATATGATATGATATAATTATACATGATCAATATATTTTAAAAAGTGTATCAAATAAATTTTTCCTTCAAACTTAGTCGGATCTCAATATATTCTATTATTTTGATACTGAAACTTCTTAATTGGGTTCCAGGGCCATACAAATTTGGTATTGAGCGGTGAAAGACACACATCAACCTTGTCTGATCCATCTAAATTATCAAATAATTCTATTCCTGTGCAATATCAGTCCTATTTTGAAAACTCCACGCCTGGTGGGCAGCGAGCGAACGTATGTCGACTCCAATAACTCGGCAGAAATGACTTCGGAGTTCGGTGTCTGCGGGAAATGTGGATGCTTGGCTCCTTTCCGTTTCGTATCTTTTCCGAATTTCCATTCAAAAGCATATATAACAATCTCTCTCTCTCTCTCTCTCTCTCTCTCTCTCTCTCTCTCTCTCTCTCTCTCTCTCTCTCTCTCTCTCTCTCTCTCTCTCTAATAAATGTATCGCTTAAATTCAGCCTTATTGACCGTCCAGTTCCGGTCTCCGGATCTGAAGCGAAGGTTTCAATCCTGCCTCGTGGTACTGGATGGGATAACGGATAGTCTATAGCAACACCAAAAAGTAGCAATACAATGAAACAGCTGTCTGTGGATGACACAATATATATATATATATATATATATATATATATATATATATATATATATATGAGAATTTCAACAACTCTCAGCTGTGTGAATGAGTGCATTATCGTCCTGGAAGACGCTGCAGACATTGGGCAATAGACTGCCAAAATTGATAGACAGACTCTGGGAATTCACCCTGCCATGCGAAACCAAGAAAATTCCATGATATTGCCGCCCAAATCATCACAGACCCACTTCGATTCTCAACTTTTGAAGTAAGACAGTCAGGATTATAAGCTTCTTCAGGCTGTTTCCAAACGTAAACTCGACCAGAAATAATGTCAAGGAAGATTCGTCCGAGTATATCACATTATTACATTGTCCAATCCTTATGGTCATTACACCACTTTCGACGACGTTCCATGTTGGTTTGCAAGAGCAAAAGTTTGGTAATTGCAACCCTTTCGTAATATTTAACGTTCTGTAGCTCTCGACGACCAGTGTAGGTCCAAACAGGGTTTGTTAGGTGCCGATTAAGAGCTATTTTTTATTTCATCTTGACAACACAGTGGAGACATGTGTTCTTTGATGTATTTACTCTTATACAACACCAACAATCGAGCCCAAAACTGGTTCAATTGAGTGGGCACGTGTGCATTGTGGATGATATTTCAGTACTTCTGCATTTTTCCCCTCGTATTGGGTGTCGCGCCCCCGGGCCGGCTCATACACACTCCCGGGCAGACCCATGCGCAAATATTCGTTTTAGTCGAATACGTGAAAAAAAAATTGAATAAAATAATTTTTGCAAATAATGGGGGGGGGGGGGGGCTTTCAATCCTCGTGGCCTTTGTTTCCCAGGGTAAGTTTTCACTTTCGAGGACAGTTATTTCTTTCAGGGGTAGGAGGCTTCTACTTTCGATATAGCTACATCACTGAATTCAATTTTATGAAAACATTTTAAAATATAATTGTTTTTCCTGTGTAATTATATTTGAAGTTATTTTCCCCAGGAAACACCGAGTATCCCTGCTAATCTCTCTCTCTCTCTGTCCCTGTCTCTCTCTCTCTCTCTCTCTCTCTCTCTCTCTCTCTCTCTCTCTCTCTCTCTCAGTATATATACGTATATATATAGAGACAGAGAGAGGGGCGAGAGAGGGAGCGTGGGAAGGAAATGGGGTAGAGTGAAGGAATATACAATGAAGTTTAATAGGAATTTGAAAAAAAGGCAACAGGGATATATTAAGCAGTCATTTTTCCCCGCTTGTTATTCGGTTAGATGATGTGTTGCACTGAATGGCTTCATAGACTCTTTATACCGCGTTGACATCTCACCTGACCCTTCGAATTTGATATCCCACTCATCCTTATCATCTCAAACACTAACTTGGGCGGAATATTTGCGAGGTGGGGGGCTTTACACTTTCTTCTGCTCGATGTCTTCTTAAACATGCTTATTCCTTTTCTCAAAAAGAAACCTTAGTTTCAGAATGGATTAGGCTTCGCCCTGTCCACACTCTGTTCCTATTTTATAACTCAACAGTAACACTAAGCTGTTCAAGGAAGTTACTGGCTAAAGTATTTTCCATAATAGCATGATTGGCCGTCCTTACGTTGCCTCTTATTCACCTTCAAACCAGACAGCGGACCATGTCCTACCCTACTACGAATAAATGATTCTCTTATCGTTTTTCTCAAGATGGTGCGAATTACTTGAAATAAAAGTACTGTATTTATTCGCCGAACCGAGTTCAAATTCCGGTCGAGTCAGTTTCTATTCACTACTAGCGAATACCCTCAAGGGAGGTGTGGATCCATCTATCCCAGCAGGTCAGATCAGGCTCATACACACTCTCGGGTAGACCCTGTTGCTGATCTGTAAAGATATGGTCACCTCCAAATCTCATTGCTTTAGCAAATACCATGAAGGACCAAGCATATGGTACCTCAGCGATCCACGAGGTCAGGGAATCGGTTGATATGTTTTTTGTAAATTATAGACATGTCGTGTGATACTTTTTCTTCTGACTGAAAAAATGTATATGACGACGACGGGGTTTAAATCTATTCAAAAGAGTATATTGGTGGGGAGAGCCTTAGAAAAAACATTCTCGACTGAAATTTGTAGGTATTTACTTGGGGAAGCTTGATTTCACACAAAGCTTCAGAAGTGGGCACCCTGTGAGGATTGAACACACAACACATTCGTGATGGTTTGTTGGACTTGTTCACTGAGCTTTACCCTATAGTCTATTACCCGAGTAATTTACTGAGCGTTTCTAAGACTGGTCTGAGACCACAATATTTTCCTCCGTGAATCTGTTATAGAACTTATTAGCGAAAAGACACATTACCTACCTCCCTTAAACTTGCTGACTATTATCTTCCATAAGTTTTCGATAGGATTCACTTCGGGACTTCGTGCAGGTCATGTGATAACCTCAATGTTCTATCCTAAATCCTACACTCATTTAGCAGGGTGACATGGGTTGTCCAGCATAAAATGGTTGGCTGGTTGGTAGATGCTTGTAGAGAAGGAATGGGATGCTGTTTCACTAATTTTAAGTGTACATTAGCATTTACAGCCCACTAATTTCCACAATGGGTCCAACACATTCAGAGAACGTTATTATACCTCGACACGTCCAATCCCAAACTTGGTAAACTTTTTGGCAAACTTTGGGTCAAGTCTGTCGCCTGTACGACATCAAACTGATTGTCTGTCGTCAGATCCAACTGGATTGAATTTACTTTCAGCGCTGAGATACACTTAAGGCCAATTATCATCCTCCCGAACAACGTGTTCTTCTGCATATGCAAGTCCAGCATTCTTATCCTTTTGACTTGGGGTAGGCTTCGTAGCTGGAGAACAAGATTCGAATCTAAATTTGTTTAATTATTGGGTCAATATACGACAGCTCACCTCTTTTGTATTCTGAAATTGGTTAAGCGAATAAATACAGTTCTTTCATAACAAGTAATTTGTGCCATCTTAGAGAAAAAAAGAAAAAGTGAATTATTTATTCGTTTTTGTGTTAAACATGATCCATTGTGTGGTTTTTAGGTGAATAAGAGGTGATGTATGGATGGTCAATTACACTCTTATGAAAAATACTCTAGCCAGTAACTTCCTGAAAACAGCTTTGATTTGCCTTAAAATTCCTGCTACAGTGTTGAAGGGATCATTCATGACATGTCTTTTGATTACTGTGTCCTACTCTAAAGCTTTTCTACGTGGTCGTATGGATCTTTTGGTAGAACAAAAGATTTTGTCACATACTATTCCCAGCTCTCTTGAGACTTCAGAGAGAGAGAGAGAGAGAGAGATGTCATTCGTCTTCATCCTGACACTTAGTTGTCGAAGGGCTGCACTCACTTTGACGTATCCTAGTACATCTTACCGCTGATGCAACACTGAGAACTTTGCTGCCTATCGTTTAATGGGGTCAATATTGACATTTGCTATTGACAAATTTCTAGAAGGTGACAAAAAAATAAAACCAATTCCTTCTTTTATTCCCTTCATTTTCCAAATGAAGGCGTTTGCCGTATATTTTTTCCTCTCTAACCACTTTCGATAGAAGCTTTTTTTCCTGAATGAAGTATATACGAAAAGCTACGACTTCTATAAATTTCAAAATCCTGTTGCAATTACTATTGTCGCCTTTGAAAAAAATCATTCTCTTATTTTGACCGATACTGTATACAAAATTGTGTGTATGCGCGCAGATGAAGCCAAGAGATATATAAAATTAAGCAGACCCAGCCATGATTCAACTTTATGACAGGCAGGAATGTGCTGTAACCATTATACCACCGATCGCTCAACGAAAATGAAATAAAATTAATTTCAACCTGTCTCTTCAAATTGCTGTGCTACCAAGCAGCAGCAATATCAGCAGCAGCAATATCAGCAGCAGCAGTTGTATCAGCGATATTTACCAGCAGCCGTAATCGTTTGTACGTATGTGTGAAAGTTGAAATCTATCATCTTTTTCTGTTCTTCTGGGGGGAATTCTCTTCTTTCCATCGAGACATACATATTCACTTTTACTTTTCCAGAATTTTCCACGCTACTCGTAGATAGGTGATCGGTCTGTAGTTGCGTGCCGGATTCTTCTCCTGCTATTATCATTATTATTATTATTATTTACATTTTAGAACCAGAAGTATCTGGAGGTGTCCTCTCAAAATCTCCAACACTCTCCTTTATATCTTTACATCAAATTTCAACGCTGCTCTGGTCTCAATTATTCTTCGGATATTCAGTTCTTCCTATCTATTTTCGGCAGTCAGTGAGAATCGGAATCATTTAAGAAATAACAATCTACGAGACGAGCTTGCTATCCATTGCTCCACGACGAGGTGCCCAGTGCACAGATGATTATGGATACGACTTCCAACCTCTTAGTCCATGGTTTTTTTTATTGTCCGAGCAGAGCCTATTATGATTATTATTACAGTTACAAGTTACAAGTTCACACCGGGCATCTGGTGGGTATTGAGTGATAGCAAATTTCCAGCATCTTCTGTAGTATTCTTGTCGGCATCAATACTGCCGTTGTCTGGAAGGTCTTAGTCCTTACTCGGATACCCGATTCCTCCATTTTTGTATTTAGGGTCTTCATGACATTATTCAGTGCACCAATTATTATGGGAATTAAAATAGCCTTAATATTCAACAGGTTCTCCGATTCTCTGTTGTGATCCTTGTACTTCACCTTCTTTTTTGGTTAATTCTCTCTTTGTCCTGTGGTCAACAGACTTCCCTCTCCTTGTTCAAAGCAACCAGAACCAATGTTCTTTTACAGACAGGATAGGATACTCGGTCTGAATTTCAAAATCTCTGAGTATCTTCTTTTTTTTCCCCCTCATATTTTTTGTTCACTTGATACAACCTGGGCAGTTTGCACAATTCTAAGTGCATAACTATCCCTTTTCAGTCGTATCTCATTTTACATTCCCTTGCAGTCTGATTGCTGTTTTTCGGTGTTTTCAATATCTTTATCTTGACATGATTAATTTTGTTGCATTAACTCTTGGTTGCCATGATATGTGATTCCGTTTTTTAGATTTCCTTCGCGTAGCCATATCCAAATCATTCCATCCACGATAATTCGTATTCGTCTTTTTATGATCGATATCATTTTTTCATGCAACAAGGATCATGGGCAATCATTTTGTTTTGAATTTAATACGAAAAAACACCCCAAAACATAGCAAGCTTTTTATAAGCTAATTTGTTGAATGATTTAAATAAATATTGATTGAAACTTTTCAAGCTATAAATAAATTTGAAAATGTATATTCATGATATTAAAAAAAAAATGAGAAGCTTATCATCTGTTCTCAAAGAGACGATCATGGGATTAACTCTATATTAAAGGGGTTAATACGAGTTGAAAATTAGACGACTAGATACATGGAGATGAGATGAACATTATTGGTTTGATTATTGAGTAAAAGTATGTAATACCACGAACATAGCAAACAACGATGTCAACAACACTGCACTTACTATCACCACTAATAATCATGACTACGTAATATGTAATAACAAAATTCCGCAATTGCCTGACGTTGTCATAAATAAAAAATATGTGGCAAATAGGCCGCTAGGGCCCGTATTCGCCCCGGTACGTTAAAGCGATGACCTACACACCATCTCCCAGTTCTATCATTCAAGAAAAAATGGGTCATGGGGCTAGTCGTAGTCCTGTTCATTTGGAATAAACTGCCTCAGCTTTTTCTAAAGGCATCTCCCTCCTTTCTTCCTTGCTAGCTTTGTTCTTATATGTGAGTACGCGTAAATTTATGTACGTATGTACCCCTATACGTAATTGAGCGTCAAGTTAAAAGAGGTGCGTACGTGCGTGCGGTGTCCTATCTAAGTGATATCACCTCTGCCTTTTTTTTATTGTTTTTGTTTCTTGTTTTCTTCTTAACTCTCTATGCCGCTGTCATTGTTATAACTGCCATCTCTCACTCCTACTTCTGAAGTAGGATGACAAGTGCGCACTTTCTCATCCCTATCTTTTCAAATGTTTAGTTCGTTTCTTTTAAGTCGCCCTCAAAACTTTTCGTTCATTTTATTTCTTTTATTACTTTACTTTATTTATAGTCCTCTGTGGGTTTATTCGTCCGCCTGCTTTCGTCCTTTCTTCTTTCTTTCCTCATTCCATTTCACCATTTTCGTTTTTCCTTTCTTTCACTCTTCTTTCGTTTTCCTTTCTTCCTTTTCTTTCATTCTTCGGTTTTTTTTCTTTTCTGTAACTCTTCTCTTATCTATTCCCTCTCTTTTCCGTTTTCTATCACATTTCTTTCGTTCTTTCGTTCACGTTTACTTCTGTTTCCTCTTCTCTCCCCCCTATTTCACGTTCCCTTTCTCCTTCTCGTTTCTCCCTCTCGTTTCTTCATTCTCCTCTTTTCTTTTCTTTCCTACTTTCATGTTGGCTTCTCCCCCCCCCCTTCCCATATTTCTGTCTCTTAGCTTCTCTACATATGATTTCATATGAATATTTACACATGCACGCACGCAAGCACAGACACACACACACACACATACATACACATATATATGTGTGTATATATATATATATATATATATATACATTCATATATATATATATATGTATACATATATATATATATATATATATATGTGCGTGAGTATATATATATAAGTGTGTGTGTGTATATATATGTGTGTGTGTATATATATGTGTGTGTGTTTATATATATATGTGTGTGTGTGTGTGTGTGTGTGTATATATATATGTATATATATATGTGTGTGTGTGTGTGTGTGTGTGTGTGTGTGTCCGCACATGCGAGGGGGTGGATCGGCGTAACAGTTACCAGCATGTAAAACGGAATCCGCAAGTCGATTCCGAATTCCGAACTTCGACTGACACAGACTATGTTCACTAAGCATTGATGTCATTAGGAAAGACATTTACATAAATCCACTTCTCTTGGCGCTCTGTCTCACAGCCAAATATCTTGATAAAATGTCTCGTCACTGGCATGCCATGATGGCTGACGGAGAAATTAATACGTGAGTGAGAACTCCATATGTATCCATGTGTTACTTCTAGAACCAAAATATATCTGTGAGGCAATTTTTGTGTTCTTCCTTTTATTTTTTTTCATTTTTATTTTTTTTACCTCAGTCAACGAAGTTAAAAAGAGGCGTATGTTTCTTTGTTATTTTCAGATTGTTCCTACAAAAAAAATCATCATCATTTTCTTCCTCTAAACATATAGGTAATGAGTCTTTTCGCTTATAAAATATATTCTAGTATTCATGTTCAAATCAAATTTACCCATGATCTAGAAAATAGTTGGTGAACTACGATGGGTACCCCATGGTATTTCTCAGGGCAATGCTGTTACACACTACAGGTTGTACCGGGTTACATGATACTAGCAGGAAGGAATAACCCCATGACCTGATCTATTAGGAGAAGTAGAGTCACGCCTTTTTCTCGTGTGTAAAATTTAAAGTTACCGCCACTAAACTTGTATAGCTCCTGCCATATTTCACAATCGAGTCTCTGTAAAATGTTACTACTTAAATTTAAGATGGTTGAAGAGACGTTCCTTCTAAATTAGCAAAAAATCAACGATTTCTCTCTTTCTTTCCTTCTTTCTCTCTCTCTTTCTTTCTTTATTTGTTTCTCTATATAAGCTTACTTGTTTCTTTTCTCTTTCCTCACGTTTCCTTTTTTCTTTCTTCCTTGACTTTTCTTTCTGTCGTCGGGTTTCATTTCTTTCTACCCTCTTCCTCTCTTTCCTTTTTTTCTTCCTTTCTTTCTTAGGGCTAAAAGTTTTCTTGCCCTCTTGTTGCACGTTTCCCCACTTTCTCTCTGTGTCCTTTCTTTTTTTTCTTTCTTTATTCATTTCCTTCTTTCTTCTTTCTTTCTTTTTTTCTTCTCATTTTCCTTTTTTTTTCGTTCTACCTTTCTTTCTTTCTCTCTGCAATCCCTGCGTAGCAAATTTGCTTTCTTTGTGAAAGCAGGTGAGTCACAGAACCCCACTTCTCCTACCCCAATCACCTGTTAGAATCAAAAGCCGTATTCTTCTTTTCATTCCAATGGTCCTAAAAAAACGCAGCCCCTTTTTTTTCAACCCCTCCTCTTTTTGCATACCTGTACTTATACACACCTTTTTTACCCCATTTCATTTTTCTCTCAGTATTTTAATACTCACCCTCGAACCCCAGCAAATTTCACGCCTCTTCTCAAACAAGTCTATGTTCATCCTTCACCTCATTTACTCACTCAGTTTCACAGGATCTCTCTCTCTCTCTCTCTCTCTCTCTCTCTCTCTCTCTCTCTCTATATATATATATATATATATATATATATATATATATATATATATATATATATATATATAATGTGTGCGTATCGTTCACCCATCACCAGCTGTATTGGATCAATCATACAATGCAATAACTACTGAGCTGTGTTCACAAGTGTTTGTCCATTTGTATGTATATGATTTAAAAGCCCAAACAGACACAGAAAATCATAGACTGAACGTTAAAAAGCGAGTGTATATTGCAGGGCGTTGAAAGTTAGTTAAATCGATGGATAGATCGAACGAGATAGAAGAATGTTCACTACAGTGTGTAGAAGGTCTTTCCCATTCCATGTGATTAAAGTTATCACGTCCTCTCGTGTACAGGTATACCCCACTTTTGAAAAGTTCACTTGGTGACACTTCTTACCAAGAGGAAACCAAGATTAACGTTCAACCGTTATGGAGCCACGGTGCACCACTTTCCTTCCTCTTCGATATACCAGTCTATTGCACTTCCCCCCATCTCAATATCTGTTGACTTGGCCAACATACCATCATTACCATTTTGGGGATTGGGAAATTTTTATCCTATATTAGTTGATAGTGATTGCGTCTCTGCTATTCGCCATTTCAGCACACGACAGTTTTTTATACGAACACTAGTGTGTGTGTGTGTGTGAGAGAGAGAAAGAGGGAGAGAGAGTAAAATGACAATATTGGAAGACTGTTTCAAGCAAATGACTTTATTTCAACGTTTCGCTCAAAATTTCGAGCTTTGTCAGAAAAGGAGCAAAACGTTGAAACGAAGAGTCATTTGTCCTAAAACTTCCGATATTGTCAATTTACTCACATACTGTCATATTTACCATTAATACATACACTCATATTCATCATATACATATATATATATATATATATATATATATATATAGAGAGAGAGAGAGAGAGAGAGAGAGAGAGAGAGAAATGTATATATATATATGTGTGTGTGTGTGTGTGTGTGCTAAAAACGTATTTACAACCATTGTCAACCTTGACAGTGATCAGCAAGCATTTATGAATTTTAAAAGACGAAGAAAAAAATAATTTCTGTTCTTAGAACTGGACATAATATTTTTCTTAACGAAAAAAGTAAGAACTTATGTGTCAAAACTGTTAAGTGAAAAGTGTACGAAGCTTCTCCCACCTTCTACTAAGATTACAGTCTTTATTTATTCGTTATAAGAAAGTTGGTTATTTTGATAAATTTTTAGCCATCGTGAAGCATTAAGAAATTATAAGCAACCGATATCTCTTCAAAATCTGATCAATCACTTCGAATGGCTAACGTAAGTCACCGGCAAATACATTAAGATTTAATTGTATATAACTGCACCTGAAAAATTTCAAAAAACAAAACAAAACAGAAAGCTAAATTGATTTTATTTTTCGCATTGAAAATTACTTTGAGCCAATTATCTAACTTGAATCCTGTTTGACCTAAACCACAAAATCGTATCGTGTGTCGATCGTTTCTTAGAGAATCGGATTATGAAGTTGTCTGAAAGGTTTCAGAATATCGTGTTACAATATGGTTAATTCATATGTAAGTTAATGTTTGAAATGGGGAAAAATGCCTTTTATTTTAACTCAGTGAACTGAGAAAACATTTAGGCCAATCCGATCGCCCCCTTTCGAATTTCTGAAAATCCCGCATTTTGAAAATGCCCATTCCAGCGATTTTGGCTAAGGAATTAATCGTTCGATATTTCGTCTACTGGTACAGTCTAAGATCTTTCTTTTTCAAGTCCAGATAGTTCTCTGAGAGAACCAGTGAAATTTCTGCAATCTTTAGTCGAGTTTTAATGGTTACAATTGTCAATGGACACCATGCAATTCCAGATAAGACTGAACAATTAGAAAAAAACTTCTGTGATCCATGATATCGAATAGTGTTTCAGGAGTGTATTAAATATGTAGTATTTGCTTGATCAACTTGTGTACGGTAAAACCGTTAATCCAGAAAAGTTAGGAGCAGCAGGTGCCGGACAATAGGTGCTATACCTGTACATGCTTATGTTAAGGGATTGTATTGAGCTATCAATCACTATTTATAAAAGCCGATTCACACTTAAAAACTATGATAATAACTAATAAAAATTGTCAAGTT
This sequence comes from Thysanoteuthis rhombus, assembly GCA_963457665.1. Classification (NCBI taxonomy): domain Eukaryota; kingdom Metazoa; phylum Mollusca; class Cephalopoda; order Oegopsida; family Thysanoteuthidae; genus Thysanoteuthis; species Thysanoteuthis major. The sequence goes on along the minus strand of OY735222.1, from coordinate 32,355,635 downwards.
GTTGATTAAGAGGTCAGTATTTTAATTGCTGACGTGTTATTCTTTTGTTAGGAAAGCAGTCAAGTATAAAGTGAAATGATTGTATTGTGTGTACTGTCTTTCTACTTAGATAGAACGAACAAAAAAAGTGATCATAAAGCAACGAGATGTTGGAAGAAGAAAAGAAAAAAATGGAGTCTGGGCAGATACACTATTGACGATGCATCGGAAAGAAGAAAAAGAAGTGAAAAAGCGAGGAGGATATTTTTTTAGCAGACGAAAGGACGTTGAGAGGAGACGAAGAAGGAAAAGAAGATTAAAATAGTTAGGGGGGGGGTAAAATAAGGACGAGCAGGATAGAGACAGCTGACGTTTGTACAATTTCGCGTCAACCCCCTTCCAGACGCAACTGCCGTTGATTATAAACTCCTGAGAATCGTTGAGGTGTGACTGATGTTTTGGATGATGTGATATGGAACCTTGGCGAAAAAGTGGGATCCATAATGAGAGACTCCATAACCCTTGGAAGGTCGGTTTTTAAGGGTGTGACCCTCAAAAGAGTACGACCTATAGCTCACCCGCCTTCTCTTTTTTTTTTCCGCCAGCCTTCTAGTTGCTTGTCTCGGTATGCTTTTACTTGATGATTATCAAGCAAAAGAAGAATATATATATATATATATATATATATATATATATATATATATATATATATATATATATACTGAGGGCATTGAAAAAAAGAACTCTGATATCATTATAATCATATGGATAGATGAGTTCGGGGTGGCGTATCGGTTATCAGCCAAGAAAATGTGATCGACTAATCGAGTTCGAATTTCGACTGACGATGCTTGCATTCACCTTGGACTAATGACATAGGAAGAGCCATCAATCCATATCTGACTTCGTCTCATCGACAGATATCTTGACGAAATGTCTCATTACTGACATACCACAGTGTTGATGGAGAGGAGAGTGGACAAATGATCATCTGAGCGAACAAACTATCTTCTCAAAGCAACCTTACCCACTCAGTCGCAGCGAAAAGCTGTCACCCCTATAATCCACCGTGACAGTATATATATATATATATATATATATATATATATATATATATATAAAGATAGAGAATGAGGGGGGAGGGAAAGAGAGGGAGAAGAGGAGTTCTAGAACGAAGTTGTGAGAAAAGACGGAATAAAGGGCCCGATATCATTGAAGAAAAAAACGTAGAAGAGGTACAGGTATTTTAGGGTTGAGCAAGTTTGATTTGTGAGTTTGACTCCGAATGAATAAACAAGGGGGTTATCTGAAGAAATAGAGGGATCAGTGGGTGGTTGGGTGCTTGTGTTTGGATGTATACCAGTGAATAAAAACGCATATTTAAGCGTGTTTTGCGGGTTGGTGCAGAGTGGCGGAACGCATTTTAGAACGGGATCGACTTATCTAGCTCGAAGTTTGGCTAGGGCTGCCCGTATACCCTTAGTACCAATGAACATGGGAAATGCATGAATCTATTTCTCTCTGCTCTCTGCCACACCACCTATCTCTACTAAGTTTAAAATACTCTGTCATGTGGGCGCAAGTGTGGAACATAAAGAAAGGATCGAAAATAATGTTCTGATAGACTAGCTCATCAACCTTTACCCCACCCCACGACGAGACGACTGCGCAGTTAAAGCTATATTCAATTATATAATAAGAATAAGAACGTGAGAGAATTGCTCTCATGAGAATAGTCAGATCATTGAAATATCCCCCTGGAGATATTGATACATGTATGATTTTTTTACACGATCAAGCCTCCGCCAGGAACATAATTTGAATTCAGACAAAATGATAAATTTGAACTCGAATATCCTGAGAAAAATATCAGAACAAAATATCAAATTAAAATCGAAATCTCAAATTTCGAGTATTTACATTCTCATATGCTCCCAAATTGGCAAAACGTGCACACATGTGCATACGCACTTATATTGTTCATATACATCTTTTTATTGAATCAGTACACTTGCAAATTGGCCTGCGTGACGAACTGGTCGTCATTTGGGTTATATATATATATATATATATATATATATATATATATATATATATATATATATATATATATATATATATATATATATATATATATAAATTGCATTATATTACACAGAAACCCTTGTTTGGAATGATCTGCCGTCATTACACATTTAATGTATAACTTGGCCTTGACAGAATTAATTGACTAAACAATTAAAGAAAATGTGGCTGCTGCAGGAATCGAACCTGCAACCTATAGCTACCGTAGCTTCTTACGATTGAGCGAAACAGCCCCCCGTAATGCAAAGTTTAATCGTAAGAGCAAAGCTACATTGATGCAGCTACCCTATCAGTCGCAGGGTCCATTTCTGCAGCAGTCCCATTTTCTTTAATTGTTTATTCTATTTACGTTGCCTTGACCTAGTGATGCATTAACCAAAGATTATTTCAAATCTGAGTTTCTATATAATATAATGCAATTGATAATCATTCTGTTGGATCATATATATGTATATCCATTTCCTAATATAAATATATATATATATATATATATATATATATGTGTGTGTGTGTGTGTGTGTGTGTGTGTGTGTATATGTGTGTGTGAGTGTGTTTTGTTGCTACTGATCAGTTTCACACAGCCATTGCGATCAACATAAGTTATAGTGTGTTTGTGTTTGTTCATGAATGTGGAGTTGGTCGGTTACTTTGTATGTGGTCATTTTGTTGGGATGTCATTGGATAAAGTTATGATTGCTAATTTTTATTTCAGGCAAAGGATAAATACATCTTTTGAAATACTGTTATGAGGTGGTGCAGTTTTTTCACTCATGTTATTTTTAGTGTTTTTGTTTTTTTCCCATTTGAGTTCCCCGTTGTATTTTGATAGTGTCGTGTTGTGTACATGATATATGTTCGTAAATAATAGTTTGCGTTGGTGACACCTTTGTTTCAATGTTCCTTCTGTTATTTCTATGTATGTTTTTTCTGTGTTTCTGTTGAATTTGATGATGTTTCGGAATACGATACTGGATTGGGGGTAATTTTATTTTGATCAACCTGTGTATTTTTTCAGCAGTTATATATGCTTATTGTTGGTGCTTGTGTGTTGTTAGCGCATTTTTATAATGTTTTTTAATAATTTTCTCATATATTTCTGATGCCATTATAGCTATCTTCCAATATATTTTGATGGCATATTTTGTGTAGTTTGTTTGATCGTTGGAAGTGTTTATCGATCAGACTAAGGAATATGATGTATTTATATGTTTTGACAGTTTTGTTGATTGTAGATTGAACCATATGATGTTTCCTTGTCATTTTCCCTTTCTGCATGGGGTGAATGTCAATGCTGTAGAGAATCCACTAGTGCGTTTTCGTATTCTTTTTTGTTGCTTGACAAATTGTCACTGAGTCTGCAGCTGATAGATATACTAAGGAATTTGATGATTGAAGGTGGGTATTTGGAAGAAGTCGTTATGCATATTGTTTCATCGTTTTCTTTTTCTTAAATGATTGGTAAATTCCTTTTTGAAGGCTGAAAGAAATTAGTCGGGTTTAATGTCTATTTCAAATCCTATTTGTTTGATACATAGATAAGGTCCGAAGTCAATATGCTTGGTACAGTCCACTTATATGATACACTCTTTGCGTATGAACATGCCTGCTATTTCGATTAAGACATGGACAGTGAATGAACAAGACGAGATCTGAACATATGGTTGTCATTTGGACTTCGAACTGTTTAGCTCAATGATAAGAGTGACCTTTCGTTTGAGCTGCTACCTATTGGTCGCAGGTTCGAATCCTGTAGCAGCCCATTTCTGTAACTGTTTATTCTGCTTATGCTGCCTTAGCCAAGTGTCTCATTCTCCCTTTAATAACAGGTGGCCATTTCGAAGGGTTTTAAATAATATGAAGCGTTCGTAATTATTCTGCAGGATTATATATCTATTTTTCAGTAATATAATTGTCAGCGTTGAGAAACATATGGTGCAGGTATGAACAGTGAATGAACAAGATTAATTTAGGATTTATGGCAGTTATTTTGACTTACCAGCGGGCTGTTAAGCTCAGTAGTACGAGCAATGCTACGTTAAAGCGGCTACCTATCGGTCGCAGGTTCGATTTTTGGAGCAGCCAATTTCTCCAACACTTACATCTGTTCTAACTCAGAATGAAATAAAAGATGAGACTTTAACTGAGAGATATGAACTCAGATTTATTGAGTCAGCGAGCAGATTTTTTGATTTTGGATTGTGAGTTCACTCACATTTTTTATGCCTTTACTTTCGAGTATACGAATGTACATATAAGAGGTCTCTGCGCTTTTATGTGTGTACACGTGCAGGTGCTCATGTAGGTGCTTTCGAGAATGTACTTATGTATGGGCGTGTGTGCGTGCGCGTATACTTGTGTGTGTGTGTGTATGAGACTTTTGGCGGTAGCACCGCAACACATCCATAGAGTCTCTCTTTTGAAGATGAACGTAATTGCAACACATTTCACACACGCGCACACGAAAAAGAAATGAATGACAGACACATGCACTGTCCTACCTGTTATAACAGGGAACCCTCTTTCTCCTTGGGTCCGTACTCTCTCTCTCTCTCTCTCTCCCTCTCTCTCTCTGAAATTGTACAACCAAGTCACAGCGCCTCCCAACCCTTCACTCCTTCAATATCTCTACATTCCCTTCCTCGCCCACCAGCTCTTGCTAAATCGTACTGGCCATTGACACAAGATTCTCTCCCACGCGATCTACCTGGACCACGCTAATTACACGTCCTGCGTTGACAGCTACGAACCAGAGGTGTTCTTAGTGGCCAACGGCCGACGCACCCCCTGGCGTCGAAACGCTAAGGGTTGGTAGGACAGAGCGTGTGGGTAGGGGAACAAAAAGGAGGGAAGAAATACGGGCACGTGATCCAAATTCATCCGTCCGAACCTCCTTGTTTTGTTCCTCCTTCTTCAACTTGGCGCTCAGTTCTGGTCCTACATGTATTTTCTAAATTTAGCTTAGTCTGGCACAAGGCTACAAGTATGGGCGTCAGTTGGAGATGGGGTTCGGGGGGGGGGGAACAGGGATATGCTTCCCTGTGGATTATGCCTTCTCACTGAAGGTAGGGGTGAGAGTTGGAACCTTATTGTTAATGAGGGATAATGGTGCAGTACAATTGCTTAACGTAATCCCTGCGAAAATTTACCATGTAAAAAGATTATTATTATTAATGATAATTTTATTAATTGCTTGTGCACACTCCATCGAGTGACTTGAGTTCATATTATGTGTCTCCATCAACGGTCAAGCTCAGCATCTGACATCTGGCTCATAGAGTTGGCTGTACTTGCTTTTCGCCACGAATGGTAGCGAATACTGTACATTCTCTACAGATGGAATGCCTGTTGCGTAAGCGGGTTGCCATTAAGATATATTCCGAGTGTATCTTTTTCGCCGCCTTCCCACCTCCGTCCTGGAAATATATGGCTATGCCTGCTACCTGACTCTCTGGAAATATATGCATTTGCATTGAAAAGAGGCAGCGGGCACCCATGGCTACAAGTGTGGGAATCCCATTGAGGAATAAACTTTATAGACATAAATGGTCTCTCTGCATCCTTACTTCCTTTTCTTATCTTCATTTATTTTGCTGCTGCAAAGCAACGTGGCATCATGATTACCTGCAAATACACACATACACACACAAAAACGGAATCTACGAACCAAGTTCGAATTCTACCTGAGGCTGCTTATGTTCATCATAATCATATCCTGCCAGCCTCGATTCCGCACTTGATCTCTGGGGATCCATTTGGGAGCTGTGATGTCCATCCTTGCAACATGGCCAGTCCATGGCCATTTGAATTGCCTGATACTTCCTTTGATGTCTTGGACTTGTTTTCCCTTAATACACTGTGCTGTCATGATTTCCTGAGCATGATTTCCTTATGTTCACTCCGTACTAATGCTTCTATGAAAGGCATAGGTCCATTTCTTGGTGAACCTTACTGTTTGATAGATGAGCATGCGTGTGTGAGAACTTGGCTAAACCTCTCCTCAATAAGTACTTTATTTGCTTAAGCAGTAGTAACAGTAAAAAGCCGTTGCACTCAGTATCAACCTTAACAGGGACCAAATTATATTCAGTTCACTTATTATCATTAGCTGTACTAATAGCATGACCACATATTAGCTGTTTACGTAACCCTTGATGAGACGCGTATGATTTATTAAACAAATACGTCAAAACTTTCATCAATTTCTATGTATATGTGTGTGTGTGTTTGAGTGTGTTGCGTGTGTTTCGTTCCGACCATGTAAATACGAATTGATGGAAGCGGAGTGGTATGCGAAGTGGAAAAATTAACTTTAATGTTGATGAAAAAAAATCGTCAAATTCATCAGTTTAATGTGTTAAAAGAAAATGAACTCGAAGATATTTTTGTGTAATTAGTATTCTTAAAGATAATATCTTCAGTTGGTTCGCATGAAGTCTGATGTTAAAACTTACAGGACAGATTTAATATTCATATGGGTGAACACTCAATAGAAGAGACACGAACAACGTGTCGTCTGTTGTTGAATTTACAGATCCCTCATCCTTAAATATGTTTTCGGGGGTAATCTACGTAAGTGAGCACTGTTTCAAAAGAAATGGAAGATGTGTGATATAAGATAATAGGTCAAAAATGTCAACATTCACCGGGTATATAATCATTCTAATTTTTTTTATTTTGTATATTGATATATATTAATAGTTCTGAAGTGTTTAATATAAAGTATTGTGTTTAAACATTTACTAATTCTTTCTTTTTGCATTTTTACGAATTGATAATATATATGGCATTATATTATACTGAAACTTTTATTCGAAATGATCTCGCCACAGTCAGTATTCCACTTGGCTTGGACAACATAAATAGAATGAACAATTAAAGAAAATGGGGCTGCTGCAGGTGTCGAACCTACGACCAATAGGGTAGTCGCTGCAACGTAGCGTTGCTCTTAACATTGAGCTAAACAATGCAAAAACCCAAATAACCGTCTCAACTCCGAATTCTCCAAATATATATGTACATATCATATATCGTGATTGAGCAAATTCTGGTGGTAGAGAGAAAAAATCAACAATTTTCACGGCTATGTCTCTTTACTGACAGCATCCGAACCTGTAAACGTAAGCGAACTTGTTGTTGTCTTCTTACCACTGCCCAGTGATTTTACCGTTACCTTACCACTTCCTTGTTTTGCTTCAATCAATCTTCATATTAGTGAGCTAAATATTTCGAGCGATAAAGGAGACATTAAATTGTTAAATACTGATTTCCTTTTTTTTAATTTTTTCCCCTAAAATTTGTATCAGGCAGATGGGGCTCTCAATATGTATATTTTCAGTGGTGCTTGGCTCCTTAAACGCCCCGTCCAACACTTTGTGAGATTAGTAATTGTATAATGTTGGCACTAACTCAGTAGGTGAACGTATGTTTTTCCTCCATTGGAGGTCCGGGCGAGATTTTGAATCGCCTTCCACCCCCCCCTCTCTCTCTCTCTCAACTACGCCTCTTTGCATTAAAAATGAGAAAGAACGAGATTATCTGTGATCCAGAATTATAGACAGAATCGAGCTATTATATCTATCTTGCAAATGCGTTGGAAATCTTTTTAATTCAGAAAACCATTGATAATATTCTTAACACTAGAAAAGCATTCAGAGCGGAAGAGGATGCCAGTAATCAGGAATTAGAGCAAGCGGCACTGACAGAAGAAAGCTATTAAATGAAGAATGTAAATACCTTGCAAATGATTCTACTATAGATTGTCAGTAGTGAGCGTTACTGATAAGTGTTGTTATATGTATAACGCTCGGATCAGACACGTGGAAAAGTTTTTCGAAGCCTTCCTAAATTTTCAAAATTTTTGCTTGTTCCAGAATTTCTGAGAAAACTTGCCAATTCCACGATTAAAATGTGTCTCTTAAGTATTCCATAATTTCATTATTCCTCGAGCGAGAACTCCTTTAGTTCGAGACTTGTAAGGAGTGACATATATTACATAGGAATGACATAAGTAAAGGAACACTTCTCTTAAGAAAAAACAAAAACAACAACAACAACAACGTTCTAATGAACCCAAAAATAATTCATTAAGTGAATCAAACTTGAATGGAACGAATTCAGAGTATTTTCAAATTCAGGTATCCAGTTTATGAGAGCTATCTTTTCTCGAGCGATATCCAACCAGGTTGCTTTGAAAAAAGCGTTGCAAATCCTCAACTGCTGAAGATTCTCGAGACATTTACCTTTTTTAACGACTCAAAAATTGCCTAGATACGTTCAAGAAGTTTCATCTCAGGGAATCATCATTGATATAAAGGTCGCCAAATACTTTTTTTGACCTGCTATTGATTCCCGAGTCTTTTTTTTAAAACTCAGTCATTGAGCTCCACCTTCCATGAAAAGGCGCTGCTTTGTCCGAATATTCACCAATGAATATTTGCAGAAATCTCTCATGGTGAAGAAGATTTATTTTTTCTGGGCGCTCTCCAGACTAAGGAGAGTAAGAAGTGATATGCATAGCGCAGAGAGATATACTTGTACGAACAAGTGTATTGATATACTGATATTATGATTAACCCTCTTATATTTCATACCATGCATTAACGAGTATTAATGCAGTCGATATAAGTTTTTGTGGATTCGATGAATTCCTCTGGAAATTCTATTAGTTTCTTATGAAAATAGTTTCTGTTGATTTAACGATAGCTTTCTTAGTATTGCAGTGACAATTCAGTTTTAATGCTTCAATGTGTTCAAGGGCTCCTCTTACAACTGGTATGATTGATGTTTCAATCCGCCATATCTCTACTTCAACTATAAAATTTTGATTTTGAAATTTATTTTTCATTCAAATAGTTTTTCGGACGATTGAAGTCTTTCTCGTTGTTTGTGTAGTTAACCTGGCGTTTTGGTCGATCCATTCTACGACTTTCTTCGGGTGTACTGTCCGTTTATTACATACAGGGCTATATCTGAATTTTGATTCTGGTTGCAAGGATGAAATACAACCGATGGACATCACGTCTCACAACATGGATCCCCAGAGATCACATTGGAAACCGAGGCCGACAGAACACAAGATGGAGAGATGAACTGGACAGATTCAGGAAATACTGGCTACGTGATGCCAATGATAGAGAATTGTGGCTAATCCTGGGGAAGGTCTATGTCCAACGACGGACGATAAAAGACTGATGATGATGATGATGATGATGATGATGATGATGATGATGATGATGATGATGATGATGATGATGATGATGATGATGATCGTTTCCGTGCAAAAGCAGTAAGGAGAAAGCTAAAGATACATTAAGGGTACCTCCTTAGTTCCAACGATCCACACTCCTTATGTTAGGGGACTTCAGAACAAATACAGAGAGACCATTTAAGGATCACTTTTGGTAGATCTCACAGCCTCTGAAATCAGCTCGCTAAAGTGAGTCTGTCACACGAGATGCTGACCAATCGTGTTTACGTTATTCCTTGGAAATGTTGGAAGATTTACGTTGAAGAAACTAGCGGGCATCTCAAAGTTTGATTCGATCTGCACAAAAAACAACATAATCAAAGACGGAATAGAGAGATCTGGGATAGTTGAGAGAAGGGCAAGCACTTTTCTCTCTGGGAAGAAGACCGGATTATAGATAGCGAACGCTGTTGGAAACTGGAAAAATTCAAGGAGGCAGCCCACGGAAACATGTAGGCTCGGTGTATCAGACAAGTACAGCGTTCAACCAGATGTGGTTTCCGCTACACAACGAGGACTAGGTATGAAAATCTAGGCTTAACGAAAAAAGAAAAAGTATCACCCGAATCCAACGCTGTAGCGTTGCTACCATTGGGAAAATTCTGTTTACTGTCATCACATTCTGAAGAAGGCTGCAGAATATGTCTTAACAACATAAAAAAAAATGAGAAGGAGCTTAATCCCATGCACACAAGCTATCAAAACATCCACACACACACACAAAACTACACGTGAGGAAGGTTTGCCTGCTTTAAAAATCACTATTCGAAATCCATTCCGTTGTTACTGGACTCGAACACCGACTCCTGCCACTGGCGGTAAATGATTCGCTATCTTGACCATGAGTTATAAATTTTTCGTTTTGCTTGGACTGAAAAAAGTCTGGTACAGGGCCACGCTTCCTCCTGTGGTAATACAGAGAATCGAACCCATGAGTGGTTACTGAGATTAGTACGTAAATCCCTACATTAAAAAAAAACACGTTTTCGGCTCTCGAATATTTTATGAGCATGTGTATGTATCGTTTGGCTGATGCAGATTTAACTGCTACTTTTACTTGATTACAAGGGACTGGGTAGTTGAAAATGAGGTCAGTTATTAGACGGGGTCTATGATTGTTTGTTTTTAATTGTTATGCTTCTCATTCACGTTCTTGTTCGTCAATTGGGAACCTTCTTCAGTTAGTTTAGCGTATATCTACATAAATAAACAGGAATTCGTTGATATTTGCTACACCTCCGCTTAGCAGGTGCATTCGAATTCAAATGCTGTATGCTAGAATCGTCAATAACGTAATAGGTTTCAGGGAATTTATTCCACATGTTTTTACGCTTTGTTTTTTTTTGTTTTGTTTTTTGTTTTGTTTTGTTTTTGGTGGGGGAGGGTCGCTCAAAACTAGAGTTGAAACTTGCATTCCTCCCGTTCTAGGATAGGTACACAGGTATTTTCACACTGCAGGCATCATAGATTTTACAAATACTGCAACTGTTAATTCGGTACGAAATTGTGTTGCGCCAATCTTTAAGATGGAAGAGCTGCCTGCTTGGGAAAAATGATGTTTGGAATTCTGGCTTTCATCGGAAATTGAATATTTATGTAGCATTCTAGTACTTTTTGCGGGGTCGTGTGTGTGTTTTTCGAAATTCGGGACAAAAGGCACTGGAAAGTTTGGAGTAACTAAAAGGTCTTCGAGCAGTTCTGATAGAGGAGCATTTATGTATCTATATATTACAACTTCGAACATCTGTGACAACAGAGAACTCATCATTTCAAAACATGAATAGTTGCTGATGGGTCGAGAAAGTATAATGGTAGGAAAATAAAGGTAGCTTGGACTTTTCACGCTTGTGTGTGGCAGACAGAGAAAGAGAGAGAGAGACGGACAGACAGACAGACGGAAATACTATGGCCTCGTTTTCGGCGCGTGGATCGAACTTGCCCTTGATGAATGGCCTATCAGACCCTCTCTCTTTTGGGGCCCCCTTTTGTTCGAATATATACAGTCCCTTTCATCTCTTGATCGCCACTTTTAATTCGGTCCATGCCTACCTAATTTCGGGCACACACGTGGCCTGACACCACGATGAAGAAAGTTCTAACGCTTCATCTCGTAACACTGGCCTCAGGCGCTTTTGACGAACACGCAACAGTTTCACCCTCCTAGATGGCTAATATACAGACGTGCGCATGAATAAATTCATAGTTTTATACGTGGACGAAGCTAAGTCAAGAGTAAAAAGACAAACATTTTATGAAGCATTGTGAGGACCAAATTCATTATGAATGGCTTTTAGATAATTGAATGACTTTTATATTTTAGATACATTGAAGGAAAGGTTAGCATAAACGGAATCAAGTTCGAATTTCGGCTCAGACCGTTTCTGTTTTTACTTGTATTAATGCCTCTGTAAAAGCATGAATCCGCTCTTCCCAATTCTCTGTCCAATAGCTTGATATCTTGACAAAACACGGAATGGTTACATCCACCAAAACAGCGAACGTACAAAGAAAGAGAAAAAGGGGCAGCAAAGAGCTCTTACCCAATAGTTAGCATCGACAGAATTCAATTCAATGTACACAAGCCTGTTTGCTGCAGGGCCAAACTCTACTCCTATTTCTATCCGTACTGAAGATGATTTCTGCAACTTTTGTATTGTATATATATATATGTTTTTAGTTATAAAATTATATGTTTCAAGTATGAATGTACTTATTTGGGTGAATGAAATAAACCCTTGCATATCTATAAGATGAACTTTGTGGATATGTAAGACTTACTGGTTTAGTTCAGTCGGTAATACACCAGCTGACCAATGGGTTGGTCGTGATTTCGAATTACGGTAGGGAAATTCTTATTTTTGCTCCCCTTAATTTGAAGAGGCTTATTCTTGTTATAGTTTGTATATATATATATTTCTATTTTTATGTATATTGTTACAATTTACAAATATAGAGTGCTCGATATCTTTATACACAGGGCTATCATAATTTTGATAATGCGAGATTATAATATGCCTGATATATATATATATATATATATATATATATATATATATATATATATATATATATATATATATATAAACACACACACATTTAAGCAAGGGCTTATTTCATTCTAATAAAGATATTAATACTAAAAATATTGAAAAAAAACAAACTTTTAGCCGTTTCCAAGAGACCAGTAGTCTTGAATAGATTAAATGTGAATGCCGTAGATATGTACATAACACGAGATTCTAAGTTAATTATATATATATGTGTATGTGTGCGTGTGTGTGTGTAGGAAATGATCTCTCGTTATTACACGGTGAATGTATCATTTGTCCTAGACAATGTAAATAGAATAAACAATTAAAGAAAAGGGGTCAGTCGCAGGAAACGAACCTGCGACCGATAGGGTAGCTGCTTCAACGTAGCCTTGCTTTTATCAATGAACTTGACATCCACCGGTAATGCAAAGGTTCAAATAACTGCTTTAAATCCAAATCCTCATTTTATTCATTCTCTGTTTATATCTGGTTTATTTGTTTCTTTCAGCGTAGAAAGTTATTAGGAAATGGGCATATATCATCAGAATTGGAAAATCATAATAAATTGTGTTATATCATTTTGTAACTCAAATTGAAATTATCTCCCGTCATACCACGGTGAACTTATCATTCGGCCACGACAACGTGAATAGAATAAACAATCGAAGGAGATGAGACTGCTGCAGGCGCAAGGGATAATTTCACTCTAATAAATAAATAGATTATATTAATACTAAAAAAAATTTTCTTCTAAATCTTTATTCATGATGTATACAACATAAATGTTGCAATATTCCTCTTCAGTCGGAGTGGAGTTTGATTCTACAGCAGCCATAATATATATATATATATATATATATATATATATATATATATATATATATATATATATATATATATTAGTTTTACGCGTCTCGAAGCACCTATATACTAGCACATATGTAATTACATGGTTTTCTATGTATGCATTGTAAATGTGCGTGTATGTATATGTATAAATATGTATGTGTGTGTGTGTGTGTGTGTGTGTGTGTCTTTTAGCTTGCCTAATTGGATGTGAGACTATTTTTTATTTCAACTATTAATTATTCTGTCATGTGAACAGAAAGAGCCAAGAAGTACATAATGTGAAAGACGGGGGAGGAAAAAATCTTGCATAAATTTGGTGAGAACAAAAGCTTTTGGTCGCTTTCAATTATTATTAGTCCGGTGTGAATCGTGTAGAAGCGGGCTATGGCAGACCAAGTTTTTTGTACTGAAGGGAACACACAATCCAAGTGACAGGTATAGAGACGTCGACTTATATCGCCAAAATGAACGTCTTGACACAGCAGGGCCTGCACTTAACTTGCACGCATAACCCACTAGAGTTACCGCCCCTAGATTGACGGCTTTTCCCGCTACTTTCTTCCCCATTTCCCGCGCTTTCTGGTACAGTATCTGCAGTTCGTCCCGCTGGGGACATTGAGTTCGTTGTTGACTGCTGTCATGTCTATCAATTTATTCGTTTAATGTTTCGATGTCATTTATTTGTTTTATACGGATTTTTATTACATTATACTTCTTTTTTTTAATTATTGTTTTAAATTTCAATCGTTATTTTATTTAACTTATTCATCTTCATTGACGAATCGGTGAACCAAGTTCGGAATCCGTCTCAGGCAGTTAATGTTCACTTTGCACTAATGCCCTTCACGAATGCCCTTCACGAAGGCTTGAATATCTTGAATATTCTCTCGGCGTACTCTTCCCATTGCTACTAATCTTTACTAAATGTCTTATACCAACATATTTTGAATTCCTGCAACGATATCGTTACTAAGTAGATTTTTGCCTTTGAAATTCGAATATCTAGAATACTATCGTTTCGTATGCATTGTTTGTTATAATGATTTCTAGAGCTTAATAGACTTTTTTTTCTGTGCAAATAGCCAAAAGGCAGGGTGGCACATACTAGCAAAAAAAATTCGAGATTCATGACCTTCTCTGATGTTGCTCAACAGATATATCTGCAGACGCTCGCAGCTGAATTTAGAAAGTGAACTGGTAGGCTTTATTTACCTCAAATACGACACGAGGCCTGGTTTGATGTGGAAGCGTACGCAACAACCAGTGGGTAAAGGCAAGAATTGCTCAATGCCAACAGCGTCAGGTCTTCCCGCCTATCCTATCTGGTGTTACAATGGGGAGGTGCTGCTTGGGAGACAGACCTCCAGGAACTGGGCTCTTTTATTATGAGGGTTCCCAGGTCATTAATGACCGGGAAGTGGTAGGAATAGTTATTATGTTTAGTTTAGTTTAGTTTACTTTGGTACAAAGTCGACTAGGAAAGATCAGTCTTGGTGGAGATTATGGTGCACTAATCTTCCGATCGTAAAGGGTCTGTTTGCATTTGTGACTGTTTTTTTTGTTTTGTTTTGTTTTTTTATCCTTTTTCATTTTTAACTTGGCTCAAATGCCTATCGATGGAAGACAAGCAACTTCCTCCCTCATCACGAGTCAGGCCACACTGTAAGGATTACAAAACGTCTTGGAATCATCAGGTAGCGGTACAACACTTAGAGAAATGTGGAGAAAAATGAGAGTAAGAAGATTGCGTTACGCCAATTGTGTTACAGAGTCCTGATTTTATCTGGACGCCAACGTTGACCTCTGACTCGTGTGAGAGACGCCAAGCTTCCTCAGCTTTTTTCAGTGCGTCTATCCTTCACTTCATATCTAAGTTTTGACAGGTACTTTGGATTGATCAACATTAACCACGTCGTTAGAATATGAGTCAATGTTCGCAGTCAACTCTACATCAAAATAGTCAAGTTCGCGTGAGAGTGGGCATAACAGAAATATGGAGAACTAACGAACTATGGGAAACTAATTAACTATGAGAATCTGGCCGAATACCTGTCCTGCGGACGGGTTATTGGTTAGTTTGAAATAAAATAAAGATTTTATTTTTTTTTCTTCTAATAAATCAACTAATAATGAAGGTTATTCTTTTTGCAATATGAAATACAAGTATTTTGAGATACGTTTGTAAAACCTAGAAAAAAAATAACACAAAATGTACTTTAAATCAGCACATGGTTAAATTTGATATAAAATATACATATTTTCCGAATAGAGATATACTGATTCATAAATAAAACCCCATTAACCGTTCGACTTGACGTCTGTCGGCAAAATAATGATTTCCAAAAAATGAATGAGAAATTCAACAAAAGAATTTTTGACGAAATGTCTATTCGCGTAAACGGAACCTTCGTGCGCGGGGTGACCTAACTCAAGTTCATTACATATCAGCAGCAGCCACCATATATCGGCAGCAGATATCACATCTTAGCAAAGAGACATCAGTTATCAGTTATAAGTTGTAGTTTTGGACACATATACTCAACTGAGCTCCATTATAATAGTAGTACAAGCAAGTTAAGGAGATGCAGATTACGTGTCGATTGAGTTCAGTTTGTAAAAAAAAAGATTCTTTGTTAATATTTCTTTTAAGGGGACCAAGTACATACTGGACAAATTCAATTATATCATTATTAGTGGAAGGAAAAATGGAAGTGATAAAAACGGAAGAGAAAAAAGGTGAAACAAAGAAAAAGAGACGAGGAAACCAATTACAAGGCGAAAGAGAGAAAGAGACAGACAGGTGAGAAAAAGAGAGAGGGAAAGGAAGGAAGGAAGAAAGTTTTCTTGTCTTTCCTTTTCTTTTTTTCACTTTTTTTCTGTCATTTTTCTCTCTTCCATCTAGAAAGGAAGAAATGGAATGAAGAGAGCCGGGGGAAAAGAGGAAGTTAGGAAGAATGAAAAAAGTAAAGAAAAAAAACAAACAAACAATCAAACAAACAAAAGGACAAGTATCCACTTTGATAATCAACAGTGTAATTTCTTGGTCCTCTTTCCGTAACCATGGACCCTTCCATTTGGAGTTTATATTTAAGTAAGATGGCCTACCCACTATTTTAAACGATGAACTCATCCACTGAAATTCGGTTTTTTTTTAGTTTCTTTTCAGAAAAAAATCGTCTGATAAAATTCAAATACAGGTAGTCCCCGTTTTTTGAAAGTTTGCTTTATGCCACTTTTTAAAAAAATGAAGCTAAAAGCGAAAATAGCGTTTGGCTTTCGTATAGGAGTGGGTCATCATAGAGGCAGCGCGCACCCGCTTCCCCCCTCTCACACCCAGTCCCCTGTTCCTCCTACCACAATGACCTGCAATGAACCAGCCTGACATACCATCCTTACCATTTTAGGGGGGGGGGGGCTGTGGACGCCCAAAACCTTTTTCCACAATGGTAATTTCTTACAAAATTCCGGTTTGCCAAAGGCTTTTATCGAAATGCTCTACTTTCGAAATGCTCTAGCGGGGTATGTATATATATATATATATATATATATATATATATATATATATATATATATATATATGAAGTCGTTCCAAAATATGATGAACGCCATTAAAAAAAAAAATGTGTATAATTAAATAAAAAATCAAATTCTGGGATTGAAGATTTCAATCTTATTATAACTTTATAAATATATATATATATATATATATATATATATATATATATATATATATATATATATATATATATATGCAGTGTATGCAGTTTTAATTAATCGAAAAGTTCCAATCAAGACTTCAATTTTTGATTTAATTGATCAGATTTTTTCAGTGGCGCTTATTGCATTTTGGAACCACACTTTTCTGTGTGTGCGTGTGTTCCTAACCTTCCGTTTTGCTTTCCCACCCTGCCTTCCATCGTCTTGCCAATATTCTGTTTATTACTACATTTTTTTCTGTTCTTAACTGAACCTTATAAGTGCACTTGAGCACTAGGGCATCGGTCGTGGCTCTTCTATAAACAGAGTTGGTCGGTAACGAGCTAGAGGTCAGAAAAATAACATATGGAATTCTAATTAACAACTTATATTCAGACAAACTAACGTCATTATATCTATCAGAACTGTAAACGTGATGATTATCATCATGTTCATCTCCTCGATAGCTGCCGCCAATCTTATCACCGTCATCATCACAATTCTTGCAAACCAGATCTTAGTTTGTGCACCGAAATACGTACCGTTGATAAGTTGATAGAAACTGTATGATAAAGCATAATAATCTAGTACTATCTCCTCCCAGTTTAGTTCTGTTATTCTAATAGAACCTCACAGTTCACTTTAATATAGTTACGATAGAGTAAACGAAGTCAACTCCCGACAGGAGTTCAACGATACTTTTCTTCTTATTCCTTACCTTGTTTGTTCATAAGTATATACGTTACACTTCCTTGCTATAGTCGAATATATAAGCTACA
This sequence comes from Thysanoteuthis rhombus, assembly GCA_963457665.1. Lineage (NCBI taxonomy): Eukaryota > Metazoa > Mollusca > Cephalopoda > Oegopsida > Thysanoteuthidae > Thysanoteuthis > Thysanoteuthis major. The sequence continues at coordinate 32,337,969 of OY735222.1, read as the reverse complement.
GAATGACATACAGGACGCTAAAATATTCTTCCCGTTTCTTTCTTCTTTTGTTCCTGTGTACGTACGTTATGTTATCGTTATTCTTCCAGTATTTTATCCATCAAGTGGCGGACGGGGTTATGTACCTTTCCCTGAGCAAGTTGAATATTTGAGCGAGCAAGCTGGGAATAAGAGCGAGCAAATTTTAAAAGAAATGGTGCGAGTAAATCAAGAAATTGAGTGAGCAAATTTAAAATCAAATAGAGCAAATTTAAAATTGAAGTGAGCAAATAGAGTGTCACGACCCTCCACTTTTAGTGCAATGGAAAGGTGCTGCTCCGGGGATGGAATATCCTGGCTAGCTTCATTTATGGCGTGCGTCACTCGAAGACGAAACACGGCAGGGCCCCAACCATAAAGCTAGAAACGATTAGTTTTCTTTATATATATATATATATATATATATATATATATATATATATATATATATATATATATATATATATATATATATATATATATATATATATATATATATATATATTCTGAAATATCATCTTTACCACAGAGATTTTCAATATTGTATTTGTTAGGAGTAGGTCTAGTTTGAAACAAGGCTATATTTGTGGAGTATTCAGGGGAGGACCAAGTTACTCTCATTGGCTTGCTAGTTCCACTCATTAATTCTTTTACTTACGAATCAAAGATTCTTATGCTTTTAAATTCATTACTCTGTTCCCAATTGAAATAGGCTCTTTTGTCAACTTTTATAGAGGATTTGGAAAAAAACAGCATCAACACGCTGACACGTCGTTGAAAGAAGGAAAAGAACTGTCAGGATAATTCCTTGCATAATCTAATTGGTGCGTAAATGTGAATCTCCAAAGAGGATCGATGTTTCTATTGATGCTGTGACAGATCAAACATGGACGGGGCCGCAAATATTTACACGCTCGTACAAACACAAGCCAATAAAATAATTTTCTGAAAACTTTGGTAGTTGAAAGTTGTACTGCCTCATGTGGATCTGTCTGTGTTGAAAATCGGCATTAAAAGTCCAGTCTTTTTACCTGATCTCAAACACAACCCCCTCTTTTAGCAGAAGATTTATATTTGTATATATCAGCGGTTCCCAACCCTCTCAAAGCCATTCGCCGCTTTTGTCAATAAGATTACTAATGTTTCCTCTTTCCATTCAAGTTATTTGCAACAAAGATTAATTCCGAATAATTATTTTGTTTTGTGTATAATTAGACAGCTTCATAATAAGAATTAATTGTGATCTCTTTTCTCATTCTTTTGCTACTGGTTCCCTGACATGTGGGTCTATTAATCAGAAATACATCCCCACTACCCTTAAATCAAACGCAATAAAATAAATAACTTTTATTTTACCTAATAGCCTTATTCCCCACTAGGACTACCTACATTCCCTTTGGGGGGGGTCCCCCTTTTGGGGGAACCACTGGTATGTGTTGATACGTACATATCAGACTTGCTAGTTTATAAGTTGGACTTTCAAGCATAAAATATCCCTCCCAAAAGGAATAAACAGTTCTCGTAGACCCTCTGAAATTAACAGTCAAGTGGGAACACTGTTGCATTTTGGGGTGAGGCAGGTCGACATCTGGCGAATATTGGACCAAATTTCAGAATTGTACGTGATAACTTGAACAACAGCTCAACTTATACGCAAGTATATACGGTTTATACATTCATATAAATAACCATTCTAGAAGTATTGAATCAAACTACCCCTTAAATATGGGTGATTTTCAACATGATAGTGATAGTGTGAGATATGCGTTCACGTGGATACGCCCATTTCCACCACCCACACCGTGCATTGTAGCCAGGAGTATTGAATTAAGATGAAATGCGTTAACTGGATAAATACATTAGGCACTGGACAGCTATACACGTAGTGGATAGTAATTTCATTTCTGACGTGGCAAATAACTATTTTTTAATAGCGTTTTACAGCCGCCGAATATGTCTTCATTAACAATAATTTTAGGTGATTTATAGCTCCTTTCCGGCTTGAGCAACGTCGGACACACTGCTAGTATATATATATATATATATATATATATATATATATATATATGTGTATATATATATATATATATATATATATGTGTATATATATATATATATATATATATGTATATATATATATATATATATATATATGTATATATATATATATATATATATATATATATATATATATATATATATATATATATACGTAAGTGCATCTGTAAGCCTGTTGCCTCCCAGAGGAAGTTCTAATGGCGGCAATGGCGGTAGTAGTCATCGTCAGAGTTATTTTATTCATTTATTTATTTATTTATTGGAGGTCAAGGCTTCACCTCGACTTAAGAAGGATTTGGGTGCACTTCTGAATTTGAATGAAGTTTCGTCACTAAATCTTTGGTTTATGGTTTCATACTCAGACAATTCATTTGTAAAGCAACTGAAACTTCTTGCATTTCAATGCACTGTGTGTGGTGCCAGAGAGTACAGTTGTTCAGGCTTTTAATTCGATTGGCTACCCCAGCCTCGGCCGACTAACACCTTTGTCCTTATATTGCCGAAACATATTAGACACCAGGAATGACAAAGCTAAATAAATAAATAGAATTTTTTTTTTTCTCTAAAATAACCAACCTCTGGTGAGAGCCACGGAGTTGAGCTCTTAAGACTCTGAATAAGGTGCAGTCAGATGGAGTTGAGATAGTTACGGACTTCCCACTGATGCCAGAAGTTGGTGTTCAAATTCAGGCAAAAAAAACAAAACAAACAAGATTTCAAATGCTGATTTTCAAGGTCAGAATTCTTTACCCATACGGCTGAGTGCCACAGTACGATATTCCCACCATCCTTTCGTTCTAAACTAACTTTAGTTGATGTATAGATAATTGCGTATATCCTATCTGGACCAGTGGTTGTAGCGAAGATTTTGAATGCTATTTTTGAGGCTGGTCGTCTCTGCAAGAAGATTGACGTACTAAAATTTGGTCTTTTACTTAGCTAAATTTAGTAGATATCGAGGCCAGTGGGATGTCTGAGTATTGGATTAGTTTGTTTTTTTTTAATAATTCAATCGTAGAAACTCATGAGTCTCCACCTCTCTACGATTCAAAGATCGGATGCATACAAAGAGTTGGCATTTTTTACTAACCATCACCACTGTATCTTTTAAAATCCGCATTTCTGAAGGACTTCGGAGGTTAGGTAAACTTTTACGCTTTTACATACGGGAATTCAGGAAAAAATATATTACCTACTGAATGTCAGAAAACGTTTTTTCTTGAATTTTCACTGTATAATGTTTCATCAAAAAGATCAATAATCACCACTGAATTAAGTGTATTGAAAAGGGAGGAAATTATGTTCAAAATCATCTTCAATGTTCACCGCACAAAACAAAACCGGGCAATTCAAGGTATACCTGTTGTTCTGAATTGACTGAAGCCGATCGATAGATCAAAAGATACAATGAACTAGTTCACATTTACCCTAGATTGACGCACCCTTCACCTATGTTTCTAACTTGACTTAACTTCATAACTCTAACATCAAGCAAGCAAATCAAAATATCAACAACTCTAAACAGTGATAAATCAGTTGGGCCAAATCCACTGGCTTCAGTGAATATATGACGAAGGATATACTCCTTTAAAATCTTTTGCTTGGGAATGGGTTTTAGCATTTCAACCCTATCAATATACCTATATGGAAGAATATTCCATGGATGAAGTGTATTGAACCAGTCTGTAGGTCGGTGTTAACTGATCGTCACTTGCAGTCAGTTTTGATTTCAAGAACAGCAAAATTTCAAGCACTATTTGACTATACTTCCCGCGTCCCACCCCAAGATTTTCATCATCATCATTATCATCTGTCTGTTAACGTCCGTCGTTTGATATAGACCTTCCCCGGGATTCGCCACTATTCTCTATTGTGGGCGTCGCAGAACCAGTATTTTCTAAATTTGTCCAGGTTATCTCTCCATCTTGTATTCTGTCGGCCTCGGTTTCTCATGAGATCTCTGGGGATCCATGTTGTGAGTCGTGATGTCCATGGGTTGTCTGTCATTCTTGCAACATGGCCTGCCCATTGCCATTTAAGTTTTCTAATAGATTATGTTTTTAACTCCCGTTTTCTTCCTTATATACTGTGCTGTCTTATGATCTCTCCATATGAGGTTGAGTATGATTCTCTTATGTGCGTGTTGCATGCTTTACAGTTTGCGAGTCTATCTCTTGGTTAAGTTCCATGTTTCAGCTCTATGAGTGACTATTGGGAGGATGCATTGGTTGTATACTCTTCTTTTTAGGATTATAGGTATCGACTCGTTTTGGAAGGTTGAGCTTGCTCTGCCAAAGGTTTGCCATCCTCTTCCTGGTTTCTTTCCTGGGTTTCATGGAGATTCGCTGTCCTAGGTAGATATAGTGGTCGACTTTCCCCAGTTTTGTATCTTCGGTTTAGACAGTTATATCCTTATTCTTATTGTGATCGTTGCACATGATTTTTGTTTTACTGAAGTTCATGTGTTTGCCAACTCTTTTGCTTTCTTCATTTAGTTCATCTAGCATTACCTGGAGGTCATGTAGGTTCTCTGCAAAAAGGACTATGTCGTCTGCAAATCTGAGGTTGCTCAGATATTCGCCGTCTATTTTGATTCCTCTATTTCGACATTGATTGCACGTGGAAGCAATACATATGGACAAATACTCCTCTGATGAAATCCATTATAGCAATTAAGGAAACAAATTGATTCCATGGCCTTGTATGATCATTCTATAATTTTCTATTTGTCTTGACCCGCGAAATATCAAAACGTTTCTTATCCGGCCAATATCCAAAAAATATGCCGACCTCTAAATTAGAACGAAATGCACTCTGTGTGAGGCGAAAGTTGACACTTTTTGGACGTAGAGTCTACCGTTGAAAATACGTGCTATATATGCTCGTGTATGAGTCGACGTCAGTTCACCTTCGATTTTTAATCAGGAATTTCGTGTATAGGTCAATCCTACTTTGGGACCATGGAGCGACAACCGAGGTTATCAAAGCACCGTATTTAACAGCACATACAGAAATGAGTGGAAAAGAAATACATTTACCATTTATTGTAACAGTACTAAGTTTCACCAAAAATATTCTTTATTAGTTGATAATGTAACCCCTGGTAACCCAAGTAGGTTTTATGAACAAATATGTCAAAACTTTAATTCAATCCAATGATACATACGTCGTTATATCAATCAGTCCACAGACTGATAATAGAAGAAAAGGCATTTATTTTTCAAATGACATCAGACAACACCCATTAACATTTATATTCGAGTGTTCGTAAAAAAATATTATTCATGGATAATAAATAGAAGTCAAAGCGAGAATGCCTGCTGTGAAGCAATGGTTGGTGGACAAGTTTCGTAAGCCAATGTTAGTACATTGGTTTCTCACTGGATACTCTTCTGTCGAGGCTTTGTGTAGAAAATGGCTCAGTCCAACATGTATCAGTATAGAAATCAATCCATCTTCCACAATATTGGTACATCAACTAAAGTTCGTTGTTGCACACACACACACACACACACACACATACATACACACACATATATATATATATATATATATATATATATATATTGGATTGAGGTCAGTAAGTTAGTTGCAGATAAATACTACTGGACCGAAAGGCCCCATATTGAAAATAGCTGACAATGTAATATATTTCCCTTTTGATGAAAAATTTGGTGGGAGCACTACTACTAATAGATTTCTGCTGATTACACACGCATGCACGTATATACATATATATATATATATATATATATATATATATATATATATATATATATGGAGAGAGAGAGATGGAGAGGAGGAGAGAGATGGAGAGGAGGAGAGATATGGAGGGGGGAGAGATATGGAGAATATATATATATATATATATATATATATATATATATATATATATATATACTCTCTAGTTTTCTGATAATGGTCTTTATGGCGACTTCAAAACAAACATCGAGAAAGACCAGTGATGGTGGAAAAAACTAAGAAAATTAATAAAGAGGAATACAACATGAAAATTTATACACTCTTCCAAACCGGCAATAAAGAACGCCATAAGAAAACCAGAGAAACCTACTAGTAAATTAAACCGACAAAAAAAAGCCCCTATTTAAAACGTACACTGACCCAACCGAACACGCACACGTAATCTCTATCTCCCTGCGTGTTGTCCTTTTGTGTGTGAATTGACGTGTTCATAATAATGTTTGTTTGATGCTCCTCTGTACATATCACTCAGCGAGTGCTTGCGTGCCAACTATGTCTGTACTCCATCTTTTGGTTTCTTTACCCCTACGCACAAAACTTTCTGATTGACGTCCATCTATTATTCACCTGTCGTTCGCTCCGTCATTTCGCTTGCCTGTCCCGCGTAAATTGTTGTGCATCATGAACGTGTCATATTTTGTAAATAGATCGCATACACGCATCCCTTTTGTTCCAGTGATTTGCATCCGAATATTGACATGAACCCCTTGGCATATTTAAAAAAGAAAAAGATGGAGTCACTTCTGCCGGCCTTAGGGTTCGCTAATAAAAAGAGGATTATTTAACACTTCCACCGACAGCTAGGTACACATTCACTCAAGACGCTTCTTAGAACAATCTCGTCGTACACCCACTCTCTGCCTCGTCATCTGTCTTTCAGGGGCGTGGCTGAGAGAGGGCTGGGAAGGACCTTGCACTTCACCTACTGAATTTCCACTGACATTATTCAAAGATATATTTGAATTGCATGAACGATAATTTAGTCTTTGGAGTTTTTTTTAACCAATTAAGTGATAGCGCATGTCTATTTATTTCAAATTTTCCCTTTTCATCTAATCTTACTAAATATTGAAGGGAGCCCCTTAAAAAGCCAAGCCCCCCGGCCTCCGATCTCGAAATCTCTAGCTGCGCCTCTGTCCGTCTTTATCTTTTCATCTTAGTCTTTCTCTTTCTCAATGATAATCTCTCTTTGTCTTATCTCTATCGCCTTCTCATCCCTTTTTCTACTCAAGCTTGTCCCATCCTTTCCCAGTCATTCTCGGTCACATTTTCCCTCTCTCCAACGACTCCACAAAACACTTCTATTTTGTGGTCACAGTCGTACGCACACTGTGTTTATCACGAATACGCATTGGCTAAAAAAAAAAAGTTCGTTCGGTTTATTAAGTAAAAAATAAAAGACGTTCCACTATCTTTAATCTTTCAGTTAACTTCATACTTCCATTCTCCCATAACGTTTTATCTTTCTCAGCAAATAACTTCTCTAAGTGCTTTTTACAGTCTTTCAGAGAATTCAATTGTTTTCATTGATGAATGAAAAATTCCCAGCTAAGCTGTTACAGTTTTTGCTTGATCACCCAAGAAAAGTGCTGTCTAGCGTTATTCTGATGAAACGTAGAACCCTTTCTCCTGGCTCGGGACGTTTTTCGTTGATAGCTCATTTCAGTTGACCTCATTGGGAGCACTACTTGTTCAAATGAATTATTTGATTCTCCGGGAGGAGGTCATAGTTGAGGCCTTCCTTTCAATTTCACCGTATACACAGCATCGCCTTATTGAATGAAGATCAGCCATTTCATTTCGCTCTCTCGGTGATCTCTTACGTTCCACATTGTCGCTAATCATCCACCTGTCATCGACCATCCAAATTTCTTTCGATGGCGAGTCATTCAAACGAGGCTCAGTCGTTGTTTTTCGCTTCTCCTAAGTAGGTTCTCTATATCAAAGCGTCTAACATAATCAAGCTGGCATAGTAGAAAAATGATTTTCAACGCTCAATTCGCGTATTTCAATCTGTCAGTGTCTGTTGTTATAAACCGTTTTGAGTATGCAGTACGTCTTGTCTGATCCCGAACGTGTTTGGATTATCTAAGTTTAGAATCAGGGTCTATAGCAATCAGCGATAGCATAGCGAACTAACCAAATTCAAAGAGTTGTGAAATGTTTTCGCGTGATCTAGATAATCATAGAACGGAGGAATGAAGTGGTAGACCCCAGAAAATGTCGGATCGTGATGACAGGGTGCTTATCAGAACTCTGCCGAAAACACAAACACTCTTCCTAACAACAACGGTAACCGATAAACTGAAATTCGAACCTTTTATATCGCAACAATTGCTAATGGTAAGTCGACCCCAGGATGATCGTTGGATAAGTGGCGGTGGCCTCTGGTGATCTCTGAATGACCTCTGAATGTCAATTTAGGGTTCGCTGAATTTTGGCATTTTCAAATCTAAGGGGGACGGTTGCACCGTGAGGCCTTTGAATTTGTGTACCTGGATAACTTGATGTAGTCACGAACATAGAATAGGTGGCGCTGACCTCTTTAGACTTCTAAAGGTCGATTCAGGATCAAGTCTATTCAGGCATTTTGAAACTTGATAGAAACAGCTGTTCCCTAACAGCTGCAAATTCGTGTGCGTGGATAACGACCCCAGGACGAACATATGATAGGTATCAATGATCTCTAGTAACTTCCAAAGATCAATCCAAAGTCAGGTCAATTCGGGCAATCTCAAAATGTCCCATTTATATATATATATATATATATATGTGTGTGTGTGTGTGTGTGTGAGTGTGTGTGTTGTGTGTGTGTGTGTGTGTGTGTGTGTGTACATGTTAGGTATGTGTCTGAGTTTGTGTACAAAGCAGAGTTCGGACTGCCAGGGTAGGGAAGGAAAGTAGATCTATGATGAGCAAGGAGTTTAGAAGTGACATTAAGACCACAGTTGAGATATTTTAGTTTCAAAAGCGAAAGTATATAAAGCCTGGAGAAAAAGGATACAGACATAAAAAAAATGTCATCTGCCTCTCTTTCAATTATTCTCTATCTCTCTCTTTCCCTCTCTCATTATGTATCGATGAGCGTCAGCTGGAATGCCGTAGTTATCTATCTATTTATCCAAGCATTTGGTAGCAACTTCTGTACTGTATAAGGGCCTTAGAAATCATGCCTTGAGCCATACTAAGCTGTGTTCGGTGGGTACTCTTCTATTTTACAGTTTCTTACTGATCTCTCTCTCTCTCTCTCTCTCCCTCTTCTTATTCATCTCTCTGTCTCTCTTTCTGTATGCATGCATGTGTGTAAATGAATAGATGTATGCGAGTTTATACTAGGACCCTCTTCCAGACAAACTGATTATAGTTCTTATCGATATTCACACATTCACTTCACCTTGTTCGCGCATTGAGTCAATTACTGTTGTGAGTTCTATTGAATCAGATGTTTTTTCATACGTCTATATAAGCCAAATAAAGTGGTTCCTTTCATTCTGATGTCTTTTTGATAAGCTAGTTTAATGTGTGTAGATGGACTATCGTCGAATAGCCACTTCTGAAGCCTGTCTGTATCGTGGTTGGTTTTGATCTAAAGTGTTTGTTAATCTATTCGTAGGTATTTTCGAGAATACTTTGTAAATGATAGGTAGTAAAGTAATAGGTTGGTAATTGCCAAAATCTTCATCGTCTATTTTTTTTTGTGTAGGAGGATCACTATTCCTAGACAGAAGTTATGGTCTCTTTCTTTTTTGCGTGAGCATTGAGCGAATAGTTGTGCTAATCTATTGTAATAGACCTCTCCTGCATTGTCTGAAAAATCTATCTTGATGCCAACTTTGTCTGAGCTTTTCTGCTTTTCATATTTCTTAGCGCAAAAACCACCTCGTCTGTTGTTACGTCTGGAACATCACTGTCCTCCAGCAATGTGTTGGTCGGTTGTACTTTTATTCCATGCTTTACTTCCTTTTCTCTTGTTTTATTTTTTGTTTATTTGTTTGTTAAGATCAGCACTTTTGGTTGCGTTTTTGTTCATCTTTATTACCATATTTTCCCTCTTTAATTAGTTCTAAAGCTGTTTGTCTTTCATTGCCTTCCATCTCTGCAGATTATTTAATTATGTTTACCAGATTTGTACTCTTCCATGCTACTTTCGCCATTCCACAAGACCCCGAATATGTCCTCTACCTCAAACCAAAAAATTGGTGATTCTATCTATTTTACTGGGGCATGTTTCTTTTTCTTGAGGATCATTTTGTTCTTTTCTGTTTTAAAGTCAGATTTAATTTTGCTCACTACCATTATGCAAAAGACGTTATAACAATAATCATATAAGACAAAGGATCTCCTTAACTATTAACAGCAAGCCCAGAAAGCATCTTTTGAAGAACAAGACAGAGAATACTTGAACAATTTAAGATTGCGTCGATAGCTGAATCTGCTGTGATCTACAAGACATATCAAGTGATTTCAATAGAGAAAGCCAACAAATAGGGTTACGAATGAATAGAATAAAGACAGGAGTAACTTGATAATTATGAAGACATTTTAGTAGGAACTATTTTGCTCAGAACCGGTGTTACTCGGTTGCAAATCGACCGGTCCGAGATCGAGATAATTAGGAAAATATCGTTGTGCGAGGATCGAACCCGCGTCCAGCTATACTCATCTCTTCTCTGATATATATATATATATATATATATATATATATATATATATATATATATATATATATATATATAATAATGCCGACGATCGTGGAATGGAGAAATTAGTGATATAAGTGCACCTCAGATTCCTACCTTGCCAGAGGTTTCGTCAGCACAATTGGTAAGAGCAGAGCAGCGTATGGACTGATGGACCCTAGTTCGATCCCCACATTTCTGTATTTTCACAATCTAGAGCTGCTTGATTTGATACTGAGTAACATCGGTGCTTGGCAAAATAGTTCTTACTAGAATGTATTTATAATCATTGCACTCACACACACACACACACACATATATATATATATGATTTGATTGGTGTCATTACATGATTCGCGACTGTAGCAATATCAGACCTCGCAGAATGCCCTGTTAGTTTGACCTTGTGCCAAACTAAGGAAACCTACTTAACATCTATAATTTACCAAGTTCTACCTCGATATATATATATATATATATATATATATATATATATATATATATATATATATATATATATATATATATATATACTCTCCTACACTTGCGTGCATATGTGCAACTTTTTTTTTTGCTTGAGCTCTAAAAAGACAATAGTCCATAATGCACATTGGTAAAGCTGACGAAGCGTTATTTCTGTTCTGAACAAAATAGTCACTTATCATTTGCTCTTTCAGATCTTTTGAAAATCTATTATAAAGGAAACAACATTCAATCTACCCACAGAGATGATTGGTTGGAGCAGATGATCAATTGAAAATTTTGACTGCATTGTATTACCTTCAAATATATATTTTGTTATTTTTCTTTTTTTTTTCAGATATGCCAAATAATCAGCTGCCGGTCCTGGAAATTGATGGCAAGTACAAACTTCCACAGAGTCTGACAATAGCCCGATACGTGGCACGGCTTTATGGTGAGTAGAATATAGTTTTTAATAGTTATAATTGTATTTTAAAATTCCTTGGGTTGCTGTATTTGATGGTTTATAAGACGCCCCTCCCTATCCTTATTTCTGATCGGAATATTACGTGAAAATGCATTTTGGGGGGAGTCTTCTATGCTATCAAATACGATAGCTTCAAATCATAGTTTGATGTTATCTTGTTTGGAAATTGGTGTCCAATTTGAAATAGTCTGTTATTGTATTGATCATTAACATTATCAATCAAAACATTAACTATTTAAGTTTATAAATCTTTGTCAATGACAAGTACGATCATTGGCGTTCGAAAATGCATTGGAGCTTCATCATCGTCAACTCGTCGTGTAAATTGTTTCTGGTTGTCGTAGAGGATTCAGTTTTCATGTCAGGTTATTGTTAGATAATGAAATAAATCATTTTTGTTCCACGACAATTGCATCGAACCAATTTCAAAATGGTGGCTTTCTGACTTATGGTGAATTAATATGGCTCCTTGTTGTTGAGTCTTTTTTTTTTCCTTATCACATTTGCTTTAAATGTTCTGAAATTGCTGAAACTCAAACTGAGGATCTTTTCTCGTAGGGTTTGGGTGGATTAATTTCCACTAATTCTTTCAAGATCATTTACAATTTCGCAGAACGCCCTTCTGGCCTATTCATCTTTGAAACTCATCTCCATTTCGGAAATTCAGAAACCAACAACGTGCTATACATCCTCACACACACACACACACACACACACACACACATATATATATATATATATATATATATATATATATATATATATATATATATATATATATATAATTCAAATTTTGCATCGTTTCAATTCTCTCAAGAATGTCAGGGAGAGGTTGGACGTCGACACGTAATCTGGAACCTCACGGAGCAGGAGCTATGAACTCCTCTCAGTATTTTACAAGACGTTATATCCTGCTGTGTTTGGGCGAATCCGACTGACAAATAAATCCTGTCCTGAGAGACTGGAAATTACGATTTAGAATTTATTCAACCAGTGTAATTGGGATATTTTTTTTTACTCTTTTTACAAACGAAAAATTCAACCTCTTCTTTATAAGATTCTCTATATTATCAATGTGAACACACACGTATATATATATATATATATATATATATATATATATATATATATATATATATATATATATATGGCAAAATATCACATTAGCCGTTCGAGGACAATCATTGTTTTCATTTCCTTCAACAACATCCACGATATTGTTTTGAATAACTGTTCGGTTACCTACCAGAGAGTAAGAAAACCTAAAACTCACAAATATTTCGCCGAATTCCCCAGCAGTCTGTGTACGAAGTTTCTCCATAGGAGGTGACATTTTTGAATGCGATGATGTAGTTCACTAGGTACTGTCTAAGTTACTTTTGTCAGAAGTAGGTATAAATGTCGTCACCTTGTGAAATATGTAGAACTACAGTTCGATATCAAGTGTGGAATATTAAATTGCACTATTTTCAGTGCACCATGGTCTGTTACGGGACTTTTCAAGGTGTGGTGTCAAATTGGCAAACTATCACGTGAGCTCCCCGAGACAAAGAAATTTCTCGCGTGATATCTCGTTGGTTGGTTCAAAATAGTCAAAATTTCTACATCAAGTGGTTTCAGTAAGTTGCTTGCTTGACTTATGTGTATCGAATGAAATACCTCCAGAGTTATTTAGTACAGTTTCATGAAACCACTTAACATAACATTTTAAATAAACCCAATATTTTATATCTTTTTTCAAGTGGTGGGGTTACAACAGTATTGAATGTCATTTCTTATGAAAAATCGTAACAATCGACTTGACTGTCAATTCAACTGGCATAATTTAATGCTTGTCCTAAAAAGAAAATTTGAAATATGAATAAGGCCCATAATTATCACCCATGGCTTAACAGTGGGAATTGAATGTCACATACAACAACAGAAACAATAATTATACATGATACGTATAATAGCCCTGTTCAGTTAGTTATATTTGCATTAATTTCTGATTACAGAAAATCCTTTTCTTCCACACAATTTCGATAGTAAAATCATTTACAGTGCACTTACTATCACTTCTCGATATTTAATGCATTTCTACTGTAAAATAATAGACAACGCTTTCTTATAGTAAAATCTTTAGCAATGTATTATCTAGTAAAAAATATTTGAATTTTCTTCTTTAATAAAATCATAACCATTTACATCATGCATCAGCATCATCATAATCATCAGTCTTTTAACGTCCGTCGTTGGACATAGACCTTCCCCAGGATTCGCCACAATTCTCTATCATGGGAGTCACGGAGCCAGTATTTTCTGAATTTGTCCAGTTTATATCTCCTCCTTGTATTCTGTCGGCCTCGGTTTCGCATCTGATCTCTGGGGACCCATTTTGTGAGTCGTGATGTCCATGGGTTGTCTGTCATTCTTGCAACAAGGCCTGCCCATTGCCATTCAAGTTTTTTAATAGTTTCTATGATGTCTCGGACTCCCATTTTCTTCCTGATATACTGTGCTGTCTTATGATCTCTCCATATGAGGTTGAGTATGATTCTCTCATGCACACGTTGCATGCTTCTCAGTTTGCGAGTTTATCTCTTGGTTAGATTCCATGTTTCATCATACATATGATAGCTCAATTGTGTCAGTTATGCTTGCCTTGATTTCTGACAACTGACTATCCTTTTCGCCTCAGTCTTCAATACATTTCTATAGTAAAATTATTTGCAATGCTCTCCTAAAAGAAAGTCATGAGTAATGAATTTACATTATACAAATAATAATCGTATTCATTATATTAGTGACACTTGCCTAAATTCCTGACAAACGGCAATCGTTATTCCTTGTTTTTAATGTACAGCATACAGACTGGGTTCCTTAACTTACTAAAGTGAATTTTAAGTTAAAATCGCCAAATTCAGCGCTTAAACATCACATAATTTCCTTAACGCCAGAAATAATTAGTTTGTTGGTACAGAAAAAGGCTAATACTAAGTAAGGGAGTGATGAAGTGGCGATAAAATCAGTGAATGACACCCATCTAGCACCAAGGCCAACACTCAGCAAGAGGGGGCAATTAAAAATTCTTCTGTGGGGGAGGCCAGAATGTGTCCTTTCTACCTTCTTGGCACACTTCTGAAGTTCATATTGAGCATAGGTTTCTAGCAGAAAATAGATAAGCATTAGATGTTCAACTTTTGAAATATTTGCTATTTCTGTCCGAAGGCTGAATGCTACGTATGTATGCATGTATGTATGCACGTATATATGTATATATGCTTGTATGTATGCATGTATGTATACATGTGTGTATGTATGTACAGACCGCCCTGGTGCAGCTAGAGGACTGAAATTTACAACATCTCTAATATTTCTACACAAACGGCTTTGTTTTTTTTTTCCTTTTAAATCCCCTCCCCTGAATATTTTTTATTGGGGGGGTCAATTTAACATGTAATTTCACCCCAAATTGATCCTTTGGTTTGTGACATGCAGCACTCATGTTTGTTTGTTTGTTTGTTTTATCAAGTCTTTTTAGTGATCATCTATTTTACCATCTTTTTTTCAATTATTCACCCCTGCAGGGTATTCTGGCCAGGGTGTCGTTCACGTGTAATCACGTATATAGTGCTATCCACGGCAATATTCATCTTAGTCGGGGGCTTTGCACTGGTGGTTTGCTGTAGAGGCTCGCTATGACTACGCGCAGTGGCCCAGGATCGTCCGGTGACCTAAAAAGAATTACCTTGCTCAGTCCCGGGAGATCAGTAAGCCCTGGAACGGCTCTTCCCCTTTTCACTAAAAGAGGCAGGTCGGGCTCGCGATTTTTCCAACTGCCCGAGTGCGAGACCCCACGCTCTAGTGAGCTTTTGTCACAACCTGCTCTCGTGGGTAAGCTGGATTAATTCGCAACGGCAGTACATACACTAAAAGTTGAACGATTCAGGGACTTGACCAAAACTGCTGCTGATAATATTGATATCTGTTTATTTATCTTCCTTTCTTCGTCTGCTTCGGAATTTAAGAGAATTAATAATCACTTGCTAAAATCCCACCTTTCTGGTTGATTATCCCCCTTTCTTTCTATTCTTCGAAATTTAGGTGAATGGATGATACTAGCTGGAAACATGTGGTCAGGATTTTTCCAACTGGTATTAATAATAATCCCAATGTAAGGACATGTAACTAAAACTAAATGGATGAGTGCATTTTTTTCAAATTGTGGGTAGGAGATTTTTGCATCAATAAAATTGTTACCTTCAAGTGGAAGAGTCCATTGCGAGTAAACAAACAAAAACATACCATGTTCATTATATACACAAACCAAATAACCCGTCCGTAGGACTAGTATTCGGCTTCTTTGTCCGATAAATCGTACCTGTGATGGATTACATAAACATTTAGTTGCAGTAGTAGTAGTAGTATTAGTATCAATAATAATAATAATAATGATGATGATTATGATAATGATAATAATAATAATAATAATAATAATAATAATAATGATAATTGTCATTACAGTCAAGAATTAAAGTGTCAAATTTGGAGTCATATATAAAAAAATCAATCGAAGAATAGATATAGTTAGAATAAATTCTATTTATGAGGTCAGTGGCGTTTTCTAGTGGAAATCATCTAATATCGAATTTTGAACAAAACATCTAGATTCTGAAGAATCTAGAAGTTATCGATAAACCTGTCAAAATAAGGATTTAAAAAAAAGTTGAAAAAGCTTACTTCCAAAAATGAAAAGAAAAATTCTTTAGAAAGGATCTAGTGATGCCAATTTTAAAGCCTTTAGACAAAACTATATGGCCAGAAGCGTAGGAACATGCAAACATACGCACATTTATAAAAGGGATAAAACCCTTTGCCTCCTCTAGTGGCTACGGCTGTTCAATAATAATAATAATAATAATAATAACAGAATGAAATTGAAGAGACGGGTAAGTGAGGGAAAATTAACTAGGCTTTGCTTGAGAACTGAAATAAACGTGGAATACGAAGATGGTGACAGTATTATCCATCGTTATTGGGGCACTCTGAATTATCCCCCCATCCCGCAAAAAAAGACCTGGGGGATTGGGAATACGATGAATTGGAACCATCCAGACGACGGCATTACTAAACTTAGCAAGTATACTGAGGAGAGTGCAGGAGCTCTCCTGAGACTTCATCTCCAGTGAGAGCCCCTGTGGGATGAAAACTCGACTAATTTTAATGGATGTGGTCAATCCGGTGGACAACGAAGGAAAATGAGAAGATGGAAATATACCAGGACTTTGCTCATGAACAGAAAAAGCTTTTGAACTCGAGAATAAAGGTAATGACCCCTGCCATATAGGACACGGTCGCCAAATACTATTGCAAAGAAGTTGTGTAAAATGGAAATTTTTTTCTGATCATATTTATCAATCCATATATATATATATATATATATATATATATATATATATATATATATATATATATATATATATATATGGGTGTATGTGTGTGTGTAAGAGTGTGTTTCTGTGTGTGTGTTTGATTCTATCTAAGTAGCTATCTATTTCTAGATCGATGGAGAGATACGCATGGGTATAGATTGATTTATGCTGGTTATCTGCTTCTCTTTCGATATATAGATGTGTGTGTGTGTGCGTGCGCGCGCATCTGAGATCTGAGTGGTTCTACTAATGTGTTTGTGTATGCACACATATATCCTCTTTCGCGTTGAGTACAACTTTATTTATCACCAGCACCAGTGACAAGTGTTTGAGTCTCGATTGCAGCCAAGGCTAAATTGCTGATTTTCAAGGTAAACTAGCCCCGCTACCGCCACGCGTGAAATAGGAAGAACACAAACTCCATCACTTCATATAACGTTGTGTCAGTAATATCTCTGTCATCTTCGGTATAAATATAGATGGAAAGGTGACCGACGAATCTCTTTCTTCCGTTCTCTTGTGTGCACATCCGTATGCTTTTACGTTGCCGTATTAGCGTACATAAAAACTTATATCAGTACCTCAATCTCAGAAACCCTTGTCTTAATTTTTTTAATTTTATTTATATATTCATTTTGCTCGGGAGCAAGGAAGGGCAATACAGTTTCTTCGTTTATAAAACTCTATTCCTGATTTCAGCATTGCCGATAAGGTCACCCCTTACAAGGACTTTTGTGTGGATGTTCGTTGAAGGGGAAAAAGGAACCCGTTTCTTAATGCGTGATATACACCTGATACCCGAAAAAATATGAGGCTCCTCTTTATTCTTGTGGCTTTCAGGTTTCGACATTATCAACGGGACGGATCTGAGGAACGACTGCGTTGATGGAGAGCCGCGACGGCATTTTTATAATGAATGACCTTTTTTTTTATTCAGCAACCCGAAAGATAACAGAGAATTTCACTCCTTGCTCGCCAGTTCAGTTCAGGTCTTTAGGCCCCGTCCTCGTTGAGTCATAGACTGATAGATTGATAGCCAGGCTAGATATAGAGATCTATCCAAGTCTGGCATGAGGTCCTAAAGATAACCCAAATCAAGTTATTACACCACTAATAACCGGTGGATTTTCCTGGAGATCAAGTGACAGCGAGTCTTCCGGATTCATCGTTCTGATAAGTATTCTAGTTGATTTTAGTAATCCTGTTATTCGGATTGTTTCGATCGTTTCAAATTCAAATTTTTTCAGCCTCTTTACAAAGCTCCTCGGAACTGTTTCAAACTCCCCAATAATGATGAGTACAACTGTTACGTTCATCATCATCATCATCATCATCATCATCATCATCATCATCAGTCTTTTAGCGTCCGTCGTTGGACATAGACCTTCTCCAGGATTTGCCACACTTCCCTATCATGGGCGTCACGGAGCCAGTACTTCCTGAACTTGTGTAGCTCGTCTCTCCATCTAATATTTTGCCGGCCTCGGTTGCGCATGTGGTCCCGGGGGAATCCATGTTGTGAGTCGTGATGTCCATCGATTGTCTGCCATTCTTGCAATATGGCTAGCCCACCACCATTTGAGATTTTTTATGGATTCTATGATGTCTCTAACTCTTGTCTTTTCCCGGATGCACTGTGCTGTTTTGTGGTCTCTCCATGTGAGGCCCAGCATTATTCTTTCATGTGCACGTTGCATGGTTCTCAGCTTACGGGTCTGTCTCTTGTGTTCTACAATTGTTCCCTGGCAAGGTCGAGATGTGTTTTTTTTTAGCTTTTCATTATCTTTCACTTTTACTCTGGGATAGCAACATACGTGATTTGACGAAGTCTTCTCTCTCTGTTCATGGTGACTATATCTAGTCTTCTGACCTTGACCGGGTGATCCATTTGTATATCTAAGTCTCATAAAATTGAACAATGTTTTTATTTTATAGAACAGTTTTTGATTCCTGTATATGCCTTTGTTTTGTGTGGCCAAATTCCATCACTTGCATTCCTACAAAGTCACATTTTTTGACCATTTTTATCTATATTAGTATGATAAATAATTGAGTGTAATTCTATGTTGCTGCTTTAGCACAAAAGGTTTACATTGCATGTTAAAATGAAATGATCGATGCTCATCTTGTTTGACTATATTTTGTTCATTTTTGTTTATTCATTTGAGTATTCGTTGCTAAGATACATACTTTATAAATGTGCATGTATATATATGGTATATATGTATAAATATGGTATATATGTATATATATGGTATATATATGGTATATATATATATATATATATATATATATATATATATATATATATATATATACACACACATACACATGTGAAGATATTTTACACATACACACACATACACACACACACACACACACATATATATATATATATATATATATATATATAATGTAACTTTCTTTGCTGAAATTTACTGACGATGAATAAATAAGAGAATATCTTGCATATTTTTCAGGAATGGCCGGGAAAGATCTTTTTAGTGAGGCATGGGCTGATTACATTGTGGAAACTTTCGATGATTTGCACGTGGAATTCGGTAAAGCCTTGAATGAAAAAGATGAACAGAAAAAGGTCAGAGCGATTCTTTGAGTTATTTTTTGTAATAATATCATAATGTTGCCCTTGACTACGTTTGCTTTTTTCACAACTCTCAGATTGTCATCTCACGGTGAACAAATATTGACTGATTTAGGGGTTATCAGAATGGAAATTTAATGAAGAACAACCCCCAAAAACGAATGAAGATCCAAATTATTTCTTAAACCATTAGCGAAAGAACTATATCGTCATTGTCTAAGCTTTGGGAAAGTTCTCAAAAAGAACCAAGAAGAGAAGAGTAAAATCATTTCTAAAGTTAAAAAATTGTATTAAAAAATGTATTGCGAATATATGAATTCCGGTTAGACCAATGTCGAGTGTAGCAAATATACTGAGGCCAAAGACACAACGATCAGAATCGTAAACGATTGGCAAGCTGTCGGTAGAAGTAGCGCAACATTTACGAACAAAAAAGTTGCTATTAGTTTTGAAAAAAAAAAAGGGTTTTGCATCTTCCCGATTGTAACCTATGGAGCTGAAACATGGAACCTCAACCAAATGACTGGTTAAGAACCATGCAACGCTCATAGAAGAGGATCATCTTTTCCATCACAAGGAGACGTCTCAAGACATCACAGTTTATTAAAGAAAAAACAGCGGACAGAGATATCATGAAATCCGTTAGAAAAAACTCAAATGGTAATCGGTAGGCCGTATTGTGAAAATGTCAGACAACCGCAGAACATCAAGATTCACAACGTGGTTCCCCAGAGATCATATCCGAAATTGTAACCAGCAGAAAATAAGACGATTTGGGTTACGGAGATATTGGCACCACGACGCCCACGATCGAGAAGTCTGGGAAATCTTTCCCATGCGAGCAGTTTTGAGCGTATATTTTCATTGCGTAACATCATGACTGCAAAACTATCAGCACTCTTGACTGATGTAGATGGGTCATTGCCCCGGAGAATTTTAGAATAATGAAGTAAATTTATAAATGTTAAATACAAATCAAATAGCACTGTTACATCAATAAAAACAAATACATTTTCATAAACAGTTTTCGTAGGAACGACAGCGGACATGACACGTGCTGGAATGAAGACATTATATCTCTGTGGATCAAATGAAGGGTTCCTCTCAGCATCCCCAGAAGATTGCTGAGTACAAAAGAGGGCAGAGAATAGAGCGAATGGAACGTTGTGAAAAAAAATCAACAAAGAAAAGAGAACCAATCCAAATGAATAAATGAATAATAGTAACCGTGCACTATCTCAGGAATGAGGGACAGGGGTTACTGAAGCCGAAACAGTTTGGTGAAGACAACAAAAACGACAGAACTGGTCGTAATGGATCAATTTACACGGTGTCTTGAAAGTAACGCCCGATTCGTCCCCAAATTAACCCTTGTTCTTTCTTAGGGAAGCTACTATTCAATGGTTGCTTTTAGTAGTAATTTAATAATGGCTTCCTTTTGGACAAATCGGGCGTTACTTTTGTGACACCTTATTTAATCTTATCTGTAATCACAAATAAAATTTCCATTTTATACGAATCATTTTGCGTGATTATTATTCATATCATTTCCACTATACAACACAATTTCCATGTTGAAATCAAGACTTAATATTATGTTCATAAGTTTGTTGAATGCTATTTAGAAAGGCTTTGAAAGAAATAACTTTTCAGAAAAACATTTCTGGTTATGTACTGTATGATGCAATATGTCATACATCAGTTGCCATGTTTAGACTTCATACGTAGCAGGCTTCAAATCTTGAAATCTTTCGATGTATTAAAAGTGTGTCTAATTTTTGTATTCTATGTTATGACTTTCTTTGACTTAAGTGAACCTTTTATCATTATAATTAATTGAGCCACCAAAAATGTCTTATTTATAGAATTTGTATTAAATACTTATAGTAAATGCGTTAAGCATAGATTCAAAAAATATCATAGAATATTGTAACACTTTCATAGAATGGTTGAAGTGTATTAATCAAATTACAAGTTATATTGAATAAAGAATAATTTGGAAAAAGACTGAATTACCCATTGAGTTTTTTGCACTATGGAAATCCTTCTTATCGTCCGGAAAAAAACTTCCTTATTAAATGCCATTGCTCAAAACTATTAACAAGGCTGTATTAATCAAGGATTCCTAGTACGTTAGTTAATACCACTTTTGCCTACGGGTAACTCAGTGCCCAGTTTATGTGTATTTTATTACCAACAAATATGTCGTTAAAATTCTCAAGTCCTGTAACCTATAAAAATAATATCTCAAATTTTTGTCTTCAGGCTAAGTTGACCCGGACATTTCGGGAAACAATTCTGCCAAGATTCTTAACCAACATGGAGAAAACTCTTAAAACGAATTGCGGTGGAGAGGGCTACTTCGTTGGTGACTCGGTAAGTAGCAAGCGCGAAGAACATGTGCAAAAGGTTAATACGATCTGTAATATGAAGAGTGATGTCATATATAACATGAAATATAATGACATTGATATATAACATGAAGAGTGATGTCTCTTATAACATGAAAGATGATGTCATAATTAGCATAAAGAGTGATCACATTGATACATAACACGAACAGTTATGCTGTTGATATATAACATGATGAGTTGTGGCATTGATATATAGCATAAAGAGTTCTGGCATTGATATATGATATGAAGAGTGGTGTCATTTACATATAACATTCAGTGTGATATCATTGATATATATATATATATATATACATACATATATATATATATATATATATATATATATATATATATATATATATATATATATATATATATATTATTAAGAGTGATATTTGAATAAAACCTGACATGAAAATGAAGAGTGGTGTCATTGGAAAAAAATTCCATTTAAGAATAATTATGGTCAAAAATGAATTATATTTACTACATCACTGGAGTTTTCCACGTCTAGATTCTCCTGAATCTAGATGTTATTAATAAACCCATAAAAATAATCCCTGAGGGGTAAAAAAAATGTTTTTTTCGGAGAGGTCTAGTATTGATGCCAATTTTCAAGTCAGTCGACAAAATGGTATGGCCAAGAGTGCTGGAACACACAAACACATAAACACACAAATATATAAATGCACAAACACACTCACATATAAAAAGGGATAGGACCTTTCACCACTTTTGGTGGCTATGGTTGTTCAATTACAGATAATCGATCTGAAATTATAGATATAAATTTAGATATAAAATACTTAAAGTGGCCACTGATCGAAATTTAGATATAGAATATCTTAATTAGCAACACTGAAGTGAAGTAAGTGAAATGATACGAAGCCATAGTTTCGTACGATGAACGAGATTTTTTTTTTTATATCACTATTATGGCAAACCGTTCCACAAAATTCTGGTTCTTTCAAAACATAAACCTTTGGAACGTGCACTGCCCTTGTTAATACAAATGCCCCTTATGAAACTAATTCTTTTAATCCTTGTTTAACCGTATTTAAGTGACTGTAGAACATTGAAAATAACTATGATCCAATTGATTACACTGTCCCAGGCGATTTTCTTTCTTATGTAGTGAATGTTATTTTCTACTCTTGGGAGTGAAAATTGTAGAAAACGGCTATTATTTGCTTTAAACTTTACTTTTGTGATCAGAAAAATGAAAATATTCCAAGAATATTTCCAGTTGTTTGTATTTTTATTCACATCAAACCAAGACTGAAGAAACCTTCGTCTATTAGACTATACCGAGATAACTCAACAACTGGCCATTGTACGATGCTGACATTCGCAATATCTTAGTCAGTACACCAGGCATTGCAGTGTTGAGTTTGAAGTTGTTTGGATCGGTGATTCTTGAGATATCTAATGCATAGCGATTACTTGACAAGTAGCCATTGTACAAAGTTGACATTCGCCACTTATGTCATGCAGTTCATACGGCAATGCAGTGTCAGCGGTTCTCGAGATAATCAAAATATTGAAAAAAAATCACTGATTATAGATTTTTATCTGAAATTATTGATCTAAATTTAGATATAAAATATCCAAATTGGCAACATTGGAGAGAAATTACTGAAATATTTTGAAACTGCGGTTTTCTTACAACGGTCAGAATATTATTTTCCACGTGACTATTTTGAAAGGCCGCTCAACGCACCACAAAGTTAGGCTCCTTCCAGACATGCGTCTTTGGAACGAACGCTGCACTAGTTATTCAAGTTATTTTTTCCCAGAAAACATCAATATACGAATATGAATTAGCATGTATATACTCTAATGCTGAACAAAGGTGATCAAAATTTAAGGAAGGGGTTTATCGAGATTTACGATATTACTTTAGTTCACTTTCACGAACCCCTGGATATAATCTACCATCATGTTCTCGTTATATGTTCCTTGGTAGCAGCGTTCAAAGTGCAGTATATCCTGGTGGAAGAACTCGTCTTGCTTCTCCCAATACTCTCTAATGTTCTCCTGGAATTTGTCAAGAATATTGACCTTGAGACCAGCTGTCCATTTGGCCGTAAATCTTCACCATAATCTCGGTCAGTTCCACAATGGTTTCGGCCTAGGCCAAACTGATATGACAAAGCTATACAAAGCTTTCATCTTCGTTAATTCCTTACATTCTTCTTTCAAGATCATCTCCATCTGTAGTCTGAGGAAGACATAGGCTTTTGCCTTTGCCTCGCAGAGAACTCTGCTAAGATATGCGAGGCCTACAAGGGATATTTCGGCAAGCCTATCGAGAATCAAGACAATTTTCTATGCACCTCATTTCACCAGCAATACAACAGTGTCGAGAATGCAAGACGCCATGAAGCTGGTAGGTCGTCAGAAACTTCAAAATGGTGGCATTCTTGATGGGTCTCCAAGTTTCCGTATTATCTTTGACTTCGGGACAGCGAGGACACCTTTGCGCACTACCAAATGTGGAAGTAGCCATGGCCTCTTGAATTCTGTACTGAGATGGACAATGTCATGTGGGAGTCGCTGGTTGACCGCTGGGGGTGTTGATCGCTGCACATACAATTAGGCCAATGAAACAATTTGTAACAAGAGTTGGCGACTCTCAAGTGCCTTCCCTAATCTAAATTATAAAATATAAATCTTCTGATTACAAGAGCAAAGTTCGAAAGAAGTTTTAGACGTTTTCTATATTTTTTAGACGTAATCAATCAGGAAATGACACTTACCAAGGAGCAGAAAAGTGGGAAGATGTTACATAGTTCTTTAACAGGTGGCTTGGGTTCGAGGATAGTCATTATGCATGTTGCAACGTCCAAATAATATGAAAATCAATATGGATGTTATCCGTTATCGAAGGCGTGGAACAAAACTTTGTAAAAGATATCCGATTGAGAAAAGGCTGCTGGCTATTTCGGAACCCAGAGACAACTGAATATCAAGAAAGATTCGAGATTCCTCGTCCACGAAAACTCCTTGTGAGGCATTTGGTCGAACTTTCAGAGGAAAGTAAGTTCTAAGGATAGAGTCGCCAGCGCCACGCCCAAGATGGGCAGTCTTCTAGGTCTATTGAGTTCCAATTGCCCCGCAGAAGGGAGTGGAGGATATTTATGCCTTCCCCAATATGACCCCAAGAGTGAACGTGAGTAGCCTTGGTCCAAATTAGAACTCTGTTCGCCGATTCCGTTTCCCATAACCGTTAGACCACTCCACACCCTAAATTTTACGCAATATAAAGAACATTTTATCGTAATATTTTATGGCGGATATTACAAAACTACGAATAAATTCGATACAGGAACGGCAGAGTCAAAGGGATTTTCAAAATTCTACATTCCTGCAAATAATCTAGGAATGGGTCCGACCTTGACAATAGAGGTTTGTTGGGTGAAGCCAAGTTTTCCCTTAGTTGACGCTTATGAATAACCAAGGTTCGAACTTATTTCAATGAAGAGTGTGGGGCCTTCCACCAACGTCCAAGGCTTCTACCATGGTGGAATGTTTAGCGAGATTGCCCCGCAGACTAATTTGCTAGTATAGTTATTTCGATCCTCTGGGATTCCCCATAACCAGATGCTAGATTAAGCTATACTTAAAAAAAGATTTGTGTTTCTTGCCATAGAGTTATAGTTAGCAAGCTGGTCTCACACACCATAACTACCATCAAGAGTTATTTCAACGTTTTTGGCCTTGTGCTAGGTCAGTGATCTCCATATTTTTCGGACTACCACACCCTTATAGAGCATTTATTTCATCAGCGCCTCCAGTAAAGTGTGCCAAAACTGATACATTAAAAAAAATATTCAAGTCATTAACTGATCGACTGACTGACTGACATACCGAAAGAAAATTAGCCTATTTCGTCCTCTTCGAGCTGGACCTAGCTCCTCGCTGTTACAAGGGAGAGAATTCTCGCATCTATATACTGATTTTCAGGCTTGTTCATTTAAGCATCTATTTTATATAAATCTAAAAATATAATTGCGCGAAAGTATTTAAAATTACTTGATTGATTAATAAAAAAATGAATTAATGCAAAGGGTGGGCCTGATATGATAAGACTTTTTTCGATATCAGTTTCAATATTAGTCAGCAGCTCTCTTAAATTTTGTTGTCGTTTTCTCTTTCAAGTCAAAAAGTCTCCAACTGCAAGAAATACACGCTCAATTGAATATGGCGATAAAAACCTATTTAGAAACTTTTTCATAATGGCCCATAATCCCAGATAAAGATTTTATAATTTGGTGCAGAAACGATTGTACCTGTTCTTGAATTCAAGTCCTGGGTGTGCTGAATGCTTTTGGTGCCTATTTTACCGGACACAGGATCTCCCTTTATAATGTCAGGTCTCAGGGACCAGCTTCCCTATTGCACTAAGGTAGGGTTAGAGTCAAACCCTGGTGCCTAAGACGTGCTAAATAGTTGAAAAAATAGAGGAAAACGTAGGTTTATGGGACCCCCCCCCAGACTTTTTTTGACACCTGTTTTTTTCATTAATATTTACAGAGTATACTTTATGATTCTACCTGTTTCTAAGCTGAAATAATGTCCCACCGTATTCATTTTTAATCATAAATCACACCTAGTGTGGTTTTGAATCCGAACATTGTAAAGATAGAAAATCGCAGAACTTGTACAGTAAAGATTATTCAGAGACAGATATATACATTTTATGTACGATTCTGATCCAAGGAATTCAGAAAAATGATTAATATTAAGATTCAAATACTTCTTGGTCTCTATTCCAGAACGAAAATAGCATAAGAGCGAAAGAGTTTTGAGAAATCCAATCCAAAGCTTTCATATATAAACTTGATATCAAGTGATTGTCCAAAAATGTGTTTGTTTTTTTTTTCCAAATCCATAAGGGGTCTATTTTATGATTCTGCCTGCTAACAGGTTGTAATAATGTCTCCTGGGGTTCATTTTAATCTTACATTACACCTATTGCAAACCCGAAACCAGACACCTAAAAATAGAAAATGGCAAAACTTTTTGAAGTAAACTATATCCAAAGGCAAAGGAACACATTTTTCCATACAATTCTTATCCAGGGAATTCAGCTCCGCATAATTCACAAAAGGTAACTTTTTCCAAAATATATCACTCTTTTAGAAATAAAATATATTCAATGGGTTTTAGTTCGAGGAGAGATATTAAAGAATGGTGTACTATATTTATAAATTACATTTATTATTTTGAATGTCGCATTTAAATCCTCCCGAATTATTTTCTCTAGCTAATTTATTTGACCCGAGTCTCCATGTTTTTGGTCTTGTGCAAGGCCGAATTTAACTTAGTAATATCTATCAGACTCACCTACTTTGCGAGAAGTGTATCAATTGATTTATTTCATTTACTTCTGTTTAAAATTGGGGAGCAGTCCTCTAATTTGCCGACAAAGTGGCCGTGCAGGTTTCCAGCCAAGAAATGGAATGTACTGGCCGAATATAGGAAAAGCATTAGGGGTGCTGCAACCCAGCTCTGCCCCTGTATTTTGCCCTATATATATATATATATATATATATATATATATATATATATATATATATATATATATATATATATATATATATATATATGTTTGTTTTGAGTTTTTTTTTTGTTTGTTTGTTTGTTTGTTTTCTTAATCTAATTTTTTTTTTATTTGCAGTTGACCTGGGCAGATTTGCAAGCGTACCACATACTAGACATTACCACATACGATTGCCCGGAGATTCTGAAGGATTATCCCAAGCTTGAGGGTCTGAAAAGACGCATCGAGAATTTGCCACGAATTGCTGAATATTTACAGAGCCGACCACCAAGCAAAATCTAAAACAGAGAATTTAAAAAAAAAAAATTAAAAAGAAAAAAAAATGAGAAAAAAAAGAAAAAAATAGTAAGGGCGAATGAGAAAAAAAAAAACAAGAAAGAAAGAAAGAACGAAAGAAAGAAAGAAAGAAAGAAAGATCAAAGGGCAAAGGTCAAACACTGGAAAAAAACGAACTTCAAATTAAAGAAACTAATATGGCAAAAATTAAATAAGATATTAATAAATATTGAAAACAAATGTTTTTAAAAAGCGTTTAACATAATTATCAGAACGTTAAAGATTTGCTGATTGGAAAAAAGTTTATATAAAGGGGTTTTTTAACGTCACACACTTGAACAAACAGATATACACACGCTTATATAGATACATATATATAATTATATATATATAGTAATATACGCAAGCATAAGCATAGAACTGTACATAACACATCACAATTGATGGCATACATTAACATGTACACCAATACGAAGACGTACTTTCTACATTTCTAACAATATATATATATATATATATATATATATATATATATATATATATATATATATCTTCTTCTGCCTTCCTCCTTATCTATGGTATTGGGCATCGATAAGTCATCAGGTCTGAGCTGCTTGTTGCGCCTTCCTGTCGGCGTTTCTATAGCTAGGGGATGTTTTTACGGGCCAAGGGTGCCTTGGCCACGCCCAAATCCCTCTTTTTCACATCTGGGCTTGGGACCGTTCTGGACTGAGTTTTTCACACACACATATGCACACACACACATGCACACACACACACATAAATGCACGCGCGTGTGTCTATGTATGTATATACAGGGTATATATAATGCATTCAACTGAATGAATAGTTACGCACACACTTGAATCTATCTGAACATGGGCAGACACAGACCCAAGTACTCCCAAACTTACAAACCGATACTTTCACTGAAAGATGACTCTCACATGTGTGTATGTGTTTATGTGAGTGTTAACAAATACATTTCTTCGTATATATTTGAACGTCAGATCATATCACTCATAGAATATAAGTCTGTACAGACATACCTATCTGTGTGAGTGTACGCAACATCACACGCGCATACGTACATAATTATACACCAATACACATATCAACTCATTCATTTTTTCAATTTGAACCCAATAACACATATTCTTAGATGTAAACATAGATACACACACACTCACACTCACACACATACATATGTGCACGCGCATTTACGGGTATACACGCTAGAAATTCTGATGGGATACACCCGTATTTGCATAATGGCATATATATATATATATATATATATATATATATATATATATATATATATATATATATGTGTGTGTGTGTGTGTGTGTGTGTGTGTGTGTAATATATATATGTATAGGTGAGTGTGTAATGGTCTTTGTAGATATATACGTACATCCACACAATCATATATATATAGATATACATGAAGAGACAGACAGAGAGCGAGAGAGAACGAAGGAGAGAGAGAGATTTACAATTTTGTTTTTTACTGATCACAGGATTATCAACATAGATAAAGCAATATCCCAAACCAGTAAAGACACACACACACACACACACACAGAGACACAGACACACACACACACACACATACTCATATGCGCATGTGTGTGTGCTTGTCCGTTGTATATATATATATATATATATATATATATATATATATATATATATATATATATATATATGAGAGAGAGAGAGTGGAGGAGAGGTCTGGATTTGCATGTGTGTGTAAATATACGTGTGATCAGTAATAACAGCATACGTACATATATTTATCCAGGCTATTTTACCTACATCTATTTTCATGACAAAAAAAGAGAAAAAAAAATATTCATACAAACACTAACACAATGGAGGCATATCCTTATTCGTTACGCCCACTCGTATATTCATCAACAGGACGAACGTGAAATACGTTTTTTATGGATATAATCATAAAAAAAACATCATGTTACAATTCAAGTTGACACATACATATGCAAATACACACACACACACCAAATCCAAGTTGAATACTTGAGCACACACCTGATTCGAAACGTATGCGGATACTCTTTTCACACACATGCTCACTCTTTTCCAGGGCTGGCGCTGCCATGGAGCCAGACGTGGCATTCGCATAAGGCACAGACCTGATATAAGAGCGTAGCGCTGACCTTTCAGGAGAGTTTAAAAGGGAATCAAGTCATCGGGTCACAAATTTCAAGCTTCGACCAGGGTGCATAAAATCCTTGAGCAAATTAGGAGTTTTGCCAAGGGCACACGAAACCTTTGCACCGGTTCAGCTCATTTTTAATTTACAAAACATATATGCTATCAAATCAGAATCATTTTGAAGAAAGTTTTGGCACACATATACCCGCCCCTATACACATACCGATGTGGTCAATGGTTGATATAAAGCCACACACGTATCTATACTCCAATAAATACTCAAATCTGCTATTTTTTCTAAGTATTGAGTCGTTTGGTTCACTTGTGTGTTTGGTGAACGTACCCACAATCATACAAATATAAACACGTTTGCGAAGGAATAGAAACCCATACATGAACACAAACACGTACACATTGAAGGAAGGCCCTCTCTTCTTGGAAGATCAGCACAACCCAGTCTTTTTACCCCCGATTCGGCTTTGTAGGGCGCTAAGCTAAGCTTATCTACGCACATACACACATCTAAATGTGTGTATAGTTGCTGTCACCTATGGGAACAAAAAATTACACAGGAAATCCATCGTATACACATGACACATTAAAAAAAAAATGGGCAAAAGTATAGACCCCACCTACGTGCGCATACACATCGACACACGTCAAGAACCCATGTGTTCTTACATATAAACACACTCATCTACACACGTCTATTCACATTTGAGCGCACATGATCTATTTAGAACGGCTACATAGAAACGTTACTTGTGTATATAGAAAGAAATACAATACGTGTGGGGGTTTCTTGTTTGTTTGTTTTTTTTTTAAGCGCCAATGTGTGTTTCAGTTCTTAAAGAGGCTTACGATTTGAATAAAGACATAAAATAACTTACGTTGGACTTGAGAGCACAAAGGCAATCTCTCTCACCCCACCTTCTCTCTCTCTCTCTCTCTCTCTCTCTCTCACACACACACACTTTCCCTCCCCCTATTTCCTACTTCAGTTCCAATCTTTCTTCCTATTTATCACCGTCTGTTTCTCTCTATCGACCCCATATTTCTCTCTTTCCCCGTCTCCCTATTCGTGAATATATATATTCTAAATATTTATTTCCCATTTTCTTATTAAACTGTCCAGCTGACCGAGTTCAATTTGTTTGTATCTATATTTATGGGCATCTATCTATCTATCTATCTATCTATCTATTAGCACACTGGTAAGTGCATCGCTACGTTGAAGCAGCTACCTATTGGTGGCAGGTTCGATTTCTGCAGCAGCCTCAATTTTCTTTAATCATTTATTCTATTTACGCTGTCTGAATTGATTAATATAACAATTGGAAGTCATAAGTTTCTATATGATATAGGGCAATATATAAATATATATATATATATATATGTGTGTATGTGTGTGTGTGTGTATATCTTCTTCCAATATATTTATGTGATTGTGGGTTTGTGCGTATGAAGAAGCGCGATAGGTAGATAGACTGAGATGAATGAACACACTCTGCCATACATTTGCCTTCCGTGGATCAGGCATTCTCACTGAGGGCAAAGTGGGTCCGAATCCTGGAACCTTATATAAGCTGGGTATCAAGAGATCACTCTGCACAGTGACAACCTGGGACAAGTCACAGTTTAGACGGTTTCTAGCCTCTTACATGACAACCAACATGACCAACATTCGGATAAATCTCACCCTCAACCCCCAAATATATCCTTTAGCCCCTCCCTAGAAAAATGTCAGCGGGCGCCCATATCTATATACGCATCTATCTATCCATATCTGTGTAAGCGTACGTATGTATGTATCAAATGAATGTGATGTATATACAGCCATTTATTTTATCGACCTTTCTCTTATTTTATCAATATTGTTCAGTGGCATTTTCCCCAATTGAAGAGTTAAACCCATGCCCCACCAAAAGGAGCGTACCTAATGATTTTGTTGGGGGTTGCAGGACTCTGATTTTTTAATTTTACGTAGAAAATCAAGAAAAGGTGAAGAAATTGAACATGGCCAATGATTATATACAAAAACTCAACTATTTCAACGATCCATTGCAAAGATCTCATAAATCTCTTCATTCTTCCGATTTATGTATTAAGTTACCGAATGACACCGTTGTCTCCAATGTACTGAAAGCAAGAGAAACTCGCCTTTCAAACAAATCACAGATCTCTTCGAGGGATAATCTATTACAAATAACCAATGTAATCCTATCGTGTGAATGAACTCGTAACAAAATATTAAAGCTTGTGAATTTCTGAGAAGAATATTCGTGCAATGATACTAGTCTGAAAAAATAGCTTTTCGTGGCAAAGTAGTCGCCCTTAAGCATATCAACATTTTTTTTTCACTTTTTTTTCTTCCTTTGAATTTGAAAAAAAAACTTTCATCAATAGCATTCAAAAGGGCCAAATCAGAAAATCTATGGATAAAAAAAAATATTTCGTTTATTCAAAACAGAAAAAAAAATTGCAAGTTGGAAATAATTCAAGTCTTCAAAATAAACAATGTATATATATACATACATACACATGTGCATATATATATATATATATATATATATATATATATATATATATATATATATATATATACATATATATATACATATATATATAATTTGATAATATATCGATAGGTAGATAAAGATAGATATTTTAAACATCCACTGTATACACACAAACTCACACGTGCATGCACCCATATATATATATATATATATATATATATATATATATATATATATATATATATATATATATATATATATATATATATAAATACATTTATATACATATATATATATACTACCTTTACGTCTATTTTTGTCTGTCTTTATCTCTCTGTCAACCTAAATCAGACCAAGTTCATTCATCAATCTATCTGATAGATGGATTTGATTAGATTCGGGTTGGTTGAGAGATGAGGACAGTATGAAACAAATAGTAAATAGTTATTGTTCGTATTGTGAAATAATATATATATATATACATATATATATATATATATAGTGGGGCTGTACATAGAAAATTCAGTTCTTCGCGGTTAGTCTGGGTTTCATGTCAATGTATGCACAGCTATCTGCACATGCTTTATCCCAGACGTCGAGCACTATTCATGCATAGACAGCTCAACCACCAAGAATATATATATATATATATATATATATATATATATATATATATATATATATATATATATATATATATATATATATATATATATATATATATATATATATATATATATATATATATATATATCGAGAGAGAAAGAGAGATGTTTGCATATTTTGCTTCAGGCGCTTTCGGTCAATGTTCGGAAGTCCAACGGAAAGGGAGTATTGCAAATGCTGATTTCCAAGGCTTGCAAGCCTACGCCGATCACAATGATGTGATATGATATTTCTACCCCTCACCATCGGTACACTTGCGTTGAGTATATGAAAAATCTGCAATACTGCTATAAATCTACCTAATAGTCCGACTATCTCTCTTTCTGTCTTCTTCTACCTAACCTTCTGGTTCCCCCTTTGGCTCAACTCACTCAATTCACTCAATTAATCAACGTTATCCCAGTTTGCTTAACCGGCCTTCTAAAAACCCCAGCAACTGAACAGTCATTGTAAACAGAGATCGGAATGGGTTTGGAACTAGGTATACAGTAGAGCTTGATTTTGAGAACTAGGTATACGGTAATGTCTCCGTTAGTAGATATTGAACAGACAAGAAGAAAAAAAAGCGGAAATTGACAAGTAGGTATACACTGTGCCGCCCCCTCCCCCATTTCTATCCCTGGTTGTAAATCTCGAACCATCCCACTCGTGACAAAAATGATTACAGTTAAACAATGCTGGCGTTTATGTTCCTGTTTTTCCTGTCAGAAATCGTTCTCTTCCACAATATTCATAAGAAAAGGTTTATTGACTTTGAAAAGCGGTCAATATTCTTTCACGCTTCTCTCTCCGTCTGTTCTTTCTTCTCTTTTCTTTCAACTGGTTTTTCCCGCGTAAAACGAGTATCAACAATGGCCGAGAAAAAAAATGAGTACAGTGCAAGGGGAATAACTGTAAAAGAAAACTGGATTTATCTAAAAATAAATAAATAAATAAAAAAAATCCAATGCTTTTTGATCGTAAGGCTTTTTCAAAAAAATACGATTTTTTATCTTGAGCAGAGTCTCCATTTTTCTCTTTAATCCATCTAATTAGACTATGGATATAAAAAGAATTTCAATGTTAGTTTA
The DNA here is from genome assembly GCA_963457665.1 of Thysanoteuthis rhombus. NCBI lineage: Eukaryota > Metazoa > Mollusca > Cephalopoda > Oegopsida > Thysanoteuthidae > Thysanoteuthis > Thysanoteuthis major. Next base: position 32,303,816 of record OY735222.1, on the reverse strand, counting down.
TGATTACTTAGGATTACTTTGTTATTTTAATTTATAACGTTTCTTTATCTAAGTATTGAAAATGAAGAAATTGTGCTTTGCCTGAGCAGGTGGTCCAGACCCCCAAGAAAGGGATCCGTACCTAAAGCCAAAATTTAAATTCATAAGTTATCATAATTTAGATTGATTATAAATTGGATTGAAAATTATCATTAATCTCTGCGTCTTTTTTTTTCTATACTTACCCATAATATAATTTGATCTGGATAGTAAATATAAAATGTCTTGAGAAGCTCTCGATTACACCTAATCGGACACAAGGCCAAAATTCTAAGAAATGCCTTGCAACTCTTTCTATCGCTCGAGATTTTATGAGGAAATACAGTCTGGGGACAAATAATCCTATTGATTTTGTATGAGATTTTGAAATGTATAATTAATTGTAGATGATTTTTTTTTATTCCTCCGTTCTTTACGTTGGTTGATTTTCCTCCGTTCTTGTCGTTGGTCCGATTACTTTTCGGCTCCGTTTTAATTCAATTATGTTGCTTTTCCCGTCGACTCCCTCTAATTCGTGTTCTACTCTTTCCTATTATTTCTTTTCATTATTTATTGTGACTTCATATCCACCATTATAAACTCGTTCCTGTGAGAGTGATGTTTTTTCTTCTGATTTCGTTTTTTTCTTCTTCCTCTCTTTGTTCAGTTCTGTTTATAGCTTTGAATTATTGAGTATCTGGTGTTCGGGGATAGTAACCGTTAACTGTGGCCTCCCTCTGACGGAGTTCTGTTTTGTTGAGGGGTGGTGGTTCCCACATGGTATAAAAACCTCACAGTGAACTTTTTCTTTATCATTTGGTTCACATGATTACATGTTTATCAGCTTCTGTTGTGGTAAAGTTTTTTTACTTCGAAGGTTATTAGGATTATTTTTGTGCGACAATTTGAAATTTTCCTTATACAAACTAACGGGTCTGTTTGTCTCTTATTCGATTCCATATATATTTACATGCAGATACACACACACACACACACACATATACATATATATATATATATATATATATATATATATATATATATATATATATATATATATATATATTTCAATCCCTGAATAATTCTAAATGTTTACGTTTTTATCCGTCGGGAAGGTGGGCTAAACTCATTCGTTCGCTTGCGTGTTCATAACACAGAGCATGAGTCCGCGTCTTCTACAAAATTCAAAATTAATCTTAGAAAACTTTACCTTTACAGGATAATTAAATTAAGACTATTCCTACTACTACAGTGATATCACCCCGCTACTTCTACTTGGCTGAGGGTGACTAGAGAATATAAATGCTCGGCACCCGAGAGACGTCAGCGATGCCCAATTTAGTAAGTCAAGTCGAAATCGTTATGAGTGACACGTAATTAAGATAGGTCTTACGATTCAAGTATTCTTTTTTTATAACAGTATTATTCGAATATAGATATGTTCACGGAAACAACTGATATCCAGTCCACGTCGAGGACGGTTCATTGAAACCATCTCCAGCTTGTAACATTGACAATCCAAAGAATTGTAAGGTTGCGTACATAACAACTATATATATATATATATATATATATATATATATATATATATATATATATATATATAACAGCATTTTCATTCTTGTGATTGATAGATCAAATAAGATCCTATTTTTTTGGTTCATAATAGTGGATATGAAAGATGAAAAATATTGTCCATGCTCAAATTAGCACGACACAAGACAACGAGAGTGGGACATCCTGCGAGGATTGAACTCACTACAGTAGTAATGGTCTGCGAGACTAGCTTGCTATCCATAAGTCAAAGAACAATGTAGATGATACTGAAGAAAATTCATTGAACGTTTTCTATGATAAATTTGTAAATAATGCTTCGAGTATTTTACTGATCAAATATTTGTGGCGAATTACACTTTGTATCAACTTATCTAGATACGTATGTGAACTCTTCATTTAAATAGATAGATAGATGGATAGATATTAACAGCCTGGGATAGATTAATAGATAGATTGATATCGCTTATGGTTACACTTTGTGGTAAATTTGTCATCGATTTAATTGCTGACGTCAAGTTGTAGGAAGAAAAAACGCTTTGATTCTTAGTCAAGTTAGCCGTGTAAATATCATCGAACGGAACACTTGCAGTTTGTTTCATGGTCTTCTTATATCACAAAGAAATCCTAATTTATTCACAGGGCTAAACTGTTTTATTTCTCATTTTGGTATACCCTTCCCAGTCCTTGAGTCATTTTTAGTCGTGTTTTTGTCATCTGGTAATAATAGTGGCGGACATTATGATGTACAATAAGCAAAGTCGACACAAAGAACTTTGTTTCAGACTTTATGAAGGCTATTATTCACCCATGGCTTTGAACACACACATGAACAAATTAAATTTTGAAATCAGGAAATGATATTTTGCCTACCCATTTGTGTGTGTGTGTGTGTGTATGTTAGAGAGAGAGAGGGGGGGGAGAGTATGTGTGTGTGTGCACGCACGTGTATGTGTGTGGTCTTTATCATGAATATATTTATATACATGTGTGTGGTCTTTCTTATGACTACATATAGTCTCTATCGCGACTACATGTTTATCTATAGTATCTCCAATGAATAAGTACAAGCCTGCCATTCTCTTTAATAAAAAGTTAATCTTTTTCTGAACCAAACATACCAGGATTTTATTATTGCTGGGGGAGCATCATACAATCAAAACGAATATTATTAGGTGTTATTTATTACCAAACTCTTCAGCATTGGATGGTCGTCGTTTTTCTACTTTCCGTTTAAGTACATTCCACAAGTGCTCAACTGGATTTAGATCCATTGACACGCTAGGCTGGTTGAGGACTCTTACCTTTTGGTCCTGCAGAAAATCTGTCGTTTTCTAGCGAAATGTTTTGGATCATTATCATGCGGAAACATAGCTCTTCTTCCCAAACGTTTGAGAGAAGACAACATGTTGTCTTTCAATATTTTGATGTATAATCTTCAGCATTCGTGATCCCGTCGATGAAGTGCCGCTCATCAGTGCCATTAGAGTTCATACAACCCCAAATCAGGACGTTTCCACCGCCATCCTTAACTGTTAAGACCAAACTCTTTCCTTTGTACACCTTACCATGACGCGGCCAAACTAGTAAGATGACATCAGACCCAGCTAGGTTGATACTGTTTCATCTGACCGCAGTAAGCTGCTCTAAAACTTTGAATGTGAATCTTTATTCTCTTGTGCAAACTTTAAACGAGCCTGTTTGAGTCTCGATGTCTGTAGAGATTCCCCACGCAGTCGTCAGCTACGTAAGCTTATCTTGTTTAGGACACATTTGATTGTTGTAATCGAACCATTCACGGTACACTCATTTTTAAAAATTCATTAGCAACATCTGCAGCCGATTTTCTTGGATATCTATCAACTAATCTCCAAATATAATGAATAGACCTTGGGGTCAGTTTGCATGGTCAACCTGGTCGCTTTCGTACACCTCCGACTTCTCCCCTTTTCCTGTAATTTTGAACAATTTTGGCAACTGTATTTTTGCTCAACATCAGTCTAGTAGCCATTGTTCGGTTAGTGCAAAGTAATAATACGTTCAAATCAGGAGAGAGTACTTCCCTACGTGGGTCCATTTCTGGCTATACACTGGAAACTATGTCTTTATCAGAACAATTTAATCATTGCATGCTTTATTTACATTCAAATTTATATCAAAACGCCCTACAAGAAAAAAGTTAAATTCGGTTTGAAAATATACGTACTATATAGAATGAAATGAACTTTTTTTCGTAGGGTTGTGCTTACTTTTAGACCATACTATATTATATTTTTGTCAACAATTTCAATACCGTGCGGTTTGGTAATGAATGATGCCTAATAATACCCGTTTTAATTGTAAAAAATGCTCCACTAGAAATAAAAAAATCCAAGTATGTTTGGTTTTGAAGAAAGTTGATTTTCTATTGAAAAAAATGGTTGTACTTATTTATGGGCGATACTGTATACTGTAGATATAGAAAATATATATAATCTTTATTATCTATGCATTTATATATGATTAAGAAAAGGGACACATAGCCACACTGAAATAATTGTAAATACGTTATACTACTTTGAAACTCTATTTGAAATGATATTCTGTTTTTACACAATGAATGTAACATCTAGCCTCGACAGCATAAATAGAATAAACAATTAAAGAAAATGGGGCTGCTGCAGGAATCGAACCTTAGACTGATAAGGTGATGTGGCTCTTAACATTGAGCTAAAGAGCCACCGGTGTATATTAGTCGTTATTAAAACCGTATATTCTTTTTCTCTCATAATAGTTCAGTTTGGAAAACCAAATGTTTGTCCAACTTACTCTAGTAGTAGTAATGGCGTCCAAGACTACGATGTTCATCAGTACTCGGTGGCGAGGTGGCCTCATTTACTTGGAATAGTTTAGTCTGGCATAAGGACATTTAAGGGTGTTCAATGGAGATCAAACAGGCAAATTGATCTACAATATTTGCTCGCTAACCATCGGGCTGTGATATGAGCTCTGGGTATCAACCAAACTTATAATCAAGTACGAACATTAAGATTGA
>OY735222.1:32209210-32294210 GCA_963457665.1 Thysanoteuthis rhombus | reverse complement strand
CTGTCTCCTTTACTGGGGCGAATGGTTGGAATTTCGGATTATGAGTCTCCAAGACTGGTTGCCAATCAAGGCTGAAGAAGCCAGTCTGCCCCGCTATTTACACCTATTCGAGATAGGAGAGATGGATTCGTGCATTTCCCAAAGGCATCAATGCAAAGCGAACGGAAACTGTCATGGTTTGAACTTGGTACGCTGATTCCATTTTCCGTTCTGCTAACCGTTAGGCGATCCGAATCATTATTAATAATGAAAGCAAATCATGCAGAGAAAAGGGACAAATGGGACAAATTCTTATCAGCGCCTCTATATCAGCCTCAGAAAAAAAGTTAAAGAAGGAGTTAAATATTCACTCTCAACCGTGAGAGACAATTAGAAATCTAATTACCTGACCATGAAGAAGCATTACTGATCCAGAGTATTCCGTGTAGTATTTCTCGTCCGCCATGATTAATTAATTTGATGGATAGATAATCTTAGCTTAATCTGACACAAGGCTACAAGTATGGAGCACCCAGCTCGTATCGAATTCAATGCTCAAAGATAATGATCTGTAAGACCAACGTGCTAACCATTATCCCATGGTGAGGAGAACAGAAAGATAGGGACAGAGATAGAGAAATCGATTGATGTAAACTAAGATAGATATGAACTATATGAGATAGATAGATAGATAGATAGATAAATAGATACATACATACATACATACATACATACATTCTATCAACTGAATACAATTGGGTTAATTCTCGATATTCTCTTGTCAAAAAATTTGAATCGATTAGTTTACTAATCGAATTTTAAGGAAATAAACACCGTATAAGCAATATCTAAACATTAACGTCACCCATTTTGATGACAGAAAGGAGATTTTTTAACGAAAACTTATGAGATACTGCATTCCAAGTATTAATAATCGTATGGTTCTTCTGTATTTCATGGATTCGAAATTCAATTTAAAAAGTCAATTTAACGGTATTACAACTTTCACGCACCATTTTATATTGTAAATTGTGATCGAAATATACTGTGCTCTAATCTGCTTTCCATAATTGCCAAAATTCTTGTTAGCCTCGCCAATAATAGTAAAGCATACATGCTTCTTTTTTTCCATATTAATTGAAACATTTCATGAACGCTTAGTTACCAATGGCATTCCTGTTTATAGTTTAAAGCCTTGTACAAGGCCTGTCTCTGCTTTTCCTTATATCTTAGGACTTCCCGAATTGAAATGTGTTTTTGAAGTCTCGTAAAGCACGCTTCGCAGCTTTGAGGTCTGCAACGAAAAATTAAATTGCACTTTGATGGATAGGGTCAGATGAGGTATCCTGAAAAGAAGTATCGAGGTAACTAGGCAATTAATATCACTACCCACACGTACGCAAGAGGGTCCCTACACTAAACTCGACCCCATTGAGAAGCAGATAAATACCCTAGCAAAGCACGAAGAAATTCAATATACCATTATTATTATTATTATTGAACGCAGTTGCTTTTCACAACAGTAGTATCTGGTGGCTTTCATAGGAGATCAAATAGCAGCAAGTCTCCTGAATATTTTTAAACAATCTCTTCGATATCCTACCTGATTTTAGTAATAGTATCGCTTTGGATGATGTTATTCCTTCTCCTTATCATCATTATCATTATTATTATCATTATTATTATTGGCAACACCATTTGTTGTAATCTTTGATACTATAATACACTGGAAAAAAATAGCGATAATTTACTACGTATCAATGTTTGGAAAAAGTACGTTGGCGACACATCAAATATTTGATCAAGATTTGGGATTCGTATTGCTTAAGATAAAAGACTTAAGCGCAGTCTATTTGTCTGAATTTTTAAGGTGATGAATTACCATTATAATACACTGATTTACTCTGACGTCCACATCTTTGCTGTCAAGTTTCGACTGGAATAAAAGTAGGCCCCCAGCAGACAAGCTGGTTCTTTTTATAGTTTCAAGTTGATCATAACAAAATAATTTCTTTTTATGGTAGCGCTGACCTTCTTCAGGTTTTTGCCACTGGATTATCCTACAGAACGTGGATAAATTTATTGGTTAATCATATTCGGTAACCTACCAGGCGGTCATCGGTTCAATTCCTCGGTAGGGTAGAGCAAAAAGTCTACACGATCTGGTTCTCTAGTTAACCAGGAAGAATTAACTGACACGAGATATATCCTCTGGCATGGAAAGGAAAATTAGGACAATAAAAGAAATTCCAAAAGGTTACAACTACGATAGACACCCGAAGAAGGCCGGAGAGTAAAGCGGCAGAAACGAAGTGACTATTACAGCCAAGACGAGTAAATTAGTCTATATCAATACACAGTCTGTTTGGAAAGAACGATTAAATTCGAAGCATTGTTATAAGAAAAAAAAAACTAATAATTTTTCAGGTCGTAAAAGAAAAGTTCTCTTAGTTTGAAATGCAGTCAATTGCAAGAAAGAAACGAATCTTTTACAAAGACGAGATATCATTTGACTTCACCTGTTCAGAATTATCTTGAAACTTTTTATGGAGGAAAGGCACCTTATGTTCTCAAAAGTCGTCGTCCTTGAAACGTACTTTATATTCGTTGATATTGTTATTGGAAGCTTATAAAAGAAAAAATATTTCTGCAGTATCATCTTTGCAAAAATTTAACTGATTTTATCGTCATTGCCATACATAAAATGATTTCTAAGATATGTCATCAGAGAATGTTTGAATATCGGCTCTAACCAACAAGGCTGGTTTAAAATGAAGTCATACAAATAATTAGATTGTGTTTTTAAGCATCGATTTTGCTTAGATCCTGTTATAGGTTTCCAAACATAACGATTTACTTTTTCATATTCTTTATCTTCTTCCTCTCAGATTCTTCGTTATAGAGAATGTATGCATTCTCCGACGATACCAGCAACAATTAGAACAGAACCGCAGTACTTACGTACATAAATATTAAACAACCATTAAAAAATTAATAACACTTCATTTATCTTGCAAGTTCCTTTAATTGTTACTTTTTAATTTAAAATGTAAAATCACCAAGTGTCATTATCTCCCCTTCTTAGTGACTGTAATCATATTCTGACAAAATGTTTCATGGTTATTCACGATTATCAACGCTAGAGGTCACTGTTTAGGCACCACCATCAGAGCAATTTGTACCGTAGATTCAAGCTGGCTTTTTGTCGAAATTAGATAGAAGAGAAAAACGTGAATTTATCCATTATTTTCCTAACAGCGAGTATAAATTTTAGTTGCAAGTTCACTCATTAGGAATTTTGCTTGTATCTCCTTCACTATACATATTTTTAACCATGATCTGATATCGGTCATACCAAATTCAACTTCTAATTTACTTATTGGTTTAATCCCAACGCTATTAAACTGAAGAATGACACAATTGACTATAGTCAAAAGAAGCCTATTTCAAGTACATTCAAGCACAATGAGTCGTTACTTTTTCGTAGAATAAAGATCTCGTTTTGTCAATGAGTCTCTTTTCTTTCTAACTTATTTGTTCACTCACTTTCGTTCATGAGATCGAAATGCTTAAACACACCATTTTTGTACCGTTTCCCCCTACTAACTTCTTCCATCCCCACCCTGATTTCTTCTTCTTTTCAACCTCTTTTAATAGCGTTTCTTTTCTCCTCTTGATATGACCGTCTGTATCTATCAAATTTTTTCGCCCTCTTTTTTTTTACTCGGTTAATCTAAAACTTTCTTTTGTTTTATATAATCTTAACAGTATTATAGAGTAATCAAGTACCCAACCACGCACACATACAGAAAAGAAAGTTCATTCTAGAAGCCATAACTCTATGTTCCTAGATGCTTTGGGCTTTTGTTGTCATTTCTTTAATGTTGTAACCTAAATAAAAACGTGTTTACCAACATCTCGTTCCGTCTTCTTTTTTTATTCAAATTTCCTTTCATTGATAATGTACTGTTGTTCTCAAACTTACATATCTTTTAAACTTGTTTTTACGAGCTTCATTTCATTTTATCACTGCAGCGTTCTAATTCAATTTTCTAGGTCGATCTAATTTTCGGCCGCTAAAGAAAACAGCGCAGCGCCAGAAATAAAGGAGTAACTTTCGACAAAACTTGACCGTGCTTCCAATATCTTGGGTCAGGGTGTCCACTGACACTTTTCCCGAAGATGGTGGGTGGGGGTTCGAAATATATATTTGCAGTATATCTTAGCGGGAAGCTTGATAGCAGCAAAGAATAATGTCATCTTTTTATACAGCAACTTTAACTTGGGGTTACGTAAAACGATTCTACAGCAGCTTTATTCTTCATTGTCTATAAGGTTTTATATTTCTGACTCCCTCGCCCCAGGTGAAATGCCATGATCAAGGGGAGGGGGAATCCTCCCTTGAGCAGACGCCCATACCCAAACCCGGGGCCTGTCTTTCATGGGATTCACTTTAACCACATATCCATCGATGACCAAGTGGGGAAATGATTTGCATTCATTCTGCCACACTTTTCTCTACGGTTCTTTATAACATCTTTTTCTTGCTCCGAAGTAAAAGTAGAGTTGTCCCTTTTATTTTAGAAGTAACATTTCCAATGTCAGTATCATTTTATCAGCTTACCCCTATCTAATTATTGTTGCTTTTTATTGCTACAAAAACACAGTTGATTTGTTATAATCCACTAGGATAACAAGCCTGGCTGCTGCAGGGACAAACTCCACTCCTATTCAGACGGAAGATGGTTACTGCAACATTTGTAATATATATATATATATATATATATATATATATATATATATATATATATATATTGAAATTATGAAATATATATTCAGCTCTTGTGTATCTGTAAGATACGTTTTGTAGAAGTATAAGATTTGTCTGTTGAGCTTAGTCAGTTAGACAACAGCCTACCAATCAGTTGGTCGTGATTTCAAATCACGGTAAGTGAATGTCAAACTTCACTCCCCCAAAATTAGTGAGGATTGTTCTTGTTACGTTTTGAAATCAAAATCAACTCAAAGTTTAGACTGGAGTTTAAAAAAATTATTTGCTATTGTAATTCATGTTAATTCAAACTTAATTTCAACGTATTTAATCATTCTCTTAAAATTGACCCAAAGACCATATTTCTTCTTTATTTGTAGTGGTGTGCTCTAATTATCTTATAAATCACTGCGGTTGGCTGATGGAACAAAAAAACTCATTTCCGTCTATAATCCCAGCACCAAAACATCTCGTAACGTACGTTGCTGTAATTGTTGTGTGGTATTAATCCTAAAGAGAAGGGTGTATAACCAATGCATCCTCCCAATAGTCACTTATGGAGCTGAAACATGGAACTTAACCAAGAGACAGACCCGTAAACTGAGAACCATGCAACGTGCACATGAAAGAATAATGCTGGGCCTCACATGGAGAGACCACAAAACAGCACAGTGCATCCGGGAAAAGACAAGAGTTAGAGACATCATAGAATCCATAAAAAATCTCAAATGGCGGTGGGCTGGCCATGTTGCAAGAATGGCAGACAATCGATGGACATCACGACTCACAACATGGATTCCATGAGACCACATGCGCAACCGAGGCCGGCAAAATGTTAGATGGAGAGACGAGCTAGACAAGTTCAGGGAGTACTGGCTCCGTGACGCCCATGATAGAGAAGTGGGGCAAATCCTGGAGAAGGTCTATGTCCAACGACGGACGCTAAAAGACTGATGATGATGATGATGATGATGATGATGATGATGATGATGATGATAGAAACTGAGAAGCATGTAGTGTGTACATGAGAGAATCATGCTCAACTTCATATGGAGAGATCACAAGACAACACAGTATATCAGGAAGGAAACGGGGGTCCGAAACATTATAGAATCTATTACAAACCTCAAATGGCAATGGGCTGGTCATGTTACAAGAATGACAGACAAACGCTGGACATCACGACTCACAACATGGATCCCTAGAAACCACATGCGAAACCGAGGCCGATAAAATACAAGAAGGAGAGATGAACTCGACAAATTCAGAAAATACTGGCTCAGCGACGCCCATGATAGAGAAATGTGGTGGATCCTGGAGAAGGTCTATCTCCAACGACGGGCGTTAAAAGACTGATGATGATGATGATGATGATGATGATGATGATGATGATGATTAGATAGATAGGTATATAGATAGATATTCATTCACCGTAATTAAATCTGGTACAAGACTCAGTAGGAGGAAATTGGGTAGATTGAGTCAATTTTGCCAACCTTCAAAGTAGGGAAGGTCCGCCCACTTGGAAATTCAACACTCGAAATCTTGGTTTCTCACCCGACCACTGAAGAAAATGCCACTGTCTCAGCAAGCAAGTCACCTCAATCAGTTTTTCCAGCACAAAAAAAGTATTGTCAAAAGTATACTGCAACTTTATCTTTTTGTAGGAATAAGTTGAGCTAATAAATGTCTACATTGTGCAATGAATAAAACACGTATGTTCTATAAGATTATTTAGGAAAAAAATGGCGTTTTTATAAGAATAAAAAACACAATTGTTCAATATAGTTTCTATGTGATTGGATCTCTTTTTACCAAATCCAGTTACATCCCTGATTACAGGAATAAATGACCTTCATACACTTTGGTAAAAAAAAGTAGGTAACCAGTAAAGACACAATTACTCAAGCTACTGAAACTGTCTAATTACAGAACAAATGAAAGCAGAAAACTTGACATTCAAAACCTAACTATAAAGTATATAATATAGGGTTAATGTTGGGACTGAGATTAAGTTAAAACGATTAAATATTTTTTTTCATATTGGTGACATTAAAACGATTATACATTTAAAATTAATATCATAAAATTATTTTTTTAAAATGTGTATGTCATTTCTAAGAATATTTGTCAACGCGTGCTCACGTGATAAAGAAATAAACGCTCCTATTTGTTTCAAATAATCTGTGTAATTTACAGTTTCACCATATACAGTGTCTATATTAGTTATCTCTGTTTCTGCAAACTTCAAAAGGCCGAGTTTATTCATTTCCCTCCTTTGGACGGCAACTATGACATTGGGTCAAGACACCTGGTCGCATTCACGGAGGGGTCCCGTACACGTACGTACAAGCAGTGCTAAATATTTACGTAGTCCCTGCAATGGACAACGCAAGGACATTAGGGCAGGCTTGACTTGGTCGAGAGACAAATCAGGTCTGTGAAAGCGGGGCTTAGTCTCAGGACGAATTCTGATCAAGCTGGACTAAGGTCCCGGAACGGATCCTATGAAGTACTTATCCGAACTTCTAAGCTGAGATCTGAAAGAACAGATAAGACCGAAAAGCCCTATCAGTGGTGCCAGTTGATCGCACGCTATGATAGCACCCATAATAAACCTATTTGCAAAAAAAATAGTCTCTGAAGAGTTATTCCTGTTTTCTTCTTTCAAATAATAACAATAATACCACTTTGACAGTTACTCACTCTGATCTGAAACGAAGTCACATTATTCAGAATCACAAGGTATTTACTAAGCTTAATACGGCCGTGAAGCCATCAGTGTGAATCAAATCCATGGCACCAGAGAACAGACTAATCGTTAACCATCGTGCTACGGCATCAAAACTCAAATTTTGATAAGCAACACGCTTGGTATACTCGCACTTAAAAGGGTGCAGGGGAGATAACTACGTATAGATTCCTACGTATGTTCTGGCGTCAATGACGTTATGTAATTTTTTTTGAAGATTCACAGCGCTTTTTCGATAAAATTAGATGCAGACCTTCAATTAATGTAATGTGCGATCTCGAAGATACAGTGTGAATTTTCAAGGTTATTTTATTTTAATGTGCCACAGTCCACGAAAAGCGACGAGATGAAAAAAAAACCTTACAGGATTCACTTCCCGGCATCACAGCCAGTTACGTGATCTTACGTTTCATTTGGTAAATTCAAGAAATAAGGGGAAGTAATTCTTGAATATACTAACATGAAATGAATGATCGTCCAGGAATTACTACCAATGGAGGGGAAATATACGATAGGCTGTAGAATCATGCTGCAGTAAATCATGTGATACTAGCTTCGTTGATCCAAATGCACATACGAAGCCCATTGAAAGCAACTACTCAAACATTAAATCCGAACTATGCATATCACGTCAATGGGGCTTATGTAACATATACGCACATTTGTTTTTGCTGAAAATGTATTTATGAATATCATTCAGTGGATCAGTCATCATTTATGACAAATTATTGTCAATAAATGATTTTTGTCATTTTTTTCCCTTATTTTTGTTTTGCCATTCATCAAATTAGAGTAACTTCCCTTTATTTGTTGTTAATCGAATTTTATCATCATCATCAGTCATTTAACGTCCGTCGTTGGACATAGACCTTCCCCAGGATTCGCTACATTTCTCTATCATGGGCTTCGCGGAGCCAGTATTTTCTGAATTTGTCTAATTCATCTCTCCATCATATTTTTTGCCGGCCTCCAGACTTGAAAAACAAAAGATCGTCCAGTCTTCTACAGCCAATCAGTCAGTAATATTAAAAGTTCTTTCATCAAATGCTCGAACGTTCATTTTTTTATATACCAAGCTAAGGGCTAAGTACTTAAGAAGAAACAGTATTTTTCAATGCTGACAGAAGAGTTCATCTCTATGATCCATACATAAATAACCTTGTCATCTCGTTTTTTGCATGTAATACTCTTCAATGAAATGCACAAATAATTCACTCTTGTCTTAGGCAGGAGTGTCGAAGAACGACAGAAGATTTAAAATCTAGCTGCGTATAATTCAAGGGAAACAATTCTCATTTTTTCAACCATCTGCTATTTTCCTAACTTGCCCATCCCTGATTTTTCCGTTTTAGCAATCATAAAAATCATGTATGATCAATAAAATAAGACTAAAAAAGTTCTCAAAATGTGCTCCATTTTAGTCAATTTCCCGTTTTTCTTTTAAATTCCTACGGAACTTCAAGTACTTTGTGAACAGGATTTTTTTTCAAATCAGGGTTTTTTTGACTAAAACTTCATAATGCACATTATTACGATCACTTTTAGTTTTCAAAAATATCTCTGGTTCTTCAAGTGTCAATTTTCAGTTAAAAATTCAACTTTGATATTGGAATTTTTATTTTACTTTGATGTTTAACTTTTTTTCCCCCTTCAGATTCGAAGTACCCATTGCAGACAAAATAGGACAAAAGTGTCGCCTCTAATAAGACAGGTCTGCAAAATTAAAAACCATTAAAAATGGTTTCAATTCCAAGAGTGATTTTTTTCTGCTCTTTTTCGTCATCTCGTTTTTTTGCATGTAATACTCTTCAATGAAATGCACAGATAATTCACTCTTGGTCTGGGCTGGAGTGCCGGAGAGCAACAGAAGATTTAAAAACAGATAGTAAGGTTGGGTTGAGATCCGGATGGGCGGAAAACGCCGAAAGCCGTCTTGGATTGTTGGGCAGTTGAAGGCCCTATTGAACCAAGCCCCTTTGGGTATCCAAACCTCCATCTATACCCCTGCTTCAGTTTAAGCCACTATTTAGAACCGGAGTGAAAACCCATTCAGTGCAGTAATAATGAACAATTTTGATCCGACGATAGTATTAGCACAGTCAAGAGACTGTCCTGGGAAAAGAAAAAAAAAAGAAGAAAAAAAAAAGAGTAAGTTAGCACTTTGAGATCCAGATCGACCATCCCATCAAAACAAGAAGGCCAGTCCTAAAATTTGTGGGTCTGAGAGATCGTACACGTGGCTGTGCCAGTGGACCAGTGGGTAAAGATAAAAATGAAAAATTGAATAATACCAGGACCTCGTCCGGGAATTGAGAAAAGTGTAAATCATAGAAATTAGATCATTATTAATGTTTCAACGAGTATTTCTTTCGTCTCATTTTCAGTTGTTTTATTTATTTATTTTTTGTTTGTTTTTTTGTTGCTAATTTCAGACTTATTTTTCAGTCGTTGGTAAGCAACGCGGATTGGAAATAAAAATACAAAATACGAAAATACTATGAATACAATTAAAAGCCTGAAATTTGGGGTAGGCTAAAAGGTTTGTTCTGTTCACGTTGCCAGTTGACAGTAGGAGCGTTTAGTTTTAATTGATTTCATTGAAAAAAAAAACTGATTTTATGGGATAGTTGTCAGGTCAGTGTGCATCAAAAATGTCAAAATTGGTGCATTTTTGTCAAGCTCCAAATAGGAGTTGACTTTTTTTAAACGCAGTAAGAACAATCACCACTAAAATGATGTATGAAAGCCAATAAGTGAAATTCATATCCTCCTACCGTGATTAGAACCCATGGCCAACTGAGTGTCAGAAGTTTCTCTGACAGAGCTAAATTGACAAGTCTTGGATATTACCATAAATTTTCCATCCAGATACGCACGAGCTTGATTCATTCTAACACACACACACACATATACATATATATATATATATATATATATATATATATATAGTTTTTACTTTTTATATGTATATACTATACAAAAATTGCTGTAATCATCTCAAGTTGGAATAGAAGTTGGCGTGGAATTTTAATCTGCAGCAGCCATAATATTGTTTATCGATTCTAACATTGAGAATGGAGGAAGATAAGTAACAAGAAAAGGTACAAGTGTATGATAAAAATCCAACCTGTATCGTAAAGAGACAGGGCGTAATATTCCATCGGGATAACGCGAGACAGAAGGTTTCTTTTGGTGACCATGTAAGAATTGTTACAGCTCGACTGGTTGGTTTCCATTCATCCACCATATTCATCAAATATTGTATCTTCGAATAATCAATAACCAGTAACAGGTCAATTGCGTCATGGACAACTGCATCACGGTCATTGGGATCCCTGAACATTTGCGTCCGGTATTTTGGCGTGCCTGGACATTTGCGTCCGGTACTTTGGCCTCCCGGGTTACACAGAGCCCGTTCGATTGATCAATTAGAAAACATAAGACATTTTTTGATCAAATTTTCAACATTGACTTTATTAAGCAACAAATATACTGTTTCGCTTCAATATCTTCTGCCATCATTCAGACAGTTTCACAATTATATCTTCCCTGGACTTTAAATCTTTCTGAGCAAAGAAATGCTCTAGTTGCTTTTTGCATTCTTCCAGAGAATCGACTTGCTTTCTTTGACTGAATTCTGTTGAGGCTGAGATAAATGGATTCTAGGGAATTTGCTTCCTGAGTAACTAGGTCCCGGATAAATGCCTTCTGGTCATTGGTGTCCGGTATTTTTGCACGAATAAGGCTAAGTAAAAATCAAAATCGTGATGAATGTCTTTGGCTTAAAGGTAGTTAGGATGCGTGATGCAAAAGTGTAACCGTACGACTGGATTTTCTATACCAGTATTGTTTGTTAAAATTATTTTCAAATTTATAACAGTACTAGCTTTTTACCGTTGAGTTTAATTCATCAACTTCAATAAAACTTTTGATTTTTTTCAAACATCTCCGACGCTCTCTACCCAGAACTGATTTTGAGGTAATTCAGTTTCAATTTAAATAGTAGCGACTACCACAGACTGGGGGGGGAGCGACACATGTCGATAAAACCCCTGAAACTTGAAATTTACCAATTTTATCGTAATAATCTATGTATTATTAATTTTTTTTTAAATGTAGAAAACTATCAGCAAAACATTTTTCTGCGGACAATATAGATCCGAGAAAATCGTGGTTGAAAACTTGTTTGGATTCGAAAACCTACGAGAATTAGCATTGAAAAAATTTTTCACACAATTCATAAAATTTCACCAATGATATACTAATGGGTCGATTTCAATAGAATTTTCGGGCTGTATTCAATTTTGGATGAATTTTGTGATGAGAAGGGTATTTAGTAAGAAAAATCTGTGGGAATATTTTTCAAGTCAACCCACCCCCCAACACACATACACATTTTGATTTTGAATTGAATTATTGACAAGTAAAGGATGACCTCGAAAGGATTGGGGGACCTCTGGCCCAGTTCAAAATCACAGCGGTTGAACAAATAAGCGAAACAAAAATCAAAACGAAAAATCTCCAATAGGCGTTTCAACATTTCATTAGAAGCTGTAAACTGGTAAATCGGGATGAATGTCCTGACCCTTCCTTTGCAGGGCAATGGAGAAAAAAGGGCACATCTATCTTTATCTATTTGTCTGTTCATTCATTCCATATTTCTTTTTTACGTTTTTATTTTTGTTTGTTTTGTTTTGTTTTTTTTTTCAACTCGATTTGCCGTGAACTTCATTTACAATACAGCCCCACCAGCTTAATCCAAACCAATTTTGAATTTTCGGAGTCTGTTGGAAGTCTGGGTCAAACCTTAACAAAGCCACACAAAAGTAGACCACGGAGAGCAAACCACGAGCTACGATGCTGAATGGATAATACGACCTTCTAGTCAGTCACGAGACTAACACCTGTTACTAACAGCTGTTACTCTGAAACCACTAAAAAATGGCATATTTGGAAAATGAAAGAAAGAAAAGCTTACAGGTATATATATATATATATATATATATATATATATATATATATATATATATATATATATATGAGAGAGAAAGAAGGAGAGAGGAAAGGGGAACAGGAAGAAAGAATAAGAAAATATAAAGGAGAAAAACAATGATTAAAATGAAAGGTGGAAAATGAACCAGAAAATATAAGAGAAAACGATAAAGCAAAAATGTTTGAAAGAAATGCATAAGCGAAGAAAGAAGAGAAAGTGAAGCGAAGGAAAGAAAAGAAGAGAAAGGAATGAGAAGATATAAAAGTGAAGAAAAAGATAGAGCAAGAACGTTTGAAAGAAAGAAAGAAAGAAAAATGAAGGAGAGGCGATCGTCACTAAATTATCATTCGCATTCGTTTGTAGAGGTATACAAAATACACTCTGATGCAGCGCAATATCTTGTAGAGCTTTTTTAATGTTTTTTTTTTCCATTCATTTCTATAATATTTATTCACTGGTTATGCCCGTCATATGACAGTGTTCGGGAATATATTTTATCATTGTAGGAAACATCATATTTCGTTCTCTAGCTGTATAAGGTTTTCGTTCTTGGTCTTTCCACTGAAGACGTACAATCATTGCAATTACATTGCTTTTGTCTTGACTAAAATCCAACACTTAGGCAGCTATTAAATGCTACTTATTTAACGGCAAGTTCATCAGAGCAGCTTTTTAAAACCCATCATACTTTCATCTGTTATAGAACCACAAGTGTAATAAACAAACAAATCCATTCTATTGGAAGAGGAGATATACATATATACAGGTGCCAATTTTACTTGATGGTAGAGCAGAGGGAAGTGTAGATGAGGGGTGTGAGATTTCACTCAAGGGGGCCAAAAGGATGGGTGCTACTCCCTCTCTCTACACCCCTACTACAATTGAAGAGACAGTCTTCAGGGGAGATAGGGGAAAAACAAGAGTCAGGGATATCAGAGAATTCATCAGAAAACTCAAACGGCAATCGGCTGGTCATATTGCAAGAAAGTTGGTCAACCGCTGGGCATCGTGACTCACAACCTGGATGCCCACAGATCATATGCGAAACTGTTGCCAGCAAAAAAAAAAAAAAAAAAAAGAAAAGAAAAGAAAAAAAGTTGACGAGACAAACTAGACCAGTTCCGAAAGTACTGGCTCTGCGACGCTCATGATAGAGAGGTCTGGCGAATCTTGTGGAAGGTGAATATCCAACGACGGACCATAAAAGATAGATGTTGACGATGATGAGTACAAGAAAAGATTATTGGATCAATCAGTGAAGAAAAAAACTAGTTGGCAACAGCTTGCGAGACAAACAAGCTAACCGCTGTTCTACCAGAGGTGCTCTCACCGACGATATCGTTAAATCAAGCCCATTTGTCAATCTCTCGATATCAGTTCTATTGAATCTTATCAGTAAGAGCGTCATAGTTCAAACAAAAACGAAAAAGAGGATCAGCAACATTATGCAATTACCGTATACCAGTCGCACCCCTGTGCATTTATAATAATTTTGTTTTAGCCTTTGACCCGTACACAAGTCGCATTTTACTTTTAGTAGATATCGTTTGCACTAGTTGATCATGATTGCAAAAAGAATCCGGTTTAGTCTTTCATTTTTTCGTTATCTTTTCCAGTCAGGAATAGAATTAATATTTTTACACTTCTACCAACAGGTCTGCATGTATAAGCGAGGAGTTTAGGCACATATGACGTTATGCCGTCCACGTGACATTAGAGAAAGTTTTCGGTTGATAAGTCGAATGCAGTTTTTCGTTTCGTTTCTCGGGTGAAAAAAACTGTGACTTATCTACAAATTATATCCGGAAGGTAACTTTTATAAGCAACGTTCTATATTCTGCTGCTCTCTTTTGATTGATTTATTGAATGGAGATGGTCAATGGTTGCGTAGATTTGTCTGAAGCCAGCTTGTGTCCGTACACCCTAAGTTTTCACAGCGTGCCTCGAAATGATCTTCCGAAACCTAGACTGAGAACTCAAAGGAATTAAAATAGACAGCGAATACCTAAGTAACCACAGAGTTGCTGGCAACATCATCCTCTTTTCTAAGAACTTCCATGATCTCAAAAAAAAATTGCCAGACGAACTAAACGAAGAAAGCAGGAGAGTTGGCCTCCACATGAACCGCAGCAAAACGAATATCATGTACAAGAAACATGTTGAAGACAATGACATAGCGATCAAAATCGAAAACGCAGAGCTGAAGAGAGCAGATCACTACATGTACCTTGGACAACAAATCACCATGAAATCGTCAAAAGAAGATATCGAGCGGAGGAATCACACGAGGTTGGCAAGCTTTTGGTACAGCAAACTCGAATTAAAAGAGCAAGAAAATCCCACAAGTCCTAAAAAGAAGGGTATACAACCAATGCATCCTTCCGATATTCACCGATGGAGTAGAGACATGGAACCTAACCAAAAGATTGATGATGATGATGAATTTTTATAAGACTTTAAAGGGAGATAACTTAGATATTAGTCATGAAAGAATGTTCTATACTCGGGCCTGTCGCCAGTGTACTGCGAGTAGGGGAGAGGGCATCCACTCAGTCTGGAGAGCTGGAAGTAAAAGTGTTCTGAGTTGCTGAAAAAAAAGCGTTAAATTAAAAATTTTTAAAAAAGAAGGTCACCAAAAAGATATTGTAAATTGTCAAAAATACACAAAGAAAATGGCCAAAAACAAAGAAGGCATTGCACTTAGCATGTAAAACGCTGAATTGTTAACACTGGGAGTGCTCTATGATAATTAGGAAGTGAACTTTGTTACTACACAGAGGTGTATTTCTATTGTAGCTAACAGTGTGCCGAAGGCTTTGTCGCCATGTGACAGAAAAAACAAAATAACAAACAATGATTAAGTTATACAAGGCCAAGAACAAACTATATGTGTTAGCAACTCTGTTTCAGCACTCTTTTGATCACTGAAAATCCTTTGTGAAATTTAAATATCTTCAATGAAGTTTTAATTTTGGTTTTAATTGCAATATTTTTGCAAATAATAAGAATACTGCTCTCTTTTTTCTGAAAAATACATTTATTTACAGAAGGTGTTGACTGAACCATGAACAGAGTTCAAAGGTCTCTCTCTAGGGATATATATATATATATATATATATATATATATATATTATATATGTTATACTAAGTATCATATACAAAATAAACATAATCAAAATGAGAATAATAATTATGAAAGAAAGGAAGAAAGAAAGAAAAAAGGAAGAGAATGGAAAGCAGATGTCGCTCTCACAATTTAAAAATTTGAGAAAATAATTTCAGTATCGAAGGGTAACATAACAATGAAGCGAAGAATTTTCTTTTCTAATTTTGTCTATACTCCAAGAAACCTTAATAGGAAAAAAAAAAAAAGAATTTAAATTTTGAGACTGAATGCTTTGTATAAGTTGGGGAAAGTGATGATTCAACACCTAACTATTTTCCAGCAAGTTTTTTTCCACCTAACCTGTATGAAATGCATTGAAAATAAAGAATAGAGGATTGTCAATGGTTAGGAATTGGGGCAAGAGTTACAGACAGAATAGGGCTATTATATGAATATAATGTTTATACTTTGAACAACCGTAGCCACCAAAGGTGGCGAAGGGTTCTATCCTTTTTTTTTATATGTGCATGTGTTTGTGGGTTCCAGCACTCCTGACCATACCATTTTATCTACAGATTCAGAAATTGGCATCAGTACTCCACTCAATCCCTACAAGAAATGTCATTTTTCATTTTTGGAAAAAAAAAAAAGAAGCTTTTTTGACCTTTTTTGATGGATATGAGGATAATATCTAGATTCTGGAGATTCTAGATTTTTCTAGACTTTTTCACTCCATTTTGATGTCATAGATAGAATTTATTGTTATCATATTGATTCCTCTATTAGATTTTTTTTTTCTAAAGACTTCAGATTTTGATGCAACTATAGGAATGCATTGAGAATGAATCTACAAAAGAAATGCATTCAAACAAACAAACAACAGAAAAAAGGATTGTCAGGGGTCAAGTATTTAGGCAAGTGTTATCAACTCTCTCATATGCTCAAAGAATAGACTTATGACATACACAGTAAGTTGTACTGGAAGATATGATCATTCTGTAGTTTAGGTCCTATATTATACATACTATAGTTGTATTTACAACACTCTGGCAAAAATTATGGAATCACCACACTTACAGAATGTTCATCCAGCATTTTTACTTCATAGTAAGAAGGCAAATCACAGCTATGACACAAAACAACTTTTGTTGAACAGCTGAACATTTTGGCTTTGTGAAACATACCTCAAACTTTGGAACAAATGCGATATCTTCTCCAGATCAAGTAAAGGAAAACAATATGGAATCACTCAATGTTGAGGAAAGATTATGCAATTATCAATAAAAATACCACAATTAGTAGTGTGGCTCCATCTCAGTCTTTTATGATGTCCTGAACTCTCAGAGGCATGGACAAATGAAAAACAATATTCTCAGTCTAGCTGATCCCAACTTTCTCGATTGGGAGTTGGGAAATCAGTTTTATAAGATGGAGCCTGGTCATTGACCTTTTTTAAAAGTTCTACCATAAATTGTCAATTGGTTTGAGATCCAGACTGTTTTCTGGCCATGTCATTGAGTTGATATGCCTTTCCTGGCACTATTTGTAGGACAATGCATTATTCATGTCAAAATGGCAATAGACCTATCAATTGAATGCTGAGGTAATGATTCCCATCTCCACTGTTCCTTTACCTGACATACAGTTCCATATCAAATATGAGTGGGGAAATTTGTGATTCAACACTGAATATCACTTTCATCCAATCATTCACACTCCATAATTACTTCTCTTTAGCCCAATGCAACCTGATTTTCTTCTGTTTAAATTCTGTGCTGATTTTGGTTTGACTTTTCTGTATGTAGATCCTATTTCATTAAGCTGATTTCTCCCAGTTCAGTCACTAACATTGACTCTTGTCTCCAATTAGCTTTGTACTGCATTTTTTATTTTCAAGGCACATTGCTTTGATCTTTATAATCTGGCCCTTTGACACCTTCAATGGTTATATATTTGATATAATTTATAACTTTCCTATTTTGTTCATACATGTACCAAGTTTTAGACACAGCTGACAAGGAACAACCGACATATATTGCCACACTCCATGTTGGATTTCCTTCTTAGAAAGGATTATAAAACTCCAATATTGTGTAAATTGACTGCCCTTTTATCAGAGCCATGTTTCCTCTAAATTAGCCAAGTCCAACAACACATTAAGGTTTGCAAGAACTCTTTTAAGTGCAGACTAATTTGCATAATTAGATTTGTGCTGGTATTTGTTTTAGAAATGCAAATCTAAAGGCAATCCCAAAATTTTATTCTCCACTTGATCAGGAAAAAAACATGCCATTAATTTAAATGATTTAGTCTTATTCATTTCAAGTGTATTTTATGAAGCCAGAATATTCAGCTGTTCAACAAAAATTTTTTGTGTCATATCTGTGATTTGTTCATTTACCATAAAGTAAAAAAGCTGGGTCAATATCATCCAAGTGTGGTGATACCATAATTTTCACCAGGGTGTTGTAAATACAACTATAGTCTTATGATGTAGGACCTAAACTACAAAATGATCATATTTCTCAATACAACTTACTGTGTACATAATAAGTCTATTCTTAAAGCATGTGAGAAAGATATCCCAATGAGTCATCAGCCCATTTAAATCCTCTGAAATGTTGTTGCCATATCAAAACATGGGTTTAAACGTCTTTGAAGAAGAGAATTCTAGAAGGGCCTTGTATACTGACATATACAGTAATTGAAAATTTCAGTAAATGTTAAACACACACATAACCACAACACCAAAAGGTTATTTTCTCTACTAGTAAATGTTACTATAAAAAGCAATTCATAGTAATTCAAGGATATTATATCTATCTCACCCTTTCCTTGGCAAATTGAAAAGTAAGATAAGCAAATTAAAAAACATGGCAAGAAAATTTTTAAAAATACAAAGCAAATTAAAAAGACAAGTGAACTAGATTAATGAACATGATTATAATCATGTATAGACAGCCACAAGCTAAATTTGCACTGGTTGAAATTAAAAGTAAAAAATCTGAGATATTGAAGAAAAATTAACCATTTGAAAGAACAAGTTTGAATTAATTTCACTGAAAATAAATTAACATTCGCAGTGACTGGAGCAGTAACTGTACATGAATACATATTCATGTTCTTTGATTCAATTCCCTCGCCTTTTAAATTTGCTCGGTATATTTTTTATATGATTGCTTCACTTTTTGATTTGTTCGAGAAACGGTATTGACTGAACCATAGCTAGTAACTTTTCCATTAACAATTGAGCCTACTAGTTCAGAACAATTCCACTGTAGAAAATGTTAACAGTAGCAGCAGTGTTTGAAACAAGAGGGTTGCTTTTTTTGACTTAGTTAGAATTCTTTTTTGATAACCGATAAGAGGACACCCATTCTATTTCGTCTGTCCAGATAATAGAAATACTTTTTGTCAATGACTAATATTTCTGGAATGATGCACTTTCCGAATAAAGGGGAAACATAGAGTGGACTCAACCTTTTGTTTTCCAAATACAATATAAAAAGGAATTAGACTCCACTGATATACCAAAATAATTCAAGGTGGAAAGGAGATAAACGCAGCCTTTCAAATTTCATTAACTGTACCATTAATCTGATTGTCACAAAATACGACCATAATGTTCTGATTGGTTAAAAACTAACCAATCATGAAAGAGAGAATTTTGGAAGACAGAAATTGGAACAGAGCATAAAATAGATGTCAAGACTTATGTGAAACTGATTCTTTTGTTCATTACTACATATTTGTTACGTTATGGAAATTAAAATTTGTGAAGAATTTGGGTTAAGAATCAGTTTAGCGAACCAGTTTTTTCCTTTATGAAAATGTATAACTGGTAATTTCAGTGAGATGTTGAACCCATTTTCCCAACTTTTAAACTTTTCCTATTACCTTGAGATGATGTGAAATAGTCACTGTTGAAATGTAAGTCTTCTGAGAGTGCTTCAACCGTTGTTTGTGGGTCATTGGCCACTTGTCAATAATTCTTCATCATTAAGAACAGGTTCAGGTCTCCCTTGAGATTTATTATTGGTATCAATACTTCCAGACCTATACCGATTGAACCAATGCTGAACAGTTTGCAAATGATTTGTTGATGTCATCAGCAGCTTGAGTAGCATTATGGTCTAATATGAAATCATACTTGAAAATTAGTCCATCTCCTTGTGTAAACAGTAATAATAGCAAATTATACCTCAATTTACATTAAATCTGCAAAAAACACAATATTGGTGAATTCTTCTCTTATAGCATAATTATTCCATGACTAAAAAAAAAGAAAAAAAAAAATATATAGAACAAGAGTAACAAAATAGTAATAATAGTGTTGGGTCAGTGTTCATACTCCCTCACATAAAAGAAAAAAAAAGAAAAAAGAAAACAACGATCTCTCAAGAGAGATTAAATACAAATTATTTACGTGCAAATGTGGCAAAAATCTGAATTACAAAAATTTACTCTGAAAGGGTGACTAATGGGTCACAGGTTTGTTTAGTATAATACTAAAGGTCTGATTCTGTTTTCTACTTATGACTTCTAATTTGCTGAAATGTTGCTTTGTAGCCAGAGGTATTAAAGTAAGGCACTTGGGAAATGTGCAAAAGATCCACATGATCTGTAACTTAACAGTGCGGGGTTTTTCGTTCACACTCACCCCTCTTTATATTATAATATAAAATGCCGTTAGAGTTCATGATTGGTCATTTTTAGCAGCATTTTCAAGAATCGGGCTCCATTATTGATCACCAACAAACACGGACACCACGTTCAATCAGAAATTCTATAAATCACATAAATGTGCAGAGGAGCAGATGTTTTTCGAAATGTTGTGCAGAATGTTATTGAGAGAAGAATTTGTGAAGTTCAAAATGGCAGATATTTGAAAGAAACAATTTTCTGTAGATAGGGCAATTGAATTCACTTTGTTTATATCATTCATTGAGGCCGATTTATAAAAAATCATTAGAACTCAAAAGATACACACGTTTTGAACCTCTTCACAATTAGTACACCACCATGTATAGTTACTTGACTAATTTCTTGAAGTTTAGGAGGGTAAGGTTAATTAGTTACCTAGTTTCATACTTTGAAGTGTTCAGAAGTATAAATAATTTCAAAGTTGTAGAAAACACTTATATGACCCAAGAAACAAAGTTAAAAAAAGAGAAGGCAAAGGGTACTATCCATTTTTTTTTTATACATGTATGTATTTACTTGCTTGTTCGTGCCATTACTATAGGTGGCCCTACCATTTTGTCTACAGACTTGAAAATTGGCATCGGTACTCCCCTAGACCCTTTCTATATTTCTTAAGAAAGAAAAAAAAAAAAAAAAAAAAAAAAAAGCAGCAAGCTTTCATAACCTTTTGGGGGCCTTATTCTGATGGGTTTGTAAATAACAAATAGATTTTACTAAATCTAGATTTTTCAAGATGTTTTTTTTTTCCTCACCTTACTTTGGATGTTTTCCAGGGGTAAAAGGCAATGATGTCAAAAAAAAGAATTCATTCTGACCATATTTATTCTCCAATGAAATTGTTTTTACATGACAGCACATTTCGACACCATGATTGCTCAATTATTGACTGTGATGGTGAGTCACTTTGTAGATTATACTAGAGGTCAGTACAGCATCTATCAAAAATGATGATATCATATACATACTGATCAGCACTTCTGCCTAGGATCAGAGTGTAGTTTATGTGCACTCATTGAAAAGTGGTAAAGAAAAAATCCACATACACACACATGAATTTATTGATATACATTGATGTTTCATAGAGATATGGGTTTTTTTGAGAATGTAAAGAGAAAAAAATACTAATAATGAATGCAACATGGTGAAAGGAATAATTAAGTATGTTTGGGTCAGTAAATGTTACTACTGAAGTCAAACTAGGGATACTGATCATTGACAAATTCCCTGCCTTAAAATTTTAGTCATATGCTACATTACTGGTTTTTTTTTTTTTTCAATTTCAAAATATGAAATTAAACATTGACAAACCTGATTCCAAATCACGGTACGTAAATATTAATCTTTTTTATATAGGTTTGGTTTGACTTGATGTAATAGACATACAGTGAAGAATTTACACCTTTGAATACGCTGAGGATTGTTGTTCTTGTTACAGGGGAAAAATAAAGTCAACTCCGAATGACTGGATTTGGACAAAAAAAAAAAAAAAAAAGAATGCATTTGAAACATACAGCTAGAAACAATATCCCTAATGTAATAACGACAACATTATTTCAATATTGGGAAAGTTTATACGATTTAAACCAAATCTGAAGATATCTGAAAACAATTGGAGAAAATACAAATCCCATACTTCTGCCCAGGTGGCTGATTTAAATGTTTTTTTTTTTGTTTTGCGTTTTTAAAATTTGTGAGTCCAGTGTCGATAATATTTAGATTTTTAAAAAAATATTTTTCTTCATTTTTAAAAGTCCTACCTGTATCACCAATTGAGAAATTTTATCAAATTCAAAAAAAAAAAAAAAAAAAAAAAAAAAAAAAAAATCGTCACACCTAACTTTGGCAACCCAGCCATTTCCAATGCTACTCACAGTGTGGTGGGGACATAATTATGAAGTAGGGGAATAACAGTGCATGGATCCACCCCAAAATTCAATCACTTCCTCCATAGCTTACTGCCCACCCTTCCTTCCACAAAATTTCATTGAAATTCATTAGGAACTTCTGGAGATATCATGTGGTATAGATATATAGCTGCTTTGCAGGGGAAGGAAACTATCTCGATATCGGGCCCCAAAATTCAATCACACATAACAGAGCCTTTTTCCAACCCTTGCACAAAATTTTATTGAGATCTTTCATTGTAGGGACAGATATGTATAAGAGAGGTAACCATGCATGGATTGGTTCAGAAATTTAACCATTTTCCCCCATAGCCTATCTTTCCACAAAATTTTAAATTCATTGAGAACTTTTCAAGACCTCATGTAGCCAGACATAAGATGGACAGACACAGGGTAATACATATACCACTCTAATTTCATTGACAGAGGTATTAAAAACAAGTAAATATCTGCTAAGCTTTTCCCTAAGTCAACAGGTCATTTGACTGATCTGTATTTAATAATTTATTATCTATTTTGCTGATAATTGACTTATAACCTGTCTGTTGATAAAAGTAAAATGGTGTCAAAGTATACAGCTTAACTGTTTCACCTTAGATACAGTACTGCCAAAATTGTCATGTATATTTTTTCAAAAATCAATTAAATTCAATTTTAAACTCTACTTAAACTATGTAACCAGTAATACATGTTCTTATACATTTTGGTTTCTGCTTTAATTCTATTATTCTATACAAAGAGAAATCAAACCACAGCTGATGTCAAACTTGACCTTATCCAATCCTTGGATAGTATTAAATCTCAGAAGAACTAGCATGTCCTTTTTAGACTTCTCATTTCCTACAGTGTGCCCATTTAACCTCATTCATAGTAACAGGTCTCAAATCAAACATTTTACACTAGTACCTGTGATCACCTTGCATGTGTATCCAATATTGTCAAGAGATCTGGTAAATATTTGAGACCAATAAAAAGGGTCTAAATGGAAGTTAATTTGAAAGATACCTAGTTAAGCTGGGATGAAATTTGCAAAAAAAGGTGGGAAATGTTAAGAAGCCAATTCAACATTAAAAAGAAGCAAACAAAAAAAAAAAAAAGGTAAAAATTTGTCTCTTCAGCATGTCAAAAAGTGTAGAAATAAAAAACATGTAGGACAGCCAAATAGTAGAGTCAGTACCTGTGTTATAAAAGAGAACAATTTCATACCTATTTTTCACCTGTAAATCAAGTACTTGTGTTATACACAAGGAAATATGGTACATATAATTACTAATAGACTTGATTCTCACTCACCCTGTATTACTGTCAATCTCCTGATCAAAAGTCGCTACTGTTGAGTCATCTGAATAAAGTAGCATTTGATAACATTAATCATACTTGATGAAGTCTGAACTAAAATATTTTTCATGAAACCTTTAGATGAACTCTAGGAAGGCATACCAAAGTTACAAATTAGTACTTCCAATGAACCTGGACTAGAACTGATACTACACACCAGACACTTGAAATTACTTAAGCATCCCCCAGCATCTAAGTTTAGTCAATTGAATATCCTCCCCCATAAAGCAATCCAAGGGGTGGATATCTGATTGTATACCATTGGAACTTTAGAAAAGTTGAAGAAACTAGGAAAGACACAGGAATTAATTCATCTTGTTAATAAGATGAATGAAAATATTGTCCACTTATGAATACATGAATTTTTTTAATACATTTCCGTAATATCTGTCATGCCAATCACGTAGATGCTTAGAGGTATTCCTTTGACAAGTTGGACTTTTGCTCGACCCTACATGACCCAATAATCAGTGTATGCACTCAGATGGGTTCACAACATCCACTAAATGATAAACGGTTTTGTATTGAGGTTCAATACCATAGAGATCTTGAGGAATCATTCTAACATTGTGGTACAATAGAACGCCCTCCCCATAGAAATTTCACAAGCCAATGTCATTATGAATAATGGGCTGTTTGACAGAGTTTAAATTGATGAGCAATTAACTATGAAATAACAGAAAAGTTCTGGGAATAAAACATCCGCATCTTCCTCTGTACATCCAAAGAGGGAGATTTTGAACAATAACAACAAAAAAAAAAAAAAAACAGTAAATGCTGGGAAAAAAAAAAAAAGTTTTTTTAGGAACATCTCCACATAATATGTACCATCATGAGGAGTCAAAAGAGATGAAACGATGAGAGAAAAAAAAAGCAAAAAAAAGCCTCATGTTTAGAACTGAGGGGAAAGAATTGACCGAAGCGGCCCTGAGTTGAGATTACGATGTTTGTCGGAGGGAGAGATGGGGGGGGGGGGCAGTTGCCTCTGACTCAGAGAGCAGACACGCCACTATTGATATGCATTCCTGAATTTTAGCCAGTTTTCTTCATTTGGAATCTCTAAAAATCCTACATCCGTAAACTCAGTTGTTGTAAGAGCATCCCAGCAGATGTAACAAAGTTGTTAAATTTTCCTTGCGGTCAGAGCAACATGTGACGTTTTGAATAATGCCAGCTAATTTTTGAAACAACACGGCTAAACCAGCCGGACAGAGGTGTTTGAAGAAAAAAAAAAGATATTTCAGCATCATCTCCCATAGACGTAAAAGCAAGAATGACCGCCAAAATTACAAAGAACGAACAATAATTCTTCTATATTCATAAAACATCAACAAAAATTGTAATTCTACAACTCGGTCAATAGCAGAGCAGATTGCTGCTGTTCTTTCCCTTCCTAGCCATATTCCCATTCACTTCATCCTTCTTTTTTTTAAAATCATCCTCATCCCTAAAACAATTCAAGGGGGAGGATGTTCGAGTAATGAGAAATTTGTTCTGCTTTTCGGTAAAGATGTTTGAATTGATCTCTATTACAATTCCATCAGTTACTATCTTAGAGAACTAAAAAGATTATTCAGAGTTCAAGTACAATAGACATGTCAGAAATAAACGCACAACTATCAGAATCAAAACGCAGAGCTGGAGAAAGTAGATTACTACATCTACGTAGTACAACGAATCTCTATGAAATCCTCAACGGAAGAAATCAAGCGAAGAATCACTCTAGGATGACAAATCTTCTGTAGCGCAAGCTCAACCATCAAGAAGAAAATCCCATTGGTTCTAAAAAGATGTGTATACAACCAATGCATCCTCCTGATAGTCATCTATGGAGCTGAAACATGGAACTTGACCAAGAGAGACTGACCCTCAAACTGAGAACCATGCTCAACAATCATCTTTTCTCACCAATCAGAAAAGAGCAAAATCGTCATTCAAATAACGAACAGCTCAATTTTCATAAACAGTCGGAATTCAGCTTCATTTTCAGCAATCAGTTTTTCCCTTCCCCCGTCTTTACCCGAGATGACACTGCATGTATTTTAACCAATCACTCACTTTCATGCCCGTCTGAAATTGATAATCACAAATTACAAAGATTTTAAAAATTTTCCCAGGAAGTACAAGCACATCATATAGTTGAAACAAATTTCTCATATACACACAAAAGATTTCAAAAGGCACAAACTTTACAATACATCCCTATAATATTCATATTTCTTTGATATGTCTATCAATTCAGAAGGGGGAATATTTTGTAACAGGTAGCATAATGCTTAGTTCGAGCATAAAATCTGCTCAAAAAGAGGATCACAACTTATAGGAATTTCTCAAACTAAAGATAGCGTCACGTTGTCAGCGGCAAATGCATATCACTTTCTACAATATAAGATGGATTTTAAAAAATTGTATTTCAAGGGAATTACTTTATTACAATTGAACCAATCTTTGCTACTCTATGTGTATGTGAAATAGGTGTCAGCAGCAAAAAAATTGCCAAGACTAGAACTCAGTGTTGCCAAATCAGAATATATTTTTGTGCTAGTTTGATGCCAAACGTCAGACAGATATTAAAAATGGTCAATATGTTCAAGCATGTCCACGCTAATTTAGCGATTTATACTCTGCTGAAACAAGAAACTCACATTTTATTCGTCAAAGATGGAAATTAAGCATCCATATGTGTGCACCGCAATTACTCGACAACTGGCCATTGTATGAAGTTGATATTTGCCAGATATATCAATCAACACACCAAAGCAGTGTCGAGCTAGGAATTTTTTTGAAAAGTGGGTTGAGAAATCTAGTAAATGATTTAAACATCTTTCTTAATAGTTTCTATAAACTATCTCCCTTAGTCTTGACTTCTGCTCTTTAGAATTATCTGAATTTTGATATTTTACGTCTAACTTGGCACCACTGAAGAAAGTAACCCAAATGCTCCAAGCTGTAGTTTCATACAATGGATGGAAAAATATTTCACATGACAATTATGGCAGACTGCTCCGCACATCATAAATTACGGTCAATATCTTGATGAAACTTAATC
Source organism: Thysanoteuthis rhombus (assembly GCA_963457665.1). NCBI lineage: Eukaryota > Metazoa > Mollusca > Cephalopoda > Oegopsida > Thysanoteuthidae > Thysanoteuthis > Thysanoteuthis major. The sequence continues at coordinate 32,267,614 of OY735222.1, read as the reverse complement.
TAATCTTTCCTCACGGGAGGAAAATATTTGGCAATCCTTGAAAGAACGCGGTTCTTGAATAGCTGTTTCGAACGGCTAAAAGTAGCTAGATTTGAAATTGGTTATTATATTCCCAGGTAATATTACACGCTCAGAAAATTCGTACGGGGGCTCCAAAAAGGATAAATATACAATGTATTGATAAGATATTAACGTCCACAAATTAACTTTATTCTCGATCTAAAAGATACAGTTCTTATATATATATATATATATATATATATATATACACACCCTGGAATTCGAGAGATTTATAACATCAATATCCCTTTCATACAGTAATTCATCACCAAAGAAACGAACTAATAACATATAAAAAAGAAAGAAAACAAAAAAAAAACAACACATCAGGAAAAAACTGGCTTACTACATGAAAAAATTCTTATCACACCTTAGAAGCCAACCCCATATTTGATGTATCTTCAGTTGGTAAATGTTATTACCAAGATAATTAGTAATTAGATACTGGAATTATCTTATTGGGGAAATCGGATAATCATAAATTATAAAAAGGTGACCGAACACAGATCCCACATTATTATTAATTGGACTGGAAATAGCTCTAATTCTCCAAATTAGAGCATTCTAGTAGTATGGTCCTGACAGAAATTTCGCTACGTTTTGGCTGTTGGTAAACAGACAAAAATCGAATCATTAAAGCTTTGAATTTGACAGCATGATGTCAACATAATTCCTAAAAGAGTGTCTAAGTTATTCCTGGGTAAATTTCAGTTCTATAGATCGAAGAAAAACTGCTTTTGAAAGACGGTGCCGTCAAAATAAAAACTAACAGACGACTGCATCACTATTTTGGTAGGAGGTAAATATTCCAGTCATGAAAACCTATTTCTAACAAATAGAAAACTGATGGTCATTCTCGACATTATTTGTGTGGCTCCTTAGTGGTTCATAGTGCGGGAAAGGATTTTTAAATTATGGATAGATTTAGGGTTAGATTGAACCTCGATGAAATTTGAAAAAGTCCTGCGCTAAAAACAAAACAAAAAACAGTCTAATTAAAAAAGGTCCAAGTTTCAAGACTTCCGATTCTTAATGGAATTTTTGGTGCATTTTTTTCTCAAAAAAGTTCAGAGAAAATCGTAAATTAAAATTACAGAAAAAGTTAAAAATGGTAAATGTTATCAAACTTAGTCGGCCCCAAACACACTTGAAAAATAAGATAAAAAAAATCATACTAATTTTTCTCAATTTAAAGTTGTCTAATGAAAATGAATTTAACTTATCCCAGTTTTTATTCTTGGTTTGTTCTATGATGATATTATCCGGAGGGCTATATTTTTTTTAGAAAGAATAACCTAGTGTGTGTTTAGTGATCACAATAAGCAACTTTCGTTTCTTACCAAGTTAATGTTTTCAAAAACTCAACATTAAATTCAAGGTAGCAATACAGACTTAGAAAAAAAATCTATACAGGTGAGATGATAAAAGTTTTTAAAATTATGAACACGTTGGCAATTTGTGTCGTATCAACCGCAAGACCGGGTTTAAATTAAAATATTACGTATAAACGAACATGAATGAGAAAAAAAAAAGCATCATTTTTCAAATTTTTATTGTTTTATAAGCGAACAACAAAAGGCCAAGTTGTTAGCTTACTTATATTTCATAATCAAATATATACAAATAAATCCATTTTTCTGTGTTTCTGACCAAACAAAAAAAACAAAAACAGAACGAACCTGTTGAAGTTCCCGAGTGAATATATTGAAGTGAGTTGGGGGAAAAATTTGAAAGTTTCATTTTTCTATTTCCGTTTTTTTAGGACGAGATATGCGTCCTTTTTTCCCCCAACTCCTCCTCTAGAAAATTGGATCTAGTATAAATTTAACTTCATGGAAATTAATACACCAAAATATATTTATATGAAGGAAAAATAGTAATTATACAAGCAACTTAGCTCACAATTATTGCAGCTTGTTTTTTAGTTGGGTTGCTCAGAATGGCTGGAATAAATACACGGCTGTTGTTGTTGTTGAGGAATTCGAAGTTGGTGGTCATCTTCTCTTCGTCCGAATCGAACTAAAATGTAATGACAAGCGCCTTCCCAAGTATGGATAAACAGTTGAAGGATTTCTGTAGCCATATTTAGTGTCCTTAAATAAGAAAAAGAGTTGATAGTCTGGATGGTTGTTGAAAACTTTTTAGTTGTTGTCATCCAGGATTCAAGAGTAAAATTTGTTGGGGGGTTCCTTGATTTATGATTGAGAAACAATGGGATTCAAATTTCACGTAGGTCAAACTCTATCCATTTTTTTCTCTCTCTTTTCCTTGGAAGATCATGGAAGGAAGGTACGAGGCCATCAGAATTAGGAGTAAAAGACGAAAAGAATCCAGTCATCGCGTCCAGATTTTAAAACCACCCACCTTCTCGGAGTCTTCACAGATGGGGGTGTTTTTGTTTTTGTTTCCGCGTTGGTTGTTGATCGTTACACCAAGTTCCGTCTTCGGGCATAATAGCCGATACATGCACAAATTCCTAGAATACTGATAACCAATCCGAGCACCAGGGCTAGAGCGTCACCCACATCAAAGGCTGACACCCCTGGCACCAGGAAAGCGATGAGAAGCAGAGACAAGAAGCACACGTTACTCACCAGGTCGGCCATCTTTGAACAACAATGGACCACGTGACCCGGCTTAAAATGAGGAAGAGATAGAGAGGAAATGGAGGAGGTGGACACGTGAGAAAAGGAGGAGGAGGAGGTGGTCCAGTCACATGGTGATGGATCACTATTTAGTTCATACACGCCCATCTGTATTTTTTTTTCTTCTCCAAACTTTTTTTGTTTTGATTAAATTCAAAAAATTTTCAACAATCTTCTGAGATTATATTTCTACGAACCGTTAAATGAAGTCATAAAATGTCCAAAGTCTATCTACAATACACAACAGCTTTTTTTTCCGTAATTACTTTGTAACTGGGGCAGTGCCTATTTAAGAGGTGTATTTCTTGAAAGGGACCAGGCTTCATAGTGTGTGGGGCAACCTGCCATAATTGTGTTGTAAAATATTTTTCTATCTGTTGTATGAAAATGAGGCTTCTAAGTATTCCAGTTACTTCTCTGCACTGGAGCAAATTTGGATATTTTGTATCTAAATTTAGATGATTCTAATGAGAGGAATTCAAGAGAAATGATTTTTATAAATCATGAAGAAAGATCTATAATTTTTAATATTTCATTTATTTTTATGAGATTTCCCAAAATCGCAGCTCCCAAACTCGACACTGCACTGCCTTATGTGTTGACCAATAGCGAATATCAACTTCATACAATGACAAGTTGTAGTGTACTTTAGGTACACACACACACTGACCAAGATTTCTCCAATTGTAGTCAGATATTTTAGCACCAAAAATCTTTTTTTCTCTCCACGGCAGGAAAAGATCTATAATAATATATTTTAATATTTCCTGGATATTTTTTAAAAGTAAACACACACTCAAACAATATACATATATATATATATATATATATATATATATATATATATAGCTTGCCCACTTTCTTCTCCATTAATTAACCATTGTGATATATCAGTAACTAAGCCTTTATCAAGGTACGTGATGACAAAGATATGGATTCATACCTTTCCCCAAGGATATCATTGCTTAGTGAACAGAAGCAGCCTCAGCCAAAACTCGGTTTGCAGTTTTCATTTTCTGTGTTGCTAACCCTCATACATCTATTCAAACAATAGTTACTTATTAGGTTCAGTCTGGCACCAACCAACCAAAGTCTTCCAACATGCCCATGGATTCACTACACTATTTGCTTGCACAGTAACTTTGTCTGGCACAAGGCTACGGTAGTAGGACACCCAGTGAGGATCAACCCATCATACTAGTAAAAAGAAAAAAGAAAAATCATAACATTATCGCATGGAGACTATGCCCTTTAGAGAGATAATATTAATGGAAAGGATTTTTTAAAACATTTTCCACCAAGAAAAACGATGTCAGAATCTTCAATAGTAGGAAACAAATGTCATAGTAAAAAAGTAATTAAATATTTTAAAGTGACTTTTTTCCTACCCAGGAAAGGAGCCAAAGTTATGACTTTTCTTCCTGTAATGTTTTTCCCCTACCAAACATTATGTACATCATAATTTTCTTCCCAGGACTTCAACATAGCATTGCTCTTACCATTAAGCTAAACAGTCACTGGTAACGCAAAGTCTCAGATAAATGTTTCAACTCTATCACAGTCTACATCTGCTCTATTTGTTTCTTTCAAGACGGAAAATTATGTTATTAAGAAATGGATATACTTGGAGCAGTTATTTGGATCTATGCATTACCGGCGACTGTTTAGCTCAATGGTAAGAGCAACGTTACATTGGAGCGGCTACCCTATCGGTCACAGGTTCAATTCCTGCAGTAGCCCTATACTTGTTTTTTCTATTTACATTGTTTAAGCCAAATGATATCTTCACCATGTAATAACGAGAGATTGTTTCAAAAAGAGTTTCAATATAATATAACGCAATTTATAATCATATCATGAATACATAACATTTTTAACTCATGATAACATAGATCGTAGCTGGAAGGAACACACCTACTAATTATGAATAATACTTCATTTTGTTTGCTGAACAATTACCTAATCCCCCTACTGGCAAAGTTTCAATCAATGTGTGTCACGAAAAACTGGAAAGTACTTTATTATGCCAACTGATATGATTGAGGAAAAATACTGCATACTCTCCAACCAAATCATAATTATTGTAAACTTCAAAGTGTGTATGGAGCGAAAAACAAATTTTTTTTGGATACAAAATCACATTGTTCACGGTCCTGTTAGTGTTTGTAAATTTTTTTAAAAGTCTCTAGAGAAATTTCCTATAATTTACAAATTCATTTACTTACTAGTAGAGTGAAAAATTATTTACAGAGTATCTGTGCGCTCTGCCTTGGATCAAAGTGTTGCTCCCTGGTCCTCTGCCTACAATCATAGCTGGAACCCCATATCAAAAACAACCTTGTGTCACATCTTGCTTTTGTGACGAAGCAAGTGAATATGATCAGTGGGTAGTTACCAGAGCTTCAGGCTGGGATGCTAGTGTAGTATCTGTTCTACTGTCATTTCCAGGAGGGGCACAGCATAAACAAAATCAGCCTAGTCTTGGGGATTTTGACTCCAGGCAACAACTCCCCATTGCACTATAAGGGGAGGATCGAGAATAGTCCCAACAACTTCAAGACACTGGTCATGGGAACTCAGTGGTAATTTTTATCCTTGTCAACACAAACTTGAGTGTGTGTGTGTGTGTGTGTGTGTGTCAATGTTAAATTGACCTAGTGTCACATTTTGCCCTCATGGAGACACGGGTAAATATTGTGACACTACCTGGCCTCCACGATGCCCGGTATCTTTTCCTTTGTTGCATATTTGTATCAGAAAAAGTTACAAATAAAGAAACAGAGAAAGTTACATTTCATTATAGAAAGATTTTGGTCATGAAAATTTGTCTGCATATTTTTTCATAGTTAGATATCTGTTTATCAACTAGTTTATCCATCACATAAAACATGATGGTCAAATATGAAATATATCAATATACACATTGCACTTTATACAAATGGATGATAGAGATTTGCATTACACTGAGCTTGGAGAATAGTGCCCTATTGCTCAAAAATGTTTTTTTTTGTTTTTGTTACTTCTTATTTTCAATTTAATCTTCTTCAAATTCAACAATTTTATAACATCATTAAAATGTAAAATTCTACTTTACTACAGTTGTATCTCTTAGCAGATGAACACACAATGCTAATTATCATATGTGAGGATTTTTTTTCCTCTGGGATTACATGTGCAGAAACATATTTACAATCCAAAAAGAAAAAACAATAGCAAGCTTATACACCAAATTTTGAGTTGCCTGACAATTCCATTGACTCCTGTAAATTCAAAACGAATGGAAACTTTCTTTCACAAACTTTCTGTCCACGCACACAATTTTTTTTTTTCCCCACACAAAGAAAATAACTGCTCATCCCCATACTTAATTAAAAGAAAATAATGATAAATAGCAACATTTTATTGTATAACTAGACTAAATCATTTTCGAAACATTTTTTATTGTTTGTACATGACGAGCATGGAAAAGCCTCTCTCATGTGATCCTTTTCTTTTGAGTTCATCCATAAAATTCCACTTAATAATAATTAACTATGAATGTTGCACATCATATGACAGTTTCAATGCTGGGAATATACTTTTGCCACTGTGCATGATATCAGGTTTTGTTATTTTTGGTCATCCATAATTCAGCTGTCCCATGAGAGCATTCATAACACATAGGCAAGGCAAGCTGACTCAATATCCACTTGACCTTTGGGTTGACAATTTACATTTTTTTTAGATTATAGTGAAAAATACACTAGCTCACTGTGGAGGGGGTATTTTTCACTATAATCTAGATAAAATGTAAGCATTTGAAAAAAAAAAAACAAAGAAATAATCTTCTAATTAATTAAATTCATTGAATCCTATATTTTTCTATCATTGCTACTTTTTAAAAAAAAAATTTTGGAAGAAACTGTCAGTTGACCAATGTCTTTTGGCAGCGTGCCATGTTGGGGGTGATAAATTAAAAAAACTATAATAGGGGTAATAAATGAATAAGTTACTGCTCTTGCCACTTGTTAGGCAGTGATCGCCAAAAAAGTCCTATTTTCAAAAAATAAGTCTGAGCACTGGGCCAATTTAGCAAAAACATTTATTGTAAGTCAAACTCCTCCCCACACACACTAGAAACCTGGGTGGGGGTGTTAAAAATACAAAAAAAGATTTTCCCAGACATAAGGAATAAATCTTCAAATTTTCAGCTTAATCGGAATGGCCCGACAGACATAACTACACAGTTAGGAAGAATCACTTAAAAACTGAAGAAACCTATGTGGACTATATGGAGTTATGGTTGAGATTTTTCTGAAAAAAAAAAAAAAAAAAGAATCTAAGACATTTTTTTTCTACGTTTTGAAGGCTTTCATAATCTTAAATTATTTCTGCTGGAAGTTGATCTGATAAAAGCTTGACCATCCTAATTCTTAGAATGGGTGCAGTTGGACCAAGTTAAAACCTGACTGGTCAAAGTGAACAAGAAACACAATCCTCAGAAAAAATATAAATGAAAACAATGAAGAACTGATCAGTTTTAGTGATAGATTTTGTTTATAAGAATAGAATTTTGAGTACATGAAGAATTAATGAAATCATCTATTTTTTGCTCATGGAACATTTAATAAAAAATACGGTGGCATTCTGCAAGGCTGGAGTCATCAACGTGTATTGGGCTTCTCCCCCAAAATTATGGCAGGCAGCACCTGGACAAAAAAGATTTTCAGATAATCAATTCAATGAATACGTCGAAAAAAAAATCTGAAGAATCTAGATGTTTTTAATAAACTTATGAAAATAAGGCCCCAAAAAGGTCGTAAAAGCTATTCTGCCAATAATTGAGAAATTCTTTTTTTTTTTTTAAAAGAAGTCGAGAGGACTACTCATGCCAATCGTCAAATCTTTAGACGAAACAGTATGGCCTAGTGTATTGGAACAACAACAAACACACACACACACACACGAAAAAAGATAGATATTTATTGCTGACAAGTATTTCTTTCATCTTATTTCTGCTGGTTTTTATTCCAATTCTTAGATCATCATTCTACAGTTGTTAATAAGCAGCAAAGATCGAAAATGAAGAATAAGCCTCTTGTGAGATTCACGTTTACATCCTTCTTTAATCATGAAGCCTGCCTGTCAGGACAAGCTGCCTCACCGATTAGGCCAACCAAGAAATAAGATGAAAAAAATTCTAGTAAAAAAAATCATTGCATACATAATGTCCTGCTGTCACATGTCTGGTATCTGTAGGAGCAATTGACCCCTGACCTTTCTAAACCTGTAATTGAACTACCTTTCTTTTCTCCTGCCTCCTTTCCTATCCCCCCCTCCCGTATCAGACTAAGTTTCTTTTCTTCCCTCTCCTTTTCAACCCCATCTTAAATTATCCTTTTACCCCCCTCACCCTTCATAACCTTGAATCAAACTCTTTTCTCCCCTCTTCCTTCCTACCCTTTTATCAAACTACCTACTTAATTTTCTCTTATCTCCTTCCTACAGTATCTGTCATACTTATAGTATCAGTAGCATCCATCGACTGAGCTGCTTGTCGTACACTTATGATGATCGTCAGGGAAGCAACAAGTCTTGGACTAGTGCTTAAAAAACTTACATCAACATCAACTTTTTTTTTTTTTTTTTTTAACCCTTACCCTTACCGAACCATCTGAATTTCCCTTTCCAAGAATGTAATTCTTACCATATTGTCCTGAAATGGAGGCTGCAACAATGGCACCACTAAAGTGTGGATATTTTTTGATGATAGGCTTCAAGGCACCACGAGCTGCTTTTTCAGGTGATAAACCACTCTGCATTAATTGAACAGCATGAAAACTATGAACAAAAAAAAAGAACGGACTCTATTCAAAACCAGTTACATTGTTTACACGATTTTTTGATAGCTTTGGCAACATTTATTTCGGTAATAAAACTATTGGTTTCTAAATGATTATGAAACAAGAATAAAATAAAGCTTATGTCTATCATCATTCGGACCATCCTCATCTTGGTTGTTTTTCATAAAACGTTTCGGCCGTTGTACTCTACGGCCTTCATCAGGTATCATCTGGTAGGTGTGGGGAAGTAACGAACCGAACCCACACCTAGCAGATGATACCTGATGAAGGCCGTAGAGTACAACAGCCAAAACATTGTATGAAAAACAACCAAGATGAGGATGGTCCGAATAATGATGGAAATAATAATAATACCTCATCTCAAAAATTCAGAGATATACCAAAGTAAAGCTTTTCAAAAATTAAAGAAAAAAGACCCACTAAAGATGGACACTTATGGTTTTTTATTGAGCCTTGCTAAATTATTGATTGTATCCATTTGTGTCTCCCGTTAGTTATAGGTCATAACTCTATACTTACAATATGAAATGTTAAAGATTTTTAGCTTCTTGAATTACAAATGCTTTATTACACATCATGCTTTTTCATTTCAAGATGTGATTTAAAAAAAGAATTATATAATAAAGTGTGACATAAAAAGGAAAAAAATATTCCCCAGTTTTTCACCCACTCTCTTTATATTTCCTTTCTTACAAACACTATCAACTTATTCAAATTTGGTCTGAACAAAAGAGATTTTGGTATTCATAGAGCTGTCAACTTTTGTCACAGTTAAAAACAGAAGAAAATATTGATTTCCACCGAATGTGAAAATTTCAGTTAGTTTAGAGAACAGTGAGTCTGTTTGAACATGAAAAACTTGTGTCCTCACAATACAATACCAAAGACGAGTGCAGGAAGAAATGTTATTCAGACTATTTCTGAGATGTGAAATTATCATTTTTATCATACACTGATTTATTGAAGCTGGTTTCCTCATCTTATAGTCACCTTTTGGCTGTTGTACCCTCTAGCCTTCTTCAGGCACAGGTCATATCTGGTAACCATCTGGGACTTTCAAACCAAACCCTATATCCAATCCACAAGGGTAGATTTTTCTTATTCTGCAGTTCATGCTGGAGGATATTTTGTATTAGTTAATTCCTCTTAGTTAATTTGTCCTTGCAATGCTGCTTCTGCTATTTCTACTGAACAAGAGTTATGAATTTTATTACCTGATCTAGGGATTGAACTCACAACCACCAGGTAACTGCATACACTTAGCTAGTAAAGTTTGAGATGTTGAAGGTTGTTCTGGATCTAGTCATGGTTTTCTCTGTTTGGGATTCTTGCAATAAATTTATTTTTCATTGCCAGCGACCATCTCATCTAAAAATGACATTTTTTTTCTATTTCAAGCAAGAAGAGAAAGTGTAAGAGATTTCAATGAAGACTACTCTCACTGGAACAGTGATGTCATCTCCTGTCTCTTATGCTTGACTGAGGGCCAGGGTGTATAAATGGTCAGCAGTTGAGTGACATCAATTGTGTTTAATGGGGAGATTCAAGTTGAAGTCATTGTGAGTGACGTATAGTGGAAAAGAGGAGATGCTGTTCAAGTAACCAAGTTTCTGGTTACTGTATCAATCAGATACAAATACATTCACAAGAACAAGAAGTGTCTAGTCAATAGCAAGAACATTTCATTATAACCTTTGCTACGTATATAACAACTAGTGACTAAAAGAACAAAAAGATGCATATATAATAGAAAGAAAAGTCTTTAAATGCTGATTAATGTTCCTTTCCTCAAGTTCAAGTAGAACCCATTTTCCTAGCTTTAGAATTTTGTTCAAGATTAAGAATTTTTCCTGAGGTTTACAATTTTTGCCTAAGGTTTGTAAATGACATATTATAGTTGGCTGCTTACACAGGAACTGAGTAACCTTCAAAGATACTTCTAAAATTTCCCTGACATTATGTAATTGATGGAACTGCAAACTTTAGCCTTATATGATTGTCTTACTCATCTAGAGAAATGAAATCAATAGATTTCACCAACCAAGAAAGAAGCATCATTGTCTTCTCAGTTTTTGAATTATTTCATAAATACTTAATCAGTTCTTGAAAATCCTAATAAAAATAATGCATGCGACTGTTTGAAACACCAGACTTCTAAAAGTAGTCATGTTTCTTCTTGTAGTGGACTTGATCTTTTTATGAGAGCTTTTGACTCCTCTAACAACCTAAAAGATAAAAACAGTACTCCGAGCCAATAATGTGTACAGACTTTCAGAAGGGTAAGGGCTCAGTTGAAAGTAGAGCATTCCCCAAATATTTTCAAAAATGAAATCTACAATGCCATATAGACTATATATATTTATACACACAAAGAAAGAGGTTAAACTTGTACATGGTCAACATTCTTAGATTCTATTGAATTCAATGCATTATTCTTGTTGTGTCCTCTGTTGAAATAAATTTTTGAATTATGACTAAAAGAGCACTTCCTACATGAAGGAGAAAAAGGGCAAGGGGCCAACCCCCCATTCTGTACACATGAAAGAAACAAACAAACAAACAAAGTGACAATGGATTTTATATCATAAAACAAAGGAAAACACACACAGTTGACAGCAAAGGAGAATAATAGAGAGTAGAGAGATGAGAGGATGAGGAAGAACAGAGAGGGGTAAAGAAGAAAGATAAGAGAGGAAAAAAAAATAGGAATAGAGTGAAGTTGAAGATGAAAGTGGGAGGACCAATATTTTCTAACTGAAAGCAATCAAACCATTCTTATCTTGTTCAGCTATTTCTTCTTGGTTCATACTTACCTAGGCACAAATCGCATCATGACGTCCCCGTCACCAGTACCCACAGCTCCACCTACATCATTGTCTACATATGCACCTGACCCGACGATGGGTGAATCACCAACTCTCCTTTTGAAAAATAGAAAAAGGAAAAAAGTCCAGAAAAAAAATGCTCCAAAGATATCAAAAGAAAATGTCAGGTTAGTCACTCAATAGAAACTGTCAGATGACCAGCTTTTGGCAGTATGCCATGTTAGGGGTGATCAGTTAGAAAATTGGAAAAATGAAGATGATCAATGAATATGTTACTTATTTCGCCTTTTGTTGGGTACTGTCACTAAAAAAAATTCTAAATTTTCAAAAAATAAGCGTGAATACTGCTGGACACCAAGAGACCAATCTAGCAAGAACGTACATTGTAAATTGAACACTCCACTAAAAACCTCTGGGGGAGATTTTAAATAACGAAAAAAAAAGTTTTTTGTAGACATAAGGAGTAGATGTTGAAATTTTTCAGCCCTCTAGCTCCATTGGTGCAGCAAGTATGCATGATACATAGCTAGCCGGCCAACCAGACCAATTGAAAAACTGAAGTTGAAATAGTGTAAAGTGAAAAAGCAATTATTATCAATTTATATCAATTTATATGGGGAAATTTTTTTAACTGTACCAAGATCCCGCAAATGTTGATGATGGTATATTAGGCTGAGTCATTGGAGGTTGAGGTAATATGAGTTATAGGAGACTAGCGTGTATGAGAGAGAGAAAGAGAGTCTGCACTGCCTATATAACAACTAGCTGTAAAACAAACGCCGAAAACTGGAGTATCTCTCTCTCTCTCTCTCTCTTTCAGCTCTTTTTGTAAAAGCGAAAAAGTGGTGTATGTCTGTACCCGATATATTCAAGTAAAAGACAATTTTTTCAACTATATTTTTCAGGATTAAACTTGGGATGTAGACGGTCAATGATTATGAATACTTCTTTTGAGAGTTTAGAATTTACGTAAATATATTGCAAATAATCCACATATATGAAACGCAGTGGCATATGGTGCTTTGAATCTTGGGTGTGCTCTATGCTACAAATGCACAAAAACGCAAAAATGTGTCTGTAGAAAGCAATGGACAGTTGAAACCTTCAGAAATGGCGAGCAAATGAACAGAAATAAGAGAATTGTTGAAAAGTCTTTTCGTGGTACAAAAATTTTGAAATTTCCGTCATTAGCGGATGCTCAGTAAAACATAAAGGAGGAGGAGAAGGAAAAAGAAGTTGTTTTCTTAAAATAAATCCTTAGAAGCTTCTTTGACACTCACCAGAGTATGCCCTGTCAGAGAATGTTTAGATATACTGTGTGGTAGTAATCTAAAAAAACTTCAAATGTTGTTTAAAATGGCAAATAAAGACGTTGAAGACACGTGTGAAGGACCACAGGCATAATAATCCAAAATCAAAAAGTACTTAGATGCAGTCAAATTAACATAAGTTTAAGCTGGAAAAAAAGTTTTTTTTTTGGAGCCTTTTTTTTTGCATTTTTGTGCATCCAGAGCACAGAGCACACCCAAGGCTCAAAGCACCATACACCATTAATATTACACAGAGTGTATTTCTCTCTTTTTTTGTGTGTGTGCGTGCGTGAGCGTGCGTGCGTGTGTGTGTGCATAAGACTTTTCAATAAGCGCGCAGATACTTCGTTTTAATCCTAGGCAGAAGTGCTGGGAAATGGCAGAATGCACAGATATTACACTCTGAACAAGTAGTGACACCGATCCAAGACAGAGAACACAGATACTCTGATCCTTGGGAGAAATGCCAATTCATATGTAAATAATTCTTTATGGGTACTATGCTAGTTTTACAATAAAAACACATGAAGAGAAATAATGGATTGCCTGTGGTTAAGAACTGATGCAATAACAGAGCTATGATAAATATTGACGAAAAGGCTTATCATATATAATGTAAGTGCATCGTAAATTATCATATGATAAAATTTAGGCAAGCATTACTGACAGAACAATGAGAAGTATTTGTCAACGAATTTTAGTTATCATATATTCCAAGGCTGAAGTTCAATTTTTTCAATGATATTTATAGAATTAAATTTTATAGATCAAACATTGGATGGACACTACTTTTCAGAATCTAAAATTCATACATGGATCAAAATTATCAGTAGATTATTGTTAGTGAAAGCCTAAATTGTGAAATATTAATCTCTGTTGTTTTAATAGACACTGGTTGGTTGGTAGGTTGCATGAGGCATTAAAGAGAAAAAATACTATCATTATATATATATATACATATTATTGTGTCATCCACAGACAGCTGTTTCATTGTATTACAACACTATAGACAATCCATTATCCCATCCAGTACCATGAGGCAGGATTGAAACCTTCGCTTCAGACCCAGAGGCTGGTCTCCTACCAGCTACGGATATATATATATATATATATATATATATATATATATATATATATATATAGAGAGAGAGAGAGAGAGAGAGAGAGAGAGAGAGAGAGAGAGAAATTTTAATATTTTGTTTGTTATATTATTTTCAGGGTTGTGTCATAATACATGTAGTTTATTATTATTATATATATATATATATTTTGCTAATAGCCTGCCTAGGACTGCACACATATATATATGTGCGATTAAAAAAGCATGCACATATATACATATATTTAACATATCTCTATATATATATATGTATATATGTGTGTGTGTGTGTGTGTGTGTGAGAAACTAAAATAATATCTGTATATATATATATATATATATATATATATATATATAATTAAAAAACATATAGATACATATAAATGTAAAACACTTATATTATGTAAAACACAATATATACATATACATACATACATACATATATATATATATAATTAAAAAACATATAGATACATATAAATGTAAAACACTTATATTATGTAAAACACAATATATACATACATATATATATATATATATATATATATATATATATATATATATATATATATATATATATATGTATATATATATATATCATGTCTTTTCATTTTTTTAATCTTGGATATTTGAAAAAGAACTATGTGAATTGAAGTGATGAATTTATAGCAGTCAATATGCAATACAATTACCAAGTTTAGAAATTTAATTTAGAATTAAAACCCAAAATGGTGTGGAGAGTGTTTACATTATATATGAGTGTAATATTTGGGCAATTTTGTTTACTTGTTTCAATGTAGTAATTGCTATGTACACTGGGCCCACTGTAAGACTAAGAAATATTCTCATAAATAACCCACCTGCATATACATCTGCTTTGCTGGACTAAAACAGCTTCTCACGAATGGCTACCCTGTGTATAGAACTGGTACATACTGTTTCATTAGAAAAAATCTTTGTTTTTGACCCATCTTAAATGACCAGATAACCAAGTCCAGAATTTATACTGGCTTTCGAAATTATCTTAACGATAAGATGATGTGATGTTTCGATTGAAGACTGATAGCTTCACGTATTCCATGCAGAGTAAAATGGAGATCATATTATACACGAAAATAATATATATTCCTGCTTTTTACATCCAGGGAGGTGCAGGTGGCCTAACAGTTGGTGGCACAGAAAATGGAATCGGTTAACCAATTTCAAACTCAGGCTGGGACAGTTAGCATTCGCTTTGCTCTGATGTCCTTGGAAAAAGGCATGGATCCACTTCTCTCTCCAGCTATGGATAAATAGGAAGGTAGTTGGGACCCTTCAGCTTTGTGAGGCAGTCCATCTTGGGGATAGAGCTAGCAACCCACCAGGTAAAAACCCACAGTTGCTACAGAAACAATGATTGGGTCTCCATGGATCTTTCATGAAATGAAGACAAAATCATTGTCTGATGTCAGGTGAAAAACAATTCAGTCAGAATAAGAGTTTTCCCATCAAGATACGGAGAGCTTATATCATATATGAAATTGCAGTACACACAAATAAATATGTTATACCCAGAATTAATAACAGCAGATACCACATATATAAGAAAAAAGACTAAAAGAATAAAAAGTTTTTAAAAAATAAGATTCTCCATACCCAGGAACTTTGTGGTTCATTCCATTTGTGGTGGTTCCACCAGCAATGTTACCATTCTTGTCAATAACCAACATTCCAATAGTATCATGGTTGTCCTTTGAAATGATTTTACTTGAGGGTGAAGGCACTTGGAGTTTATGCTTAGGTATTGGTTTGTAGGGACCACAACTTGTAGTATGATCTGGGAGGACATTCTGAAATTAAAAAGGGAAATATTCATCATAAGAAAACAAAATTGCAAAGAGAACTAACCCTTTTCTATACTCCATTAGAATAATTATAGATTATTACTTTATCATATACATTATTACCATGATGAATAATATAATTATATATCAAATGATATGAGTATAATGACAAAAAATAAAATATGATGAACTATGAAGATGGAATAATGTAATATAAATGAATGAATAAATGAATATAAAAGAATAAAGAAATATTGTCATGATTTTGATTAACAAACGATGATTTGAGAGGGATTGCATGTCAGTTGCAGGTCCCCCATTGTACGATGAAATAATTCAACGCAAAAAAAAAATAATACAAAAACGATATGAAAAATGAAAAAACTCACCTGTCGATAGTTTGGCTGGCATTTATTGTGTAACCAATCTTTCCATTCTTCGATAGATTCATTGGTATGCAATGACGAGAGAGGGAAACCCATTTCCATAGCAAACTTTGTAGCTGGAATAAAGATCAGTCTTCTTATTAATCATTATAATGATTAACGCTCCCTTATGTAGGGTTGAGCACACTTCAGGTAAGGCAACTCATTCATTATAAGCTATATAGCAATGCTCTTCCAACTTTGGAATGGAGCACTCTGGTGGATGCAGAATTGTGCGTAAGTAAATATATCGCTTGAATTTCAGTCTTACTGACCATCCAGTTCTGCATAGGGGCAGGGTTTTGAAGCGAAGGTTTGATCTTACCTTGTGGTACTGGATGGGATAATGGATAATCTATAGCCATACTGAAGAGTTATAATACAACAAAACAGCTGTCAGTGGATAACTCAATTATCAATTATTATTATGATATATATATATATATATATATATATATATATATATATCCATAACTGCCTCCTTCACATGTAATCACATCAAATGCACAATCCTAATTACAATTATTAACAAAATGTTGACGATTGATATCATCCATCAACAACTGCCAACTGCTCTCATATAATCTTATCATTGTTGCTTTTTAGATGAAGCATTTTCACTAAGATGGAATAGAACGAGTGATCCACCCATAAAATGCAATGTGTATACATCTATTCCCATAATGAATACCATGACTTTTCTCTTTCTATATTCACAACAATGGACTCTAACTTAAAGCTAACAATTTTGCTGATAAGAATATATCCTTAGCACCATCTGAAACAATGGATTTTCCATTGAAATGAAATCAGTAGTTTCTTTACAAGAGGGAATTATCTCACTGAAATTCCAATATATTTGTGAATTACTTTCCACAAGGGATTAACTTATTCAGTAGAGGCACATTGAATTTTGTGGCCATTTTGTATCGACCATCATACTTGTATAATTTTGCTCTAAACGGAATTCATATAACCTAATGAGAAAACTTAAATCCATCAATTGCCACCTTTGCTATCTAACTCTTGAAAAAAAAAAAAAGCCCTGAATGAGTTAACTAGTACATCTCGCTGAACACACAGTACTATACTCACTTCCCCCACAAGAGCAAGATGTGACACAAGTTTAGTTCAATGTGGGGTTACCTTACGGATATCTTCTAAAATTGCTCCAGTCCCTGCAGCTGGTGCTACAAAAGCATCAGGGCAAGCCCAACCCTTGCCTTTTAGCGCAATGGGAAGGTGCTACCCCATGGCTTACTAATACCCAGGCCAGGGCAGATTTATTTTTTGAGGCTACAGGACTATTCCTAGGCCTCTTGCACCTAGCAAAACTCAGCCTCAGTAGGCCATCATATTGGACTAGCGAAAAGCTACCAAAGTATGTACTGTGAACAGATACTACCCTCTGATCTTGGGTAGAAGTGCCATGAAGCTACACTTTGATTCTAGGCTGAACACAGAGATACTCTGATCCTAGGCAGAAGTGCCAATTCACATGTAATTAACCCTGTGATTTTTGACAGCTACTCTGCTAGCACTGAAGATGCTTAATCTAAAAGATTAGGAACAAATGACAGAAGGAAGTAAAAAATGACATATTTCTTGAAACTGCAAAGAGATGATACATTGTGATTCAAATTAAAGAAAAGAATAAGCCCGAAAATTACTTTTGTTTTCATATATGATATGATAAGTAAGACCCACTTGATGGCTGAAGTACTTCTGTTTCTCCCATCAGCATCAGGTAAACGCCAAGAGTTCAAATGCTGATTTTCAAGGCCAACAGGCTCTTCCCATATGGAAAATTGAAGCTACATAAACTTCCAAATCCCAATTTAGATTTGTGCTGTACTAAACTCAGTACGATAAATATCTTGAGTTCATTAATTTTAAAACTCTCAAGACTATGATGATTAAGGTGCTTGATGCCTGAAGTAAAATATCCCAGTAGACTTCTAAAAAAGGTATACATACCCAAGCAGTCATAGAAACCTTGGGATATACATGTCCCAGGAGTCTTGAAAGAGTTAATGGGTTAAAAGAGAAAGTTAAAGCTCACACACCTTTGAACAGCAAGAAACAAAATTCTGACGAAATAAAAAATGAAAAAAAGGTTTCAGGTAATTATTCTGCTTCCTTATTTTAAAGTTTTTCTCATTTCTGCAATTCAACCAATACTTACCATCATGTCCTACAAGCAATGTGTGTTGAGTATAATCCATGACAGCCCTGGCTACAGAAATGGCACCTTTCACTTGCTTCAGATTGCCAACAGAACCAACTCCGTGGCTAATCCTGAAAAGGAAGGAAATCAGAAATACTGTTCTTTAAAAATCTCCAAAAAGATTATTAAAAAAATCAATTATTTAGTCACAGTTCCTTTACTTACTTCACAATGAACACATCAAAATATTACCTTAAGAAAAAAAGTTCTGGATATGTCTTCAATTATCGATAATATTGTCATTAATATTATCAGTAAATATATTCACTAGTTTTCAGACAGCAACCAGGCACATTATACATCAAGTAATTTCTGACTACTAACAATCCTTTTTTTCCTGATTTCCAACACACAGCATACAGATTGAGTGCAGAAAATTTTGATGCAAATTTAAGGTCCAAAACCATAAAATTTGGTGTGCAATATTTTTTCTTACACCAAGGAATAGTTAGTTTGATAATACAGAAAATGACTAGAGCCAAGCAGGAGAATGGTGAAGTAGTGGTAAAACCAGTGGACTGTGATAAAAAAGCCCAATCCATGCCTTCAAATACTGGGTTCAATTTCAGTTGGCACTGAAATATAACAATGATTATTGTTTCTATTTTCACCCCCATACTACCAGAATTTGCTGTGTCACTATCTATAATGACCAGAGTGAATGAAAGTTTTGATGAATTCTACACGAGTTACTTGAATGATTACATGAAGAGATAAATGAGAGAAAAGCTGAGAATTACCTTTTAGTATGTTTTTGGAAATTGCATAACTAAGGCCAAGTTTGATCTGTGAAAAAAATATGAATTTTGCATAATGTTTACTGAAAATTTACTATACTATGGCTTGTCTAGTGGATGGGGCAGCTGCATATTTTCCACAGGTACTGGAAGTCAGTGTCTGATTTCAGGTAAAAGTCGAAATCTTAAACCCTCATTTTCAGGGGCAGCAGGCTATGCCTAACTTGGAAGATTAGTGTAAAAGAATCTCCTTATTCCTATTTCTCTAGATTTGGTCTGGAGCTCTACTAAGCTAAACTTAGGAGATATTAATGATTTACTCATAGAGAAAAGAGAGAGAGGAAATTTATGGCAAATTGTAGAAAATGAACTGTGTGAGAGAATATAATTTGGAAACTTTAGGGATAGAAAAATGTCGATTGAAATGCATCTGCAAGATCTGAGTAGGATGAGGCTTGTAAATATATTTTCCGCAGGTATGTTTGTGGAGTATATTTGTTTTTTCAGCATGTACCAACTATGAAATGGTCACACTCTGTCGTCTAACCACAAGTCAGCCATACCATCGGAACATTCCAGCAAAGGGGCAGCACACCCTTATCGCTAGCTTGAGCATCTACCAGGAAACAACCCAAATGTCGTTCCTATCTGTGCCACCTTAGAGAATCATAGGATAAAAACCTTACGTTTAAAAAGTGGTGACGGTCCTTGGCAAGTTGCACTTCTCCCTTGAAACTCTACTGCTCAGACTGGAAGGTTATTCCACACATAGGCCCTGCTACCTATGGTCCTCCTGCTGTGAAAATCCTCCCAAAACTATCTCAGCTTATGAATCAATTCGTAGTAGTGTTTTGATACAGTTATTGGAAAAGGAGAGGAGAAGAATTTCTATGACGGTAACATGTGATTTATTGTTGCTGTCTAGAAGTATGTAATACATAGTGGTAATATTCTATCTATGGCTGGGTTCTTATGACAAATACTTAACTGGTGTTAGCAAGTAAGCACATTGAAATGTACTTTAAAAAATTTCTAGGAAAGCTATCAGAGGAAAATGAAAAAAACAAGACAGATCTGATTAGTCACTCAATAGAAACTCTACGTCTTCTGGCAGCATGTTGGGATGATCAATTGAAAAATTGGAAAAAGGATGGTTAATGGATAAGTTACTCCTCTCGCATTTTAATGGATCACTAGAAAGTCCAAATTTTCAAAAAAGAAGCATGAAGGCTGCTGGACAAAAACTGAGGGACCAATTTAGCATAAACTTGCATAATGATATGAATCTACTAAAACTTATGGGGAAAGGGATTTTCAAAAAAATAAAGAAGTTTTTCTTCTAGACATAATAAGGAGTAAGTATTTAGATTCTAAGCTCTCTAACTGCATTGGTGCAGCCTATTCGGTTGATCAATAGAAAGATCGCCAGCAAAAGTCACTTAAAAACTGAAGAAACCTATGTTGACAGTTTTGCTCGACGGTTGTCAACATTGACAAAGGGGGATAATCTTGGAGTGATTACTTACCCGTCCATAATCATAGCATCAAGAGTTGTCTCCCCTCTCTCATCTGGGTGACTTCCATATCCGACACTGTCACCACATAGACGCTGAATTTCGCATTCTGAGCAGCCTTTTTCAACTGCATCCAGGTTAGATCCGCCTTCATTGTAAATCACACTCCAAGCTAGGAAACCCAGCCAGAAAAATAGATAAAAAATCAGAGTCAAAATCACAAAATTAATCTGAATATTTCCAACTCAGGAACCATTAGATGACAAAACTTTTTTTTCATTCCAACAACAAATTAATATGAACAATACTGTTTCCACTGAATAAGCCCTGACATAAAGGGGTTTATAACCAATGCATCCTCCCAGTAGTCACCTATGGAGCTGGAGCGTGGAATCTAACCATAAGATTGGCTCTCAAACTGATGTTCCTGATATTCTTTTAAGTACAATGCAATTGAAAAAAATCATTTAAATATTGCAGTTATTTTTCAACAGCATTGGTAAATTAGTATATAGCATATTTTTGCTTAAGTAAATGGATGAGAAGACAAACTTGCCTCAGAGCAGTTGTTTGCAAGTTGATCTTGTAGGCAATTGCTACTGTAGTATAATGTGAATAATTGACTATCGAAATACACGGCAAATGGCATACTGCAGAAATGTACTGGAACTATTTATTACAGAAAAGCATGAGAAATATTTACGATATAATTGCATTTTGGATAAATGACAAGTAAATTAATACAGATATGCACAGCAAATATTTCTACAGGACTAGATAGATAATCATTTATTGGGAAACAACTCAACATGAGGATGAGTTTGCATTCAGCGATCAACAATGAAAACTCCTAAACTCTGCAACCCAAGAACCTACAGTGAAAATCAATAAAAAAAATTTACATACCTTTCTCTGTGGCTTTTTTGAAAGGCCAAGTATTAATGACAAGTGGAAGACTGGGAGATTCAGAAACAGTTACACAGCTACTAATAACACTAACAGTTAGTATCAAAATTCGCAAAATAAGAACAGCATTCATCTTCAAGGCTGCAAAAATTACAAGAAATGAAAGACAATATGAAAGTGTTTGATTTTGTATAAAATTTGGTACTTAGCGACAGATTTCAATACGAAAATAGGTCTGGTTGATCACTCATTAGTAACTGTCACATGACTGACTTCTTTTGGGAACATACCATGTTGGGAGTGATTAATTAAAAAATTGGAAAAATAAGTGATCGATGAATAAGTTATTTCTCTCACTTTTTGCTGGGCAGTGATCACTAAAAATGTTTGAATTTTCAAAAACCATGCATGAATGCTGCCTGACACAAAGTAAGTGATCAATTTATCATGAACTTACATCACAAATTGACCCCCTCCCACTAAAAAAATTTAACGAAAAAATTTTTCAAGACAAAGAATGAATGTTGAAACTTTCACTCTCTAGTTCTATTGGTATGGTTTGCACACATGATACATACACACAAAGCCAGCCAGACCAACTTTAAAACTGAAGAAACCTAGGTTGACAGTTTTCGTTGACTGTTCTTGACTGGTATACATTTCAACAGTGACCTTTATAATAGATTAGAATAGATTAGATTGTCAACTTATGTGACAAGGTTCACAAAAATCTTTATTTTTGATACTGACACTTATACCAACATCATTATGTATATAAACAAATGACATTCCAACATGGCTGAATCAATTTCAATTTGATCAACCCTTAAGACCATAGCAGAAAAATATAAAAATTACGCATGTAATAGCCTTATCCTGTCAGTAATGATTGCCTTAATTCCTGAACACTAAGTATCCCTTTCTTCCTGATTTTGAAGACATTTCTATTGTAAAATCATAAACAATATATTTATTTATACAAATAGTAGCTGTGGGGTAAAGGTTAGCAAGCTGTTTTTGCAGATATCATTACTACTGCATATTGAATTTGACCTTACTAAGAGCTTTTACTTGGAGCCAAATGCCTAAACTAAGCTAAGCTTGGTAAATAATTATATAGGATTCTATATCCTCAATTTCCATTGTAAAAAAAAATATTTAAATAATACATTAATATTTTAAATTACCCTCTGGCAGTGAGTAAATGAAATTGATTGGAAGAAATGGAATAAAATTCCTTCAGCACTTACAACTAAATATAACTCTTTTAGGTCTTCTCTCATAGATACAGGTCTACATTTAGATGCCACTGTTAAAAAAATTTGAAAGGCTTGAAGAATACTCTTTATTTAAAAACCTGACTTCTTCGTTAATGGCAATAATGAAAATAAGAACTATTAATACATTGATGCTGTGAAAAGAAATTTTTTCTTAGTAGCAAGTTTCTGGTGAGCCAAAAATATCACTACATAAATAATGATTGATTCTTCTAGACCAAACCGATTTCTTTGTCTTTGATTCATCTCGTTTTGCTCTGTTTGTCACATTTGGTAACCTTCTTCTGGGAATGTCAGCAATCTTTCATTTTATATTGATAAATACAAGAAATGAGGGGAAACTACTTCCAATTGGTGAATTACAACAGATTACAGGCAATCTAAATGTGTCCACCAATATATCAATTCTAAATGATTACGTGATATGTGTTATGAAATAAGGCTAGCAAATTACAAGCATTGATTGTTAATAGTATATAACAGTGTCAGTTTCTAATCAAATGAATGAAATTTTAAAACACACTGACAGCAAAATCTCAGAAGATAATCATGCTGAGTAGTGAGTCAATAGTAGAACTGCTGGTATCACACTAACCCGTTCTTTTGAAATTTGGATCTCCAGGATGACCTACACATGCCTTCATAATTAAACTAGAAAGTACTCAGAGAGTGCATAAGTCAGCCAACATGATTGTCACTAGAAAAGAAATGAATGAAATCTGTCATATATAGCAGAGACGAAGGGAAGATAACTGTAGAAGATTACCGGATCGGCCCCAAATTTAATCAGTTCTTTCTTAGCACATCATGGCCCACCCATCCACAAAATGTCAAAACAAGTCAATTGTAAACAAAACAATCTTGGATCCGCCTCAAAATTAAATTAATTCGCCCTGAGTCCATGACACATCCTTTCACAAAATGTCATTGGAATTCAGTGAGAAATTTGGGAGATATTGTGAGGACAAACATGAGCAAATACATATATGTAAAACAAAATGAAAAAAAAAAAGATGTCAAAGAAAAAAGTCCACGATCCGCCCCCAAATTCAACCAATTTTTTCATTCATTGAAAACTTGTGTGAACATGAAGCTACAATGCAAGAGAAGTAACGGTAGGAAAATATTAGATCTGCCTCAAAATTAAATCCATTCGCCCTGAACCCATGGTGTTCCCTTTCACAAAATATCATTGGAATTCATTGAGAACCTTCAGGGATATTGGGTGGGGAAATAGAGAGACGGACACGAGTGAATACATTGCCTCTTCCAACATCGTTGGTAGAGATTAATAATACGAAAACAGGAATGTGAATTTATAAATAAGACAATTTTTAAAAGCATACATCACCAAAAAGTGAGAATAGCTTCCCCTTATTTCTTAGATTTAGGAAATAATCAAAACGAAAGATTGACCTTTTATTTCACACTGAAGTTATGCTGTTCTTAATCCTGTATCTGCCAAGACTACAGTCGTTCCTTGAATGAAATAAAAAAGGTTACGTTTGACTTTTCAGGAAGGATGATAATCAAATGCAACACACTTGAGGAAGGCCGATGCATTCAACGGCCGAGGCGTTGTGATAACGAGGATACTAGTCCAATAGATAGATAGTAAATTAGAAACAACACCTCATCCCAGATATTCAGTCAGAAATTACTGCGTGAATTGTTCTTTCTCCATATTACAAAATAATCGTTTTAAAAACGGATGGGGACTTTTTACTTCCTCTACCATAACATTTTTTTTTTCGTATTAGTAGCTAAATATTTTTCTCTGTCAAATTATGCAAATATCAATTCTAATTACCTCTGTGATTCTACGTAACATTGAGAGATAGATATTTGAATCTAAATCAGGCGTCCACGTGCAACATTTAAGTAGAAAAGAAAGTAGAATTCATTCTTGTTTCAGAACTCTCACTGATAGAAACCCACGAGACATTGTTTAGGACAATTCTACAACCATCGGTGATATAGGAATTATGTCCCATCCTAAAACATTGGCCGGAAAAAAAAATGAACTTGATCTAATAATTAATTTTTGTTGAAATTTTTTTCTTCGTTTTTATAAATTCCTATTCATTATGTTTGTGGTTACGATTATTATTAAGTAATAATAATGATTATTATAACTACTACTGCTACAGCAACGACTATCACTACAAGTTTTACAACTATTGCTTCTCAAAAATTCTGTAATTGATAGAAAAAAAAACCATATCTCATGCAAGTCTGTAGGATAATTGCAATCCTGGACAGGGATAAAGTTTCAAGTCAAATATTTGGAATGAATAAAACAATAGTCTTGTCTTTTTATTTGATATTTGCTTAGTTAGTATTGTAACTGACCGAGCATTCTCCCAACAATAACCAGGATGATTTAATTTAGGTCGTTAAAAGCAACGAGATCCCTTTTTTGTAAGACGATCTATTAATTGACATCTTCCGACGACACAAGATTTTAGAAAGGAGACGTACTCCATATTATTTACGAGCAGCGACGACCCGATAAAGATATGTTGACAAAATAAAATAGGACCAGATATTAGAAAAACTGGGATATGAAAAAGAGATAGATTAAACAATAATCATAATAGTTAATTTTTTTTAAAAAGCGTTCGATGGTAACTTTTACTGAAAAAAGGAAAATGGGAAAACCTGATGACGAGTACTGAAATAATATAAAGGCTTTTTTCAAACGAAGCATCGAACTTCCCAAGTGGTCTAGTGGTTAGGATTCCGCGCTCTCACCGCGGCGGCCGGGGTTCGATTCCCCGCTTGGGAAAGATTTTTTACTAGGTATAATAATTGAAATACAGAAGAAAAACCATTTTATGTATCATATCTACCGGACTTTTTGAGAGAAAAAAATGTAATCCTGTGCCAATCAAAATGAATAGGATTTTTTTTCTTATGAATAACAAACAGTGAACAGAGTCGTAATAACTTTAAAATTAGTAAATATATAGCTACTTTTTCTAATTGATTTGAAAAAAATATGAAGATCAAAAATATACGGCCTCCCCGGCGGGGAATCGAACCCCGGTCTCCCGCGTGACAGGCGGGGATACTTACCACTATACTACCGAGGACCAGCTGACAATCAGCGGCCAGACCGTACTCAGGTACTTGATAGGAGAGAACTTTACGTCGGCTTCGATGATTTCCAACGAATTTTGGTGAAGATAAGTAAATAAGTATAAATAATAATTATAAAAAGTATTTCTTTTTTATTTATTTAAGAATTACGCTAACATTTTTTCTTAATTCATTTTAAGCAGGAGATGAAAATCACACACACGCGCAAGTTCGATATTCTATTTGCATTCCATAAATGAACTTTTAATTACGAAGATATTTTCTTTCGAATTCACTCTACTATAGCTGACTAGATAATTAAACAGAGAAAACTAATTTTAAATAAAAGAATCTAATTGGAACGATGATGATGAAACAAAGGACCAAAATTTGGCCTACGAGAGTAGATTATTTGAATAAGTTGACTATTTTTTAGGTGCATTTTCAGGATGTTAACATCATACCATGTCTTTTATTAGGATAAGACGTAGAAAACAATTTATAAAAATTAAACCAATGAGTGTAAAATCGACAGATAGCTATTTTCATAACTTAATCTTGTGAAAATTTCATCTTGGGTTAATTTATACCAAAGTCTGAGCACTATAATAATCACACATGGTCACGCACCGATGCACGACAGGGAGGCCAAAATTCGATTAAAGCAAGTTTCATCGAATGTCGTTTCAAAAATTAAATAAATTTAATAGAATTATTTCATCCGTAGATAAAAAGAGAGACAGCTGATTTACTTTATCTCTCTTTCTCTCTTCGGTAAAATTTTTAAAGAATAAATAATTAAATGCATTTTTTAAAAGAGTTTTTTCAATTTAAGATCGAAATGTAGACAACAAGGTGAATTTTGAATTGGATTTACTTGTCATTTTTTGATAAAATAACAAAAAAATCTTTTACAAAATAACCTTGAAAAAGACTAGACGAGACAAATATGTAAATAGATAAAAAAGGAAAAAATAAAATTGAATAAAAAGAATCACACTGTTAGCAATACCTGAAGGTTTGAACTCGTCCCTCTTAACGTGGCAGAATAGAACATTAACTAAATTCAAGCTTAAAGTTCATTTAAGGAAGAGAAGGGGCATCGGATTTGGAGAACATGACTAATAACAGAAAATCAATTGTTATGACATGTGTATATTGTACGAACAATTTGTCTTTCCTCATTGTTTCTTTTTAAAATACACAATCATAGATGAACACACGACCACGAGCCGGTTGAGGCCCATGTGTAAATCAAATTGATGAAATACATTAACTTGGTGACATTAAGTATACTTCGTTTCTACCAGACGAGCTTGTTAACTGTTGCTTTTTTTGACAACATACCAATTAACCACTATTTATCAATATTTTTTTTAGATTTTCCAATGTTCGAGTTCATGGTGATGAAAAAATTGTAAGTATTGACATTTCAAGTATCAAGAAAATGTAATTATTATTTTTGTAAATTCATTTCAGAAATATTGATGAAATCACGTACCATCATCGATTTCAACAAATTATAGTTTTCAGTCAGCTGTAAAAGTAAGGTTTTTTTAAGAATCCACTGCTGGGAGAGCCGACATAATTTTATTCAATGTACACAGAAAAAAAATCATCGACGAGGATGAGATTCGAACTCACGCGGGGAGACCCCAATGGATTAGCAGTCCATCGCCTTAACCACTCGGCCACCTCGTCTCAACTGACGGAGTGAGTGTAACGTTTCAGATTCAAACATATTTTGTAATCCTACCACACATTAAATCAAGTAATGATTTATTCCAATTAGGTTAAATTTTCTACATTTATTCTTTGTGAAAACTTGATCTATTGTTGATATGCAACTTGAACTATGGTCGTAGAAAGTAAATACAGATAGTATGTCTCTGATCTTCCAACATTCTCTGGCCCAGCACGTTTTGAATCTACCGCCATTACTTATAGAATCTGCCATTATAGTAATTCGATTATTTGGTTTCAAACCACCGTTTAAACCGTGATTGGGGGGGGGGTTCGAATATTCTGTTTGGCAGGGCTAAAACACCGAAAATTCTTGTCATTTTCAGGGCAATTCTATAATGAAATATTGCACTGTATTTTTCTGTAGTAAAATACTGCAACCAAAAATAATTATGCATATAACTCTATTCTGTCAGTAATGCTTGCATCAATTCCTGACCACCTTTACCTGATTTTTTTTATGTACGATATGCAAATCGGATACTGAAACTTGCGAAAACAAATTCTGGGCCAAAAATTGGAATAGTTACTGCTCAATTATCGATTTCCCCGCTGACTGCTGAAAATATGTTGTCAATGTTAAAAATGACAAAAGAGAGTGGGAAGTACTGGTCAAGTCAGTGGTCAGCAGGAAAGAAAATCAAAATGTTAGCAATGTGCACACTTTTCAAAGACTGTAAGCACAAAAATACATCCATGACTAGAGATTCATTTTTCCAAGGAGCTAGAATCTGCACCATTGCCACTTTAGCGAGTTCAATCCCCACCAAGTGCTCGACACTTGTGATTTCAGAGCTGTAACGAGCAGCAAGAGCAGCCCTTCAGAGCTTTTCTAGATAAAAAAGGGGGGGGGGTAAAAAAAGGATAAAAAAAAAAAAAGAAAAGAAGTTAAAATAAACCACTTTGAAAATAATCATTAGCCATTCTCAAGTCTGATTTATACCAAAATTACAGAATTTCCGAGATTTTGCCCGGGAACCAGATTAATATATGATCTATGCAAATATTAGACCGCTGAAAATGATACATACCATTATCTCAGACGGCTAAAATTTTGGTCTTGAGATGCTAGGAAATTTGAAACCCCCAACTGCAATTGGTTTGGTTACCCGTTGCCCCTTCCAAATTTGGGTGCCCTTTGCCCCACCTGATGTATCTGAGTTAGTTTGTTATTGCTGGTTAAAAACAAGTTTAGTTTCTAACTTTGTTAGTAGCTGAAGGAGATAACAAAAGAAGCGTGTGTTTTTACCAACGGTTTCTGGCTGAAGAGGCCGATCCTAGCTATCGAAAATGGTATTTTTCCCGCTCGTTTCCGTTTTGCACAAGAGGCTTATGGTCCCGTTTCCGACATACTACGGTCGGCAGTTATTTTCTCTTCATTTAGACAGACGAAAAATGAATACATGAACAATGCACCATTCACCTTTTTTTTCTTCAATTTTTTTAATTAAAAAAAAAAAATCAAGACTGAATTGAACTGAATTGAAAGTTCATTCTTCAGGATATAGTGCATAAGAATTGGATTTGGTATGTGTGTGTGTGTGGGGGGGGTAGACAGGAATTTGAATTTTTTTTTTCTCTATTTTATTTTATTTCATTTTATATAACAAAGCCGCCGGAGAACTCTGACGTAACCAATTGATTGGTACTAAGCAGAGGAAGGTAGCCATTTGGTGAACTAAAATGGTGGGAAGTTCGTTCTCCAAAATCGGACCACTTGGGCCAGTTTCTTCTGAATGCGCGGTAATGTTAGCTACGGGTGTGTTAATGCCTCCGTCTTTAGTTATTCTGTTTTTACTTAATTGTTTTTTTTTAATGGGTATTTTGCAAGTTTCAGTTATATTTTCCTCTAGGGAGTCGATGTTTTCCGCTACCGGACAATTATCCCTCTGGTTATGTGCTAGAGTCGTCGTTTCGTTTGAGATGGGTTGAAATTGTGTTAATTGGAAAATACCTCGTCGCCAGTTGTTGTGTCTTAGTCGGTTAGTTTGTTATTTCTGGTTCGAAATGCACGTGTCTAAGCCAAAGGTTCCTTGCTGAAGAGGCTGACCCTAGCTACCGAGAACGGGGTTCCTCCTGCTCACTTCTGTTTTGCACATTCTTTTTCCAGCATACTACGATCGGCAGTTATTTTCCCCTTCTTCAGACGGACGAAAAAATATTTATTTCTAATATTATTCGGACTATCCTCATCTTGGTTGTTTTTCATACAACGTTTATGGGCACATGGCATAGTGGTTACAGAATCAGACAAAATTACTGCAAGTAATCTGATGGTTCTAGGTTCAATCCCAGTGTGAGACAATAATAATACCAATAATGCTAAGAGGGGAGTGCAGTCAATTAGATAAAGGGTTCGGTTCGTTACTTTCCCACACCTACCAGATGATACCTGATCACGGCCGTAGAGTACAACGGCCGAAACGTTGTATGAAAAACAACCAAGATGAGGATAGTCAGAATAATAATAGAATTAATAATACCTCATCTCAAAAATTCAGAGATATACGAAAAAATATTTCGTGAACACTACTCTACTCCAACATTTTCCACTGAGCCATACTAAGCTTCGCTCAGTAAATTACAAATAATAATGAACGTTCAAAAACTTATAACCAGTGTTAGTAATGTAGGACCCTGAACCTTCACACATTTCTATCATATAATAATTGTCAATCAGGAGATGCCCACCATCGATAATGAAGACAGAATAGACATCTGTCTTCGCCAGATAGATAGCAAGCTAGCTTGTAGAACATTTGGTAGTGTAAAGATTAATTCCTCTTGGGTATACCACTGTTGCCATGGAGCAACTTGCTTTTAATTGGATTTTCTGGCTCAGCAAGGCCCATGATAGAGAATTGTGGCGAATCCTGGGGAAGGTCTATGTCCAACGACGGACATTAAAAGACCAATGATGATGATGATGATGACAGCCCACCGAAAATTTTTCCTGCTTCTTTCTCGGTTGGGGTTAGAGTCGAGTACCTGGGGCCTCTTGGCTAAGATCAAAGTGTAGTATCTGTTCTTTGACGCCCTCGGGCTGCGAACTTGATCAATATCCGTGATTGTACCCCATCCTGTAACCACAGACCAGCATGTCCAGGCTCGTCGCGAGAGCATCAACAGGATCTGTCATGTGGACAAAGTCAAGCCTGCTCTAACGACTCTGCGAAATCACACATCGATACATAGGGATTCTTGCACAACAGGATTCGTCCGGTGGACATAGTCCAGCTTGTCCCAACGTCCTTGCGAAATCATGCGCAAGGAATCTGGCTCATTGTACCCTGTGCCTGCACGTTTTCGAACATGTGCGACCCCACCTTAATCCGACTTCATGTCACATTTGTAGTTGTTTATTTGCACAATAAACAAAATTCAGTTGTATTGCGTATTTGGGTAGAGTGCGACTTGAACAAGGCGAGCTTGGTAGAGAGGACTCAATCTCTTCATTGCATCGACAAGGGTGGGGGTATCCCGAGACCATCATGTTGCATTCTGCCCTTGAAGGGAAAGATAAATCTCACCATTTCATGGAAGACGCAGTTTGATGATACTATTCAATTGCTTTTCCACAAGCTTCACTAAATCTCCACATTGTTGTCAAGTCTCTGTCATCTGCAACATTTCTTTGATACAAGCACAGGTATGCCTTGAATAGTGCGTTTGATTTGTTCCAAAATCCGCACTATTTAATGTCTTGTTAAGATATTTGTTATTATCATGTTTTTTTCAGCTTGAATTTAGTCATATTGATTTGTACAGCAATACCTTGAACATATTACATCACAACCCACCCTATTCAATATATTATTATAATAAATCTATCAACCTTTTTTTAATTTATTTATCAATTTTCTTGTGTAAAATCACATCAGTGCATGGGAGATAACTACAAGTTAAGGTTATTTCCTCTTGTAAATTTGCTCGTTTCCAATTTTGGGCTTATCATCTCATTAAATTTTGCTAAAACCCATCTGTCCGTATGTACTTGCCAACCACCGAAACTGCTAATCATAAACCCATGAAATTTTGTGTGAGTACGGATTTGATAAGCAAATTAGTTTTTGAAAACCACCCCCAAAATATGTTTTTTAAGGGGGTTCAATTCAGGGGGAAGGGGTCTATTTGCATGATTATTCATCATGGTAAAAAAGATCTTACTTTTTAATGATGTAATTAAAGAATGTTTTTTATTCTTTTTTTCTCAGATCAATTCCCAAAATCAAAATGTGACGTACGTGGTATTCTTTATTTGAGAAGAAACTGAATAGTGTTGTTTTGAGTAGTGTGTGTTTTTATATAGTACCGTTAAGATACATTTTTCCAAAACACGAAATTTGGGGATGGAAGTTTGTGTAGATTACATGGAGAGAACTTTTTTTCCCTTTTTCAGGGGTGGAAATTGATAAGGAATTTTTTTTTTACTTTACGGGGCAAAATCGAGTGGAATCTTAGTTCACTTTTGGGAGTCAAAATCGAAGGGGAATTTTATTTTTCATTTTTAGGAGTCAAAATTGCAGGGAGAATTGTTTTTCTCAATTTTGGGGGTCAAAATCGGATGGAATTTTTAGTCACTTTCAAAGGGTTCTCTTTTAGCATTTAAGGGTCAAAATCGAGAAGTTTGTTTATTTTACTTTTTGGGGTCGAAATTGAGAGCGAACACTTATATTCGTTCTTAGAGATCAATATAAAGTGGGAACTTTTATCCCACTATTTGGGGTCAAAATCGCTTTTTTCACTTTTTCGCTGTCAACATCGAAAGGGAAGTTTTTTCCCTACTTCTAGGACCAAAATCGAATGAATTAGTTTTTCAATTACTAATGGTCAAAATTGCGGTGGAACATTTTTTTTCTCTTATTGGGTCAACATTGAGGGAACTTTTAATTTATTTTTTTTATTACATTATCCCTTCTTTTTAACATCAGTCCTCTTTTTCTCAACATTTATGCCCCACTTTTTAAAGATTATATCTTCTTGAACTTTCAACGTTCTTCAACATCGGCTTTTCTTCTATATCCCTTCCTGTTTCGGAGATTAGACCACCCTTTTTCTAACAATACCCCTGCTTATTTAATTTCGCCCACCTATGACCCTATTATGAAAATATCAACCTCTTTTTTTTCACATTAGCCCCTGCTTATTTATATTATACCATCCTTTTTTCAAGATCAACCGTACACCCTTTTTTCCTACATCAGCCCCTTTTTTCTGACAGAGTAAAGAAAAAGTGGTATCAAACAAATTAAATAAAACACTATCTGATTTCAATCTATCAATCTTTTTAATTTTGGGGGGGGGCAGCAATTTACTCTGCCCGTTAGAGTGGGTATTAAGACTAGTAATACTGCATATTGTCAAATGAATCGCTGATGTAACTGTCTCACTGTTTTTGTTTTAAATCTTTTAATGAACGAAATGCTTGAAACAATGGGAAAGATAATATTAAAATGTATTTTGAAATAATTCACGTGAAAGATGGTAGTAGCTTTTATCAAATTAAATCTATTTCGATCATTCGATTCCGACCGTAACCATTATTCCGGAGACATTTTCGGCTGTTGATGGAAATTTCATTGGATACTTTTTCGTTATCCATTGACCACTCATTTCACGTTGTTCCTCTATTTCGGTAAATACCATTTCCGTCCCGCTTTTTGTATTTAACTCCCCAGTCTTCTTTTTGTTACCATAGAGCTCAACGCTTCTTAATGCTATTAAGGGGTACATCGCAGAAGGATCCACTATTCAGATTGTCGGCTGGGTTACTTGACCGTAAAGTTGAATGCAGCAGGTTTTTATCACTTCAAGGTGGACCATCAGTATAACTTTGTCAAACCAGATTTAAAAATCAACATACAAAAAGTGCAAAGTATTCGAGAATCGATGAAATGGTGGAATGGGGCGCAATGAGTAGCGTGAAGAGAACTTGGAAATTTTACGCTAAATAACTCAGTATTATGTCTGTGAAAATAAACTTTAATACTATTTTGATAGAAAATAATGTATAAGAAATACAAATATTAAACAACAGGAATTTAATTTGACATTGGATTAGAATAGACGTTAGGCAATAATTTTAAACCTTATTTGTAACCATCGGTAGTTATTAGTCTGAGGATCAATAGAAAAGTGTTTAGATTTATGTCCCTTGGAACGTTGGCGTCAAATACTTAGTCTTTTAAATGACATGTAATCATGTAACTAATATCGATGTAAGAGAGATGGTTTTCTATTTTAATTGAATCGATGTCATTGTCTTAGAAGATTTTTGGCTCTCAAATCTACCAGCGATGTTTTTGCTTGTTTGCTGTCATTCTTTCTATAATTTTCTTTATCCGTTTTTCTATGAATATTCGGTTTTTCATCTTCAAGACCAAGAACTATTGCATTTCTTCAAATTTTTAAAAACGGACAAAATTCCTTCCTTTCTCTAGTAAATCGTGAAGGAATGTAGATAATCTACAATTAGTTTAATCCATATATATATATATATATATATATATATATATATATATATATATATATATATATATATATATATATTAAAGTACAACTTAGAAAATCAATATCCGATGTGTGATGGGTTTATTTCATAAAGTGCTCTGTGCATACAACATTGTTAAGTTGAAGTAGAGCTTTGAATTTGGTGAAATAACAGATTCACTACATGGACACGTTTGTGCTTCTGCTCTTTCCTACCCAGAAAATAAACCCCCAATAATGTCCTAAATATGGATCCGAATAAATCAAACCATTCGCCTGAAGAAGCCCTAAAGGGCAGAAGCATTAACGTATAGCGAATCCATCATTTCATCATATATATATGTGTTATATATATATATATATATATATATATATATATATATATATACGAAGTACAAATCAGAAATACAATATAATAAAATATAATATAATATCCGATGGGTAATGGGTTTATTCCATAAAGTGCACGATTAACATTAAATGTTAAGTTGAGTTAGAGAAGAGCTTAAAATTAGAAGATTTGCTATACAAACACATTTATGTTTCTACCCTGTTTAGGCTTTTTCAGGCGAATGATTCGATTTTATATTAGAAACCTATTTAGGATGTTTGAGGCTTTGTGTCTATTTGTCTGAGTGGAGAACCTTCCTCTTATTTAATCTATACATTTTTTTTTCTTTTTGTCTTTTCTTTGTTCAGTTGTTGGTCAATGCTAGTTATGTTTCACACAGTAGAGCTAATTTACTTTCCGGTAGTTATGAATTGGCAGGGGATACTTAAGACACTTTCTTTATCAGTGTGTTGTTAAAACATCAGCTCCATGTGGTATATTTCTTCTCTAGAAGTTTTTTTTTTTTTACTTTAATCTGCTCCCCAGTGTTGGGATTCACTCTTACATGACCTTTGTTGCTAGTTCAATTGTTTTATTAACTCTGGGTTTGGTATGTTTCTCTCTATATATAAGACAATTATGAAAAGGTGATTGGGTTGTTCCTGAAGTGGTTTGGGGTATGAAATAACAATAATAATGTTAGTGTTCACGGAAATGCTGCTAAAACTATCATTAATAATAACGATGGGGAATAAAATAGCTATGGTAGTCAATTTTTGTATACCTGTACGTGGGATGTTAAATTATGTTTTTAATAGAAATTTTGAGCGATGTTGGCATTTTAACGCCACTCCATTTCTCATTTCCTTTCTAACAGTTCTGTTTTTTGCTTTTCTGTTCTTTTGGCAAACGTGAGGATTTCAAATTTCTCATCTAGGCATAGGTAACACGAGGATGCAATGTTCTTGCGTATGTGCGTTTGTTTTAATATTTTCCATTGTAGTATAGATGTAAGGTTGCTCTCCGTTAGTCACCAGCAATGTATTGACAGTGATGTGCTGTTTTGGGATTTTTTTGTTTTTTATTAATGATATATGGTTGGCTAATCTTAGTTTAAAGAGTGTTTTAGATATTACTACATAGTATTTCGCTTCTAAGGATTTCTCTTGGGTTGATATTTCAGTTTGGTATATATTATTCGATTTGTAGATTTGTTTTGCAAAGGGTATCTGCTGCTGCTTGTACAATTGCCTTCTTGTTTATAGTATTACTTCTATCACAATATCGTTGTGTTTTGTTATTAACTGATGAAAATCATCTATACAGCTATAACTAATTTTCAGTTTGTTCTTGTTAAATGTTTTACGCAGTGGGTTGCTCGGAAGGGAGTATTTTCTATTAGTTAGAGGATCATTCTCGCAATGTTGGTTTTTACTTACAAATATATGAAGTGAAATAATAGATTTGCTGCTCAAATACGTTTATATTTCTACCCTTTCATAATCATCTTTGATATAAAGAAGCTTACCCACTAAGAAGGGACCCAGTGGAGTATTGATTTCAGTTTTCAAGTTCATAGACCAAACGATATTTTCAGGGGCACTGGAACAAACAAACGAGCTAATGAACACATAAATACACGCACAAATGAAAAAGGTTAGAATCCTTCACCATCTTTGATGGCTACGGCTGTTCAATATATATATATATATATATATATATATATATATATATATATATATATATATATATCCTTTTAATGAATTTACATTCAATTTTTTTGTTTATTCGTTTGTCACTGAAGCATTTCATTGGTTAATTCACTTTCCTATTATCACATAACAAATGCACCATAGATGACTCCATAGAAACTCTCCAGACTTAAAACGTCTGATCACCCATCAAAATAGCTTACGCTGAGTTGAGACTAAAAAAAAATTGAAATTTCGTTACTTGAATTTTTAAAAAGAAATAACGCAATAGCTTTAGACTCTTTAGTGTTCAATGCATGAATAAGCCCGTCATTTTGGACTGGTATATTCGGGAATATTCAAGTATTTATATATAAATATATATATATAAATTCAAATTTGCGTCGACCCCTATTGGAAATGGAGCTCTTTGTTTCTTATTATCATCAAGTTAACATTGATTTGAGACTTGTGCTAAAGGTGAAAGCGGGGTCACTAATTAATCAATTCGAATCAGATTATCACGTACTCGAGAACATTCGTGTAGGCGGCTGCTTGGTATAGTTTGTGTTAATGGTGCTCCCTTAGTAATATAGCAACATTCTATCAGGAATCGGTTATCGATATCAAAGAGAGATAGTGAGTATGAGTAAAAATCCGAATAACAATAACGGGAGATTTATTGTTATTTGTTGCACAGTGTGATGAATAGAAGAGTCAAATTATGAAGAAGTCCATGATAGTTTCACCAAGTTTTATCTAAAATTGTCCTTGGTGATTTGTTAAGCGTAGGGTTGAGTTGTATGGTATATAGTTGTGTTGTTTAATCGCCACACAAGAAGTGGTTATTTGAATGGCTACATTGACGTGTTCCTTTAGTCATATTAGATATCAAAGATTGGAAGAGGGCTTCTGTACCTGTTGTTCAGTTGTCCTTCAATCGGCCACTGTGCAATATCCGTACTTACATAAATGAAATGAAATGAAAGAATTCGATTGAGGAGATTGAGAAGGACTGAGCTGCTTAACATGTATAATTTACATTTTAAGCGAAAAAGAAAAAAAGGCGCTTGAAGTGTCAAATGGCTGTTGGCGTTAGTGGAACTCTATTTGATGAGTCAAAAAAGTTATTATTCGCTCTGTGTCTTTTTCGCTTGACTGCAGGAAAGATTAATTATGGTTGACATGATCGATTGATAAGATGGACCAATTCACAAAAATAGGCCAGCATCAAACTTAATCATATTTCAGCCATTAGCAATTCAAATTTGTTAATTGATGACCACTTCCCCTGAAAACCATCCGCGCATACTGAGGCATTGATAGATTTTAACTTAAGCTAAAAAAAAAGCTACAGTTAAGGGTTTTACAATCTATAGGGATCTCAAAAACTTGAAACACGTATAGATTTTCAAGTTTTGTGAGACCTTCTAGCGTAAATTGTTTTCAACAAATGGCCTCGAAGCGTTTGTAGCTGAGGGCCCTATCAAATGGTATTCCGGCACGGTGCAAAGGGAGATAAAGGAGTAATCTCAGAGAACATGGACAATGCCCATTCCAAAGGTGTTTGTTTGGGAGGAACCTGTCTTAGTTGTCATGCAAAATTATTTCCTGTCCATCGTACAAAACTACGACTCCGAAGTATTCAGTTACTTCTTTTCATTGTTGCCAACCTGGTATTTGTAAATTTAGATAATTCGTGGATTTCAAGGCAGATTACTTATAGGAACTAAAAAGAAAGTTCTATAATCATTGATGTATTATTTTCATTGGATTTCTCGGGAACTGCTGAGCCACGAGACTTCATACTCGACACTGCACTGCCTTGTGCGCTGACATATATTTGGCGAATGTCAACCTCGTACAATGGTCGATTGTTGGGTAATTGAAGCGCGTGTGCACATATTTCTTAAATCGTAGTTAGATGTTATATAATTCCCTGCTGGGTATTACCAAATCTATCTCCGTAAACTCGAGTGATTACTCCATGTCGAGGCCAAGTTGTTTATTCTCAGAGAAAAAAAAAAAAGAGATGCTGTATTCCAGTGGTACAGAGAACCACCTTGCTTTCGATGAAGACATATTTTTGATTTCTTTCCAAGTCAGTACTTACCTGTCAGTTTGCATTTCTAGTGGAGGCATCGGTAGCAAATTTGCCTTCGGTGATCAGTGTTCGTGTCCTGGCAAAAGGCAGTTTTGAATGTTGATTTTCATGGTCTATAGGCTAGTGCTCGAGAAACCAGCGTGATACAACCCTCCTCATACCTAGTATACAAGTAAAATGTGCAATGCTAACGTGATAAATGTCCAGTTGTCCAGACGGTTTATTCCTCTTATGGAAACCAAAATATAAATCCATATATTGAATTGTGCACAAATAGACCGATTCTTTTACGTGGTCAACTCATGCCATAAATACTTAATGCGCTAAGCAAGGGCTGGAGTCCAAGTTTTGCAAGCCAATTTTTTTTTCACAATGAGTATTCCATATTTATGGCTTTGTTTTAAAGCTGGATTAGTTCAATAGATATCTATTCTTTATCTACTATGCTTTGCTGAGTCAGACACAAAGCCACAAGCAACTTACAGTACCTGGTGTTCCTAAGCGCTTACTGATCTAAGTACTGATCAGGTTCGACACGGCTCAACTTCAATGATCAAAACAGAACCGTTGCTTTCTGCATGACTTATTCGTAATCCATGGATCAATGGATGTCCTTATGCCTTTTGGTGTAAACAGAATAGCATTAATTTGTGTACCTACTTTAGATTGATGGTTATAACGCATATCTCAGAAGCCATTGCTCGTAGGTTTAGTCCTCTTGCTTCATCCTAGAGTTGATTAAATCAAACGAATTTAACCACGATTTACGGGGTGTAAGTTGAATGAAATCAGTCCGTAGGCCTCCTATAGCACTATGCTATTGCGATAGTCGGATTGAACGAGTGCTGAGTTTTCAAAGGGCAACTTCTAGGGGTGCAGGTGCTGCGGAGTAAAATAGCCATGGACGGAAATACACGTTGTGAAACACGGAATGTAACCCGTCTCCTACACTCACTAGAATAACAAGGTAAATACAATCTATAAAAGCTATTATTCTTTGAAGAGAGAGAGAGATTATTTTCAAAACACGAAACGATATTGGTACGAGCAGCGAAAAAAGCGTGTGGAATTATAGGCTTAGCTGTGAGTAGATGAGGTTCCGTCACTCTCCGTATTTCCAATCCCTTCGGACTGATATGCCCAAATAAATCACACCCATTTTTCTTTGTCCTGTCAATCTTAATTCATTCTCCTATTGATCAGATGCTACAACGAGAAGGCAGTCTTAATTTTGGGCCCCAATTGATCGGAACATTATATCCACACCTACGCTTTATTTTGTAACATACACGCGACCCATTGTTTTATGGTTTCTTTCTTCGATGGTGACCCATGAATATAGTCTTAAGCTAAAATTGGCCAACAAATATATACTTTTTCCAACAACAGAAACAATACTAGCTTTAATACCCAACCGTAGAGTGATTGTGGGTGAGTAAGCTGTGCAAGTCATTGGTCGTAAGTTCATTCTTCATTGAGTGCTCTAAAAGGATTTCCTTGTGCCGAAGTTTAGACCTATAAATATATCTCCCCCACAAAAAAAAGTTGGGTGTCTAAAGGTAGTCAAAGTAGTCTTGCAGACTATTACTACAGTGTACTGAGTTTGAGCTTTGGTTGCCCCAATACGTGTAGCTTGCTGCCAGACTATGCTAAGCTAAGCTAAGTAAATACCCATATAACAAACGTGTAATCGTGATTTTCAATAAAGATTTGAGGATGGAAATGAGAGCGACTGTCAGATCGACAAATTTACCGGGCTGTCTAATACACCACAATAGAACGTCTGCTTGGTGGGTTCGATAAGTTGTGTATTTTCCACTCGTGTGAATGGCCGGTGTTCGAACTAAGGTAAAAGCCAGGAACTCCAATGCTGATTTCCCACTTGAGGTAGATCCTGCCCTTTTGAGGGGTTGTCGCTCTTCTCGCACTAATCAAACCCCAACTGTTATTTGATCTTTTATGAAATGTATCTAGACTAAGTAAGACTTAGTAAATATCTAAACCAATAATGATAATACACACTCACAAACACGCACATATTATATACACACACATACACACACACACACATATATATATATATATATATATATATATATATATATATATATATATATATATGCACAAATTTCGATCAGCGCACTGATAATATACCCTGATCCTAGGCAGATTAATTCTGCAGTTTAACAAAGAAACGAACGCCTCTGTCGTCTGCTTTATTCAAATTTTTGTGCTCCAAATTCTCTTTCTTGCAATTGATCAATTTTGACGAATTGACCAATCAGAGAGTAACGTACGTAGTTCGTGCCGAGCCTAACCGATGGTATAACTGACATTCCGGTCATTGGTTTTAGCTGGTCGATCGATCACCACATTTCGATGGCTTTGCAAACGTCCATTCTTTAATGAAAATGATAATTCAGGTTAATAGTGGAACTGCTTTTGCTATCCTGTCCCTAAATTATGGATGAATAGCTAGTTTTATGAGAAATTATTAAGTAACATTGATACCACAGATTACAGGAAAGCCGAGATAAAGCATTGGTTCGTTTCATAATGATGTTGGAATAACACTTTCTTCAATTCTATCCCATTATCTTTTCATGGTCTTCCCATTATTTGAAACATACTGCTGGGTTCCGTGTAATTCAGGAAAGACTTTTGGACGCTTTGTATCAAAATTTTTATTCATTGTCCGGTGTTGCATTTCTATCATGAATTTTATATGTCATATGTATTAGCTCGAACTAACATCTCCCAGCCCTCCGCATTAATTCTTCGGCTTTGTTACCATTTGCAATTCCCGATGGTCTCATAGTTTATGTAAATGATGTAAGCGTCGAGCATCTGTGCTAGAATAACATGAATTGAACCGTGCTTACGTTCCTTACAAAAAAGATAGCTACGGAATGCGACAGTTTCCGATTCGTTTACGGGTGGACATTCAATACGCGTAGAAGATCTATGAGATCATCATCATCATCATCAACCGACAGCTTGATTGAACAAATGACCATGAGATCATTAATTATCATTCTTTGCAGTTTCTCCGAAAATAAATACACTATTCGACCAGAAAACAGTCTTCTTATTTTGTTAACTTTCCAGTCGCCTGGGACCCTAATCTTCATCTACCCAGTTGTAGCCTTGCAATGTTCTTTCTAATTTTCAGTTATCAGTGGGTGCAAAAATCTTATGCTGTAAGAGATTTTTTCCTGCAACGAGAGTATGGGCACAGTTTTGAAT
This sequence comes from Thysanoteuthis rhombus, assembly GCA_963457665.1. Taxonomy (NCBI): domain Eukaryota; kingdom Metazoa; phylum Mollusca; class Cephalopoda; order Oegopsida; family Thysanoteuthidae; genus Thysanoteuthis; species Thysanoteuthis major. The sequence continues at coordinate 32,226,238 of OY735222.1, read as the reverse complement.
TCGATATAGACAGTGTTTCTCTGAATTTTTCAGATGGGGTATTATTATTATTTCTATCATTATTCGGACTATCCCCATCTTGATTGTTTTTCATACAACGTTTCGGCCCACATGGACACATAGCGTAGGGGTTAGAGAATCAAACTGAATTACTGCAAGTAATCTAATGGTTCTAGGTTCAATCCCAGTGTGAGACAATAATAATTCAAAAATACTACTACTGCTAAGAGGGAAGTGAGGTTTAAATACCCCCGTCGGTTAAATAAAGGGTTCGGTTCGTTACTTCCCCCACACCTACCAGATGATACCTGATGAAGGCCGTTGAGTACAACGACCGAAGGGTTAGGGTTACCTTCATCTACCTAGGTCAACGAATCTCCACGTAGTTATCAAAAGAAGAAGTCAAGCGGAGAGTCACTCTAGAGTGGCAAGTTCAACCTTCAAAAAACAAGGAAATCTTATTAGTCCTAAAAAGAAGAGTATGCAACTAATGCATCCTCCTGATAGTCACCCATGGAGTTGAAACATTGAACCTAATCAAGAGACAGACCCACAAACTGAGAAGCGTGCAACGTGCACATGGGAGAATCATGCTCAACATCACATGGAGAGATTACAAGTCAGCACAATATAACAGGAAAAAAAAAACAGGAATCCGAAACATCATAGAATCCATAAGAAAACTCAAATGGCAATGGGCTGGTCATGTTGCAAGAATGGCAGACAACCGATGGATATCACGAATCACTACATGGATCCCGAGAGATCACACGTGAAACCGAGGCCGGCAGAATACAAAATGGAGAGACGAAGTGAACAAGTTCAGAAAGTATTAGCCCTGCGGCGCCCAGGATAGAGATATGTGACGAATCCTTGGGAAGGGCTATGCCCAACAATGGACGATAAAGACTTAGAGGGGTCTTTGCCACAGTCCATGACATTAAAGTATTATCAATCTATCCAGAATTAGCGACGACAAAGTGGGGTATCGAATGATGTTGATACTTTTTTCCCCAGCAACGGCGGAAAATTACAGAAAATAGCTAAAAATAATCATCCTGTTTTTCAACTTCAATCATGAGAATATAATTGGGGGGGGGGTCCTACATTTTTTCCGGGGTAGATAATTGTAGAACGGAAAAGAATGACATAATCTAGATAACACGATCTACATTGGAGGAGGAAGAAGAAGAATGATAATGATAATGATAATGTTAATAATAATAATGATGATGACGATAATGTTAATAATAATAATGATGATGATGACGATAATGTTAATAATAATAATGATGATGATGATAATGTTAATAATAATGATGAAGAAGAAGAAGAAGAAACTAGAAGTTTGTCAGCTGCTGTTGCCTATACGAGAAATGAGCTGATCCAAAGATATCACCAGACGTCCTTGGGGATTCAGGCTAGGATAAATATCTGTTGGATGATACTGACTTGGGCCCTCCAAGGATTCATAAAAAATGCAAAGACGAACGACTCCACCAACAATGAATCCGAAGATTAGTATAATGACTATCACTCAATAGTAGGCGCACTAGGTTTGACCCGTAGTTTCTTTAGAAACGCAGGGCTTTTTCGTTAGTCCACACCAATACTAAAGAATTGAAGCTATAAAACCTCACTGTATTTCTGTTAGCTGAATGAATGTAAATAAAAAAAGGTTAAAAGTCCCCCCGAACAAAATAACTTTTGCCCTGGCTGACTAACTGGCTGATCAGCCTTAACCCTTGACTCTAAATTTAGGTAGTTATCCGATAAGATAATAAAAGCTGAGTTGCTAAAATGTCCTTAATTTTAAAAAAACAAAAAAATGAAAACATTTATTTAGCAAACAAAAATTCGGTGAGCTGTAATAGTCATAATTATTTAGTGTGATGGGGAATAACGGAAAAAACAGAACAAAACAGGAGCCCCCCCCCCCCCAAGAAAACAGCACAGTATGTATCAATGTTTTTAAAGATTTTCAGGTACAAGTGAGGAGGTGATGATTAGGCTTGAGGTCTAAAAAGGAAGACATTAGTTCCTAGGTCATTTTCCATAATTACATCATGATTTCTGATCAAGCTGAAAAATTATTGCATTTACCGACATCCGCATGCCAGAGAGAGAGAGAGAGAGAGAGAGAGAGAGAGAGAGAGAGAGAGAGAGAGAGATTAACAATTCGAACAGTGAACATATACAGAAGTTTCCCCCACAATCCAAAAGTGGAACGTTCCTATAAAGAAAAAACCTTTTCCAAAGTGGCGTAAAGCGAAAAAGCAATTATATCAATTTACAGCAGAAAGTGTTTGAGCATTCCCAGACCCCCCCCCCCCCAATGGTGATGATGGTATGTTAGACTGAGTCGAAGGGTGGTCGGAGGTAGATGCACCTGGGGTGTTGGGGAGAGCGAAGTAGGGGAATCACTGCCGCTATGAACGGTTCACCGCAAAACAAACGCTGAACGCTATTTTCACTTTTCGCATTTGTTCGTAAAAGCAAAGAAGTGTCGTAAAGCGAACTTTTGAAAAGTGGGGTTTCCTACGACTCCTAATTTTGTCAGATGTGTTTGTACCAATTTCCAAACCACTGACCATTTTTTTCCCTGAGTTCAATGCACAATATACAGATTGAATGCCGAAACTCGCTAAAATAAGCTTTATGCGAAAAATTGCGAAATACGAGGGTTAATGATCAAAACCTATTTTTAAATGCAAATTTTACTGTATTGATTTTCATTGAATCATAACCCTGTGAACGACCTTCACAGCTTGCTTTGATTGGATAACGCAATGATTATGCGATGTAAGCTTTTTCAATTTCTTGCAAGCATCAGCTACTCAGGCGTGAACAGAAAAGTGACGATTTAAAAATGATTTACAAACCGAACTTTAGCGAACCGAACTTTAGCGTTCTAAAAAGCAATGATTAAGACAAAAAAAATAAATTTAATTATTAGTATTTCATTCGTACTATCTGTCACATGCAGAATGTGCTAAAGAATTTTTTGCAACTGCTTACATCTTATGTATACTTTGGGTATTTCCGGTATTACTATGTATATAATCATTAGAGCGAATGAAAGTACATCTTATCCGTGATATCACAGGTTTACATTAAGAGTAAATATTTATTTACAATGGTGGAAATAGAGTGGATTGTACGGCATACACCCACTTCTCAATTTCTAGGCTTTTTGTACGTTCAATCTCAACTAACGGAGACGTTACCAAGTACCTAGTTCCCAAAGCCCAGTCTTACCATATACCTTATTCCCAAAATCGAGGTATATCAAAGAATATATACTTTTGGGTCTTTTTTGTTAGACCCCACTAAACTAAGAACATATAGCTATTAAAGCTGGACCTATTTTGTTTGCTAAACAATTTAAAAAAAAGAAGCTAAATGCCTCAAACATGCACTAACTTTTATCTTGACTGACTGACTGACAAACTCTAACTCCAAACCCTATCTTCTAACCTCAAACTTAAGTTATTACCTCAATAGGAAAGCAGCTGAGTTGCCGAAATGTCCCTCGCTTTTTAAAAATTTACTTTTATCCGTCAAAGAAAATACGGTGAGATATGATAGTTATAATTGTTAAGTGTGGTGTGTTTCCCCGAAAAAAATCCCGATACTTTTCAAAGAAATTGTTGTATATTTGATTGAAATTTTTTTTAAAATTACAAAAATAAAAGACCATTGACTACAAGTCGATGTGCAGTAACACTATCCCCAAAAAGTTCAGTCAAGTGAGACCGGTAAAATAAAAGATAAATTTATTCGAGAAGGCAAAACGTCATTCTGATTAATCAGGTTTTCTTTCGTATTTTTGAACTTCTGAAAGTGCAAGGCATATCAGCGAAGTCATCGTGGTAAAATTCACTTGATATTTCGCAACAGGGCTAATTTTGATGGATCATCATATTCAGAAAGAACGAAAGCGTTTAAGAGGCATGATGATTAATGGGGTATAATGACTTGAGCCTGAAAATACCAGTATCTCCTCTCTCTCTCTCTCTCTCTCTCTCTCTCTCTCTCCCGAGAAAGGAAGATTTTAGATTGAATTTTTAAGAATTTATCTTTGCTCTACAAACGAATCTGGAAGCCAAATTCACATCAGTAACATGATAATGTTATAATAGTTTAAAAAGGAAAAAAAAAATTTTGTGATGTGATAACACTTGATAAGATCAAATCAGTCTTAATTGAATTGAGAACTTTTCAATAAAGCGCTTTTAGTTCAGCAAATTTATCTATTTTCAATTTTTTACGTCAATGATTAAAAACTGTTCTAATCCACCAAAACACGTTGGTTGCTACAGAAATTGATTAGGGAATGGTTGTCTGGTAAGTCATATAATAACAAAGTTTGTTTGTGGTGATAGAGAATATAGCCACTGTCCAGTTATATCGATGGTTGTCTTGAGACCCAGGATGTCCGAAGATAGGAAGGAAATCGAATACATTACATTGTCTGTGTCCAGCTGAGTTGATGACTCAAAAGGGTGTTGGGCCGTATAGTGGTTGTTGGTGTTGGAATCTGTAATATCTGGAAACAGAAAGGAAACCAAAAATGTAACGTTCTTTTTCTCCTTTTTCAGAATCATTTCATTTCCTATATTTGGTCAAAAGAAATACTCTCTCTCCGTCTCACTCACTCACTCACTCACTCACTCACACACACACATTCAAGCAAAAATTACGCAAAGGCTTAAAATAAAATCATCATCGTCCTTTCAACGTCCGTTGTTGGACCTACACCTTACCCAAGATCCTCCAAACCTCCCGATCGTGTGCGTCACGCACCAATATCTCCAAGTATGCAAAAAATATAACGTAATAATGAGAATTAATATACAATAGTCCCTCTTATCCGTCCATGGGGATATGTTCCAAGAACCCAATAGTATCGAACCATATATATACATTTTTTCTCCAAGCCTACATACATACGATAAGGTTCAATTTATATACATGTAGTCAGTCTGATTGTTGGTCTCTTTGGGGGAGCTTGGCTCCTCGATATCAACTATCTTGTATTTCTGAACCTCTACATTTCGACTTAATTTTTATTTCTCAGCACCCTAAAGGAAAAAAAATGCAATATCAGTAAACACTAAGCTGCATAACTAAAACAGTGTGTTATTTAAGAATGCATTGCATAGATAATAAGTTTCATTGTTGGGAATGACTTAATCAATCACAAATCATTTAGAGGTCAGAATGTTGATTCTAGCTCGAAAGATATGGGTTTACTAGGCAGCCATTTTGAAAATCTTTCAACAACAGACACCAGGGGGCACTACTGCTCTATCCAAATCTAAAATAATCAATAAGGGCAAATATATATATATATATATATATATATATATATATATATATATATATATATATATATATACCGAGTTTCATGCTGTAAACCCAAAGTGCACACTCTCTTATAGAATGATTATAACAAAATCATTCAATAAAAGTTATTTAACGAATTCGCTCTAACTGTAGATATTAGCGACTTCAGTTTACGAATTTTTTTTCTTTCCTTATTAAGTCGAAAGCTTTCGCCTTTTTAAGGCTTCTCTTCAGAATTTTCAGCTGTCTTGGGTTGATTGTGGTAACTGAGACCGCGGATAAGGGAAGACAGCTGTGATCTAACTAGCTTTTGGCTAACTCATGATATCTAAGGTAGTATTTATTAAACATATTAAAATCAAATTATCCTATGACCCAATCGATCGTCGAGGTACCGGACAGGGACCTGCATGCCATTTCTCTTGGCGATGGGATTACTTGGCGGCGCCCATATTCTCTCTAAGTAACTTGAGGCGGATTGTACTGAGTTATATGGTACAGGAATACCTTCAATAGTGCAGTTTCGACAGTGTGGGTTTCGATGTAGTACAGTTAAGGTATTGCTGTACGAATTAATGTTAATGAGTAGAAGATAAAAAAGCACATTGAATTATGAAATTAAGGCCTCAAAAAGTACAGAAAATTTTGAACGAATTGACGGCTATACCTGAGGTATACCTGTTGCAGCAGCAGGGTGTAGTTCTTGATAGACATGGATTCATGCCTTTTCCGAAAGGATTAGAGCGAAGTGAACACCAATTACTCAAGCCAAAATTTGAACTCTATTGGCCGATTAAATGTTCTCTGCTGCTAACCGTTAGACCAACGCTGTACCTCCCCATAGAGGTAAAGCATAACTGGAAAGAGAGGTGTATTCGCGTTGGCGAGTTGGTTGGATTTCAACAAGTTTTGTTGGCATAAAAGATATGTGAAGTTTCACCAGGTTGAAAAAAAGAGTTAAGAGGTACTGTATTTCGCAGCTTGCATACATCCAGGCCCGTACGAGTAAGATATATATATATATATATATATATATATATATATATATATATAATATGAACTGTAAAGAGTGAGACAGACTCGGGAGTAAAGTGTTTTGAGGTAAGGTTTATTTATCCATGGATGTTAACGGTCCAGACATGTTCCAGGATTTATTCCCATTTTCAGTGGTGTGTGCTGTGTGAGTATGTGTTTTTAGGGTTTAAAGTTTTCATGTGGAACCAGAGTCCACGATCAGGAGCTTTGCCTTGTGGGAAAAATATTTTATAAAGGCTGCTAGAGGCATCCTGCTGTGTGAGAGAAAGTCCAGCTAGTGATGAAGTCTTTGGTGAAGCAGCAGCAGTTGGTCTTGGAGAGGGCGAAGTGTGTCAGGGTAGGAGGGAAGTGATATGGAGTTAGATTTTTGGAATATGTTAGGGATAGTGCAAATGGAGAGCTGATGAGGTTAGGAAACTACATAGGTATTAACCTTACTAGTTATCAAAAATGTGTTGGCTATGATTTGGACAAGTGGTATAACTGGCTAATGTGGATTTTTCCTATGGGTTTGAGTGACTTTGAAGCTCCCAGTATTGAATGAATCTGGGCAGGGTGGGATGTGGGTGAGAGGATATTGTTGGTAAGAGTTTTGTGAATTAGAGATCTATGTGATTAGGGTTATTAAGTGTAGTGTTTAATCCATTAGGATACAGAGTTTTGAGTTTGTTGATCCACATATCCTCATGTTTCTCTAGTTATGTCAATTGGAGTATTTTTTCTATTTTTTCTATAATAGTAAAACTAGCGTCTGTGGCGAAATTGTGGCCGTGTGTGCGAAAGTGCAGTTCTATGGGAAGTGGGCTACGATTGTTTTTTGACTTAATCCTATGTCTATAATTGTTGAGTCTAATATTAAATTGCCACTCAGACTTGCCTATGTATTGTAACTTACATCTATTGCACTCTAGACGGTCTATAATGTTCTTACTACGGCAGTTGGTGCTGTGATATATGTGGTAATTCTCTTTTGTGGTATTGCTTGTAAATGTGTTAGTGTACTTGAGGTGGTTGCAACATAGACTATTTCTTATGTTACAAGGTTTACACAGACACACAGACACACACACAGACACACAAACAGACACACAGACACACACACACACACACACACACACACACACACACACACACATATATATATATATATATATATATATATATAAGCGAAGGTTTCAATCCTACCTCAAGGTAATGGATGGGATAATTGATAGTCTACAGCCACACTGAAGAGTTGTAATACAACGAAACAGCTCTCTGTGGATGATACAATAATTAACGCTCCCCTATTCAGTGTTGAGCACTCGTTAAGTGAGGTAACTTGTTCATTGTAAGCTTATGCAATGCTCTTCAATAGGAATGGAGCATTCTGGTGAATGAGGAGTTTCTGCGTAAATGAATATATCGCTTAAATTCAGCCTTACTGACCATCCAGTTCTGAAGTCCAAAGGTAGGATATATATATATATATATATATATATATATATATATATATATATATATATATATATATATATATATATATGTCTTTATTTTTATAAGAATTAAGCTAATTTAACCTAATTTAGAATTAAAATCCTCACCAAACTCAAACTATAAATGTGTGTGGATGAAAATGGAAAGAAAATAGTGTGTTATTTATAGTTCAGATTTTGATCCTTTGTAGATATTTATGGCCAATGTTCAGCTGCGTATGTTCATTAATATCACTTAATTACACATCCAAACATTGAAACATAATGCTGTAATCAATTATTCAGTGAGGACGAGACATTGCTTTCGTATTTTTTAGAAAATATTACATATTGCTTCCAGTATTGTTTTCTTTGTTGTATTTATCACTTGCAAATTGAGGATTTTAGAAGTACTCAAGGATGGGCTTCTCGCCTTTGGATGATGGAACCACATCGTCAACAGTGGATAATGGTGCTGTACAATTGTTTTGTGTAACTCCAACCCAATGTACACAAAAAATTGTATTATTTTTAGCTGGTAACAAGGCTGCCGGTAAAATACATTCTGTATATATCTTTTCATTCCGCTCCGGAAATAAATCTTCTTGTCCCACCCCCGGAGAAGTGGCAGCAGACGATAGTTCGCCAAAAGCTATAAGAAGTTCCAGGAGTTGCGTCTCTGTTTCAATTTGAGTCTGTGCGTCTCTCCTGAGCAACTCACAGGGGCATTCTTAATACTCCTGAGACACTTGTTAAACAAAAGGGAAACCGCCTTCTTTCCTCCACTTATCAGTCTGCTGTTGTGTCAACGTTTCTCTTACCTTGAAGGCTACAGATGAGAGGTGAGATGTACAGGTCTCTCCCCACCCCCCACTATCTGGAAGTAATTACTTAAAAAACTTTTAGTTAGCCGAAATGGCGTAAATCGAAGAAGCAACTACCATTAATTTTACATGCAAAGATTTTTTAGCGTTCCCAGTCCCTCTAGATAGTGGTAATGAAATATTAGGCAGATTTGTCTGAGAATGGAATGTTGGGTGGTACAAGCGATTTGGGTGTTGGAGAGAAAGGAAGAGGGTGCGTACTGCCTCTAAAACGGCTCGCTATAAAACAAACGCCCAATTTTTTGTGTCACCCTCTCATTCCCTGGTCCATAGGCGCCAATTCAATGGCTTGATTTGCCCTCTAAAACTTCTGACAGATTATCTGGAGTTTGAACAACAATATTATGGTAATTTGTATTTCTTCATCTATGTCAATAACTTTTTGAAAATGAAAAAAAAAAAAACGATTCATGAAAAGGAAGTGAAAATTTAAAAAAAGCTCTTGCTCAGTTACTAAAAATGTAACTAATAATGTTGTAATTCATTTAAGAAATTCAATATTAAAAAATATATAAAATAAAATATAAATATAAAATATAGATAAAATTCATGGATAACTTGGGTGTATAACAATTATTTTAACTCTAAATTGAAACCAAACACGGGAACGAGCTCGCTTTAGAGGAAGCTACTCGACCATGGACCATCTCCATTTGATAAATCAACTAAAAGAGAAAGCAGCGGAACAAAAAGAAAAAAAAATGCCACTCGCAGTAGCATTTATAGACTTAAAGAAGGCCTTTTGTCTAAGTAGAAATTCCCAAGGTCATTGATGCTATCACTCTACAAGGTGTACACCCCGTAAATGTCAGAGTATTGCAATATATATACCATCACAGCAGCTCCTTTATCAGGCTACAGAAAAGTTCGGAGCCTTTTCAGCTCCAAAAAGAGGTAAGACAAGATGAGACCAGCAGACCCAAACTTTTTTACAGCCTACCTCGAGATAAATCTTCAGAAACATAGACTGGGAAAATAAAGGTATCAGGATAGACAGCACATACCTGAGTGACCTCTGATTTGCAGACGACATCGCTGTTTTTGCAGAGAACCTCCAGAAACTCCAACTACTACTATGCAAACTGAAAGAAGAGAGCAAAAAAGTTGGCCTTCACGTGAACTTCAGCAAAACAAAGGTCATGTACAACGAACATATCAGAAATAAACGCACAACAACCAAAATCGGAAACGCAAAGCTGGATAAAGTAGACCATTACATCTACCTTGGACAACGAGTCTCCATAACATCCTCAAAAGAAGAAGAAATCAAGCGAAGAATCACTCTATGATGACAAGCCCCTGGCAGAGCAAGCTCAAGAAAAAGGAAATACCATTAGTCATAAAAGAAGAGTATACAACCAATGTATCCCTCCGATAGTCACCTATGGAGCTGAAACATGGAAAGAGACTGACCTGCAAACCGAGAAACATGCAACGTGCACAAGAGAGAATCATGCTCAACATCATATAGAGAGACTACAAGATAGCATAGTATATTTGGGGAAAAAACGGAAGTCTGAGACATTATAGAAACCTTCAGGAAGCTCAAATGGCAATGAGCTATTCAAGTTGCAAGAATGGCGGATAACCGATGGACATCATTACTCACAATATCTCCATAGATCAAATGCAGAACCGAGGCTGGCAGAATATGAGATGGCGAGACGAACAGGACAGGTTCAGAAAATATTGGCTCGGCAACGCCCACGATATGAGAGGTGTGGCGAATTCTGAGGAAGGTCTATGTCCAACGATGGACAATAAAAAGACTGATGATGATGATGATGATGATGAATGAAGAAAGAAAAAAAAGAATTTTACTTAGAGATAAGTTTCAACTAATTTAACTCTTGAATTTAACGTTTGCAGTGATGTTAGCAATAGCTTTGATTATTTGATTATTCCTGTTCATCGATTCAGTTTTCTTGTTATTTTCGAATTGCTCGCTGTATTTTTGATTTCAATTTTCCCACCGTAGTTTTATCATTCTGGAACACTTTTTTAATAACAATACCCAGTCGATGACATTTAGCGGCGGATATATGGAGGGATTCGTTTATTGTGATTACTTTGAATAAAGTTTTTGGGACCGATTGATTTTAATAATAATAATTGACTGATAAAATTGTTCATGATTTCAGTAAGCTACTCTGTCGGTACTCATATTCTCTATGAAATGTTTATTTTTAAAGAAATCGTTTTAGCATTTCGCACATGTCTGTTGTGCACCATTCAACAGTTGTTGTGTCCCAGTTATATATCTTTGGTATTGACTTCCGATTTTCGTTCAGATCGAAGGATGCTTTTCTTTTTCTCGCTTTTCCTCCCTGAATTTTGTTTAATATTTATAAATTTTTCTGCTTTATCAGTTTGTACTGCTGAAGCAGATGGTCTGGATTCAGCCTCCTACTTTGAAATCCGTTGAAAGCGGAATCAAACAGGAAGTGTACGTGAGCAAACGAAGGAAGTCTCAAAGCAGGAACACATTTATAACACGCACCAAGAATAAATACACCCACTTACGTAAGGGACTTCTTTATTTTTGGTCCATGTATTAAGAAGGACCAAAATTAAGACAGGGCCTCTATATTTCATACTCTCTCTTTCATTCTCTTTCTCTCTTTGTTTTTCTTTGTTTCATTGTTTCTTTCTTCCTTTCATTACCTCTGTGCATGCATTTTCAGGGGGAAGTTGGGGGGATGTATTCCTGTGAGGGAGGGGACTGCGAAATGATATATTCGAAATATATTTTAGCGGCAACCTTGTCACCACCGAGGAGTAATACCATCTTTTATATGGGTAAATAAGTGACATTAAACAATTGTACAGTACCATTATCCTTTATTGACTATAAGAATCCAACTTTCACACCATCTCACCTTAAGCGAGGAGGCCGGATTAAGGATGGGTCATACCCGTTTTGCCCCAGAGTGGGATCTCATATCCTTGTGTACCTTTCTTTTTTTTCTTTTTCTCTTTCTTTCTTTCCCTTATTTCTCTTTCTATCAATATGCATGCATTCGTTTAGATCATTACATTCAAAGTCACGATTATTTCTTTGTTTTTATTATCGTTTTTTTCAAACAAATTTTCATTAAAGTTTTTACTCTCTTTCTGTTTTCTTTCTAAATATCTTCACTCATATTTTCGCTTTCCCCTTTTCTATGTTCACTCCTTTTTATTTATCTTTTCTTCCCTTTTTTCGTTTCTATATTCTCAATAATGTTTCTCCTCCGGCCTTCCTTTCTTTCCTCCTTTCCTTCTTTCTAATACGCGATCTTTGCTAAAGAGGTCCATTTTTGACAGCTGTCTTATGTTTAAGCCATATGAAAGAATACAGCGAAGTAGAACGGTAGGCAGGCTTTAATCTATTTTTAGCTCATTTTTATGAAGAAAAAATGATCAAGAAAAAAAAATCACTGAATGATGGCGACGAAACAGTGTTTAAGCGTGTCATTCATTCGTGAAGGGTAATTTGTAGGCGATATGATGCACTCAATATCTTATGGTCATTGTTGCACGTAGAAGAGAAACACATTTTCATTGGGTGTGGATTTCACGGTACATGGTCATCATCAAAGGCGTGGATGGTGAGTTTTAGTACCTTGAGGGCCCCCTCCGACATTTAGTAAGGATTTGTCAGTGGAAATGCAGTAAGTGAACTATCATTTATAAAGCACTTGGAGGCCTCCCTCTATTGAGCACCAGGGGTATTTTCAAATGAGACCCTCCCCCGACATCATCCATGCCTCTGGTCCTCACTGCTTTACAGTGTGAGAATGATCATTTGAAAATGCGAATGAGAAACTTGTTAACTTTTTAAAAGGAATTTTATATAAAATAATTTAGAAAAATAATATAAGACTGGCTACTTCAGTGTCAAACTTCACTCCAACCTGTATTCTGACTAAAGATGATTTCTACAACTTTTGTATTGTATATTTCATAAATAAAAGACATCTTATCATAAATTTTCGTAGATATATAAGACTTGTCAGTTTGGTTCAGTCGGCAAGAGAGCCTCCTGTTGGTCACTCGGTTGTGATTTCGAATCACTTTAGGGTAATGATTATTTTTTTATATCAATTTGGTTTACCGTTACGGGACAGACAAACTATGAAGGGTTTGCTCCCCTGAATTAGGTGAAGATTGTTCTTGTTGTTCTTACGGTAGTAGACAGGGGTTTGAGAAAAAGAAGTCTAACGATTTTTCTACCTTCAATTTTACTTTTGGGGAAACCTAATATATGACTGAGGTTTCAGAGATAATGGACTGAAATTTCTGCTAGCTAATGTCATATCTATTTTTCAACTTATCTCTTCTCTTGACAACACTCTCAATCCAAAACTTCTCCACATATTGCATAGATCGAGCATTATACAATGAAAATTTCTGATCAAAATTCAGCTATTCAGTGTAGTAACTTCAGTTCGCTAGTTTAACTACTGAACCAAACGAGCAAGGTGTGAACTGTGTAATAAGTGAAGAATTTCGGGAAGTAAATTCGTACTGAGGGAAAGAGGTGAAAAGAAACAAAAAAGCCAACTTTTCCCGCTTCAAAAATAGATCGTGTGATAGAGCCAGACCCTCATAGTCACCACAGATCAACAGGAGATCTCAAAATAGACGCCCAGAAATGTATAAAAACTATGAAATGTGACGAGGAATGGAAAGATTGTGAGGACAGAAACAAACACCAAGTCGAAAGATAAGAGACGAAACCACGCATAATACTGGGCTTATCTGCATCATCGTATTGTTTCAAGTATTTCCATCGAAATACGTTTTATTAAATATAATCATATTTGGTGTCATATCCCCATTATACTCTGTTCTATAAACGGTATAAAACATTATTCTGTACGACCATTGGTACGCATCGTCCCAGGGTAAACTCTAGTCCAGTGGTCTTCAAGCTTTAACTACTCAGGGAACCCTTTTCAATAATCAAATTTTCCAAAGAACTTCTCCAAAAAGTAACTTCCCCTTATATATATATATATATATATATATATATATATATATATATATATATATATATATATATATATATACTGAGAAAGGGATATATATAATCCAACAGAATGATTATAAATTGCGTTATATTATATAGAAACTCTTATTTGAAATGACCTCCCACCATTACACAGTTAATGTATCAGTCACCCCAGACAACGTAAATAGAATAAACAATTGGAGAAAATGGGGCTGCTGCAAGAATCGAACCGGCAACCGATAGTGTAGGTGCTTCAACGTAGCGTTGCTCTAATCATTGAGCTAAACAACCGCCGTTAATGCAAAGGCCTGAATAACTGTTTTCACTCCAAATTCTCATCTCGTTTATTCTCGGTCTATTTGTTTCTTTCAACGCGACAGCTAAGTATTAAGAAATACATAATCAGTAACTTGTCGGATCATTTCTCTAAATGAGTTTTTATATAATAAAACGCAATTCATAATCATATTTACATGCGTATGTAACAGTTGGATTTTGGCCTTGTTTCTGGATATATCCGAGTGTGCATAAATCCAAATGCAAAAGCGATGAAGGAATTGTTTATGCTATGGAGAACTATTAGATATGTTGTGAAACTGTCACTTTGTTTTGTGGAACCTCTGGAGAGATCCCCTCGGGTTAGGATACCGCTGCTCTAGTCCAGTGGTTTTCAGAGTCTCACAACATAATACTATCAGAGCGATCCTAGATTTCCCTAATATATCTCTAATTTTGAATTTTCATCTAGTAATTTTTCACCATCATACTTTCCATTATACATTTCATCCCATGACTGAAATTCCTTCCGATTCCCCCCCCCCCGGCTAAAATCCTCCCCCTTGTGAAATTCCTCTCCAAGGAGCCATGCACCCCAGCCCCAAAATTTGAGAATCACTGCTATAGTCGCATTAACATCCCTTGTGTTTTACTGTATTTATTGCTAAGTAGTCACACAGCTGATAGCTAGCTTGGCGTTAACTGACCTCAGTAGCCATTCAACGAGGATGCAATACTGAACCAATCATGTAATGAACTTGGTCTGAAGTAGAAGCCTAACGCTTATAGCTAAGCCAATACTTGCGCAACGGTTCGATCGATTTTTTGAGATTCGGGCCATTTTCTCTGCATTAATAATAGTGTCAGCGAACAGCGGAAACACCCTCTCATACAGACTGTCTGCACATTCTAAATCCGTGACTTTCTTCCCAAATTTGATGTCGGCTGTTGCTTCCATTTTAGGCGGAATCATCATTGACAAATACCCTCTAGCAATGGATCGAGTTTTAAGAATATTTTCTCATTTAATGTCAGATTGGAATAATTTAAAGGTTTGAAAACAAAGGGGAAAAATGTGAAAATTCGTTTTTTGTTCCTTTACTAATATCGTATTCAATGAAGCTGATGAGATGTCTGACGCAGCAGCTTTCATTTTACACTAGACGTATTCGATGCAATAGTATTCAAATTTCTAAGATGAAGCAACGTCATTACTACTAATTTTTGACTGATATTTCTTTCTCTTTTACTCTCTTTACTGCATCTCATATATCGTCATTCTGCGATAGTTAGGTAAGCAGTGCGGGTCGGAATTGAAGAATAAGCTTTCGGGTAGATCTGAACTAGCATCAGATATCCCTCTAGACTAAGAAGACCAACCAGCTGGAGTAATCGAAATTCAGCCATATTGAACCTTTTATTACGGATATGAAGTCCAAATGATTAAAACGAAGATAATTTGTAGGAAAAATGTCAGGTGAATGTAAAGGATGCTGCAAGACTTGATATCCCAATTCTTTAAGTTCAGATACAGTTAACTGAGAAGTGTGGGGGACTGTCACTGTCATGGAGCATTTCATTTGTTTCGAATGTGAACCATTTCCACAACTTTTTATACTTTCCTACCGCATGAAGAAGACGTGATGTGTTCGCTGTCCGAGTCCCACAGTCTCCCAAAAGTGCACCAATCGTTATTCGTAGGTTGTTGGACACAGCTGCCAATATTCCTTCCTCATTAAAACCAGGTTCAGGCCTCCATTGGGGTTTAATATAGGTATCCATATTTCTAAAACTAAACCTATTGAACCAATACAGAACAGTTCGTACTGTAGTAGTGTTCATTCCATATATTTTGTTAGCGTTATCGACAGCTTTAGCTGTACTATGTTCTCATATGAAATCGTACTTGAAAAATAGTCTCATTTCTGGGGTAGACACGGTTGCTGTTCATTTACATTAGCAAATCAAATCGTGAAAGAAATAAAGTTGCCTAAAGCTGAACACTGGTTATTACAAGTATATTCCTGATAAAATTTTAGGTATATTTGTTTTTAATTTCGGTGTACGTACTACTTTGAAAAGGGCGTTGAAATATCAACAAGAGAAATCTAAAAAAAATATAGTATGTCTACCGAATGGAAAGAACAAATATTTATACTAATTATCACCGTGCTACTGAGGATGTCATTAAGACAACTGATACAATTTTGAATTAGGTCTAGTTTTTAAGTCATTGCTGATCAACATGGCTCAAAGGTAGAAATCTTGCCTCCTGTTCGGTAGGCTGCGGTTCAATCCGCCGTCGAATCATACGGACTTTTAAAATGGTACTCAAAGCCTCTCCATTGAGCACAAGGACAAGGATAGAGGAACTTTTCCCTGAGACAAGAGGGTGATGTCCAAAATGACGTGGGCGGTTCTCGTGAGATTACTGAAGTTAAACAACGTCTAACCTATTCATTATCTAGATGGGTAACGCTTAGGGAGTACCAAGTGTCATAAACAAAACGAAACTTCGATAAGCCTGGCAAACCGGAAGTTGGTCGTATCAACAATTGCCCGTTTGCACCTAACCCTACGCGATGAAGGTTCGTTTAGGCGGAGAATGGTGAGAGATACATATAAGTCATTGAATATATTGGAGTTTTCCTTTCTAATTGAATAATTATTGGGTCGTTTGGCTGTAAGATACCGTGTGAAATCTGAGTCTGTATTTGAGGGGAAGAAGAGTAAGGAGCGTTATGAATACCATTGGCAAGTACAAGCAACTAGATAAAAATAAGATTTTGTTTCTCATATGTATATATGTATATATATATATATATATGTGTGTGTGTGTGTGTGTGTGTGTGCGTAATGCAGTAGTAAAGCATCTTAACCAATGAAAATCTCTACTAAAAGTAAAACACTGGAAGAGAAGATCGAAATCGTTTTTTTTTTTAATAAGTAACACTAGCAATCAAAGAATGATGGAATCCATTGCACAATGAGAGCCGAACACGACAGACGATAATTGTCTTTGTGTCGGCAAAAT
>OY735222.1:32056710-32204210 GCA_963457665.1 Thysanoteuthis rhombus | reverse complement strand
TGGGACATGTAGCTTCGGAATAATATTATAGGGAGAAATGAATTCTGTTTAGTTTACCTTTTAAATTTTAGTAGAGCAAGCGAGTTTGACCTCAGCACAGCCAAGCTTGTTCTTTCTTTTTCCTCCTGAATTTCGTTTCCTTCTTTTTAGTTCTTATTTCTTCTTCTCTACTTCGTTTTCTTCCTTCCATCTCACCTTTGTAACTTTTTTGCATATTCTAATTCTCATTTTACGTCTCAGTGTTATCTTTACTTCAACCTACATTTTTCATCTGTCATCATTTCCACGTCTCAACCCCCTCACCTCTAGACACACCCACCCACCTTTCCTCGGAGCCAGAGGTAATCATTTCGTAATATTTTGACTCGATTCTAACAGCGGGGATGACAGCTCTTCTGCTAGTTACGGAAGAATACTTCGCCCAAGTTCTCACTCACCTGTACTCGTCTCGATCAACCGTCGGGCATGTTAATGATGAGACGAAACCTTCATCTGAAGATATGGGGCAGAGTTCAGGTATAAGGGGGTTCATGCCTTCGCCAAAGGTGAGAAGCGATTATGTGTAGGCTCATCTGGAATTCTAATTTAAATCGCCGATTTCGTTTTCCGTCCTGGTAACTGTTGCGCCACCCGTGAAAAAAAAGTAACCCTCCCCCCCCCTTACACTGAGAGTGCCTGCTACCACTGCTGCCATGTGCTTCTCATTCACAGGAAGCGTTCTCGTAGATAGCCCGAGAAGTACCTCTTAGTTGCAAAAGAAATATTTTGATAATCATCGTGCTCATCTTCGCGAAACACTCGTGTATTATCAACTAACTGTGAACGGATTGTCCGCTGAAGATGGAACTTTCTCGGATTATTGTTCCTGGTCGGATAACGATTTTTTTCTACGGGAATAAATCCGGTTACTCCGTAAACATAAACATCAAATAGTGGGAAGAAAAATTACCTTTCTTATTCCATGATGATTTTACACGGAGAAAAGCCAGGTAGGTAATAGCTGCAGACTGATTGAATTACTTGAATTACTATTACTTATTAACGTTGCTGTATTTGCTCCCCGCTCTTCACCCCCACTGGAACTGTTTATACTTACATATATGTAAATAATACAAACATCTGTCTATGTGTCTCTTTCTATATATATGTATATATATACATTTAAAGAGAGATGCGTGATAGCGTGTATATGTGTGTGTGGTGTACAATAGAATGTACAATACATAAGTTCAAATATATATATATACATCATTTTTGAAAGTATATATCTAAAGAGAGGTGTGTGTGTATGTGACCATATATATATATATATATATATATATATGTGTGTGTGTGTGTGTGTGTGTGTTTAGTGTTAGAACAATATACTAAGTATGAGTACAAACATATGAACATGTCATTTTTGTATCTATATATATAAAGAGGTGTATATGTGCGTATGTAGTGTTAAAATTATGTACAATGTATGAGTATGAATATATATACATGCCATTTTTTTATTTACACATGAAAAGAAGTGTGTATGCGTGTGTGGGGAGCGTGTGTATATGTGTGTGTGAGAATGTGCACGTGTATATGTGTATGTGCATGTATGTGGTGTTAAAACTGTACAATGAATGAATACGAATGTATATATATACATGTCAGTTTTGTTTATTTGCATATACAGGACATATGTAGGTTTCAAGATTCATTATTTTGGATAACATTTTCTAAAATGTTAATTTATTCAAACTACTTGAACTAATAACTTAATACCCAAATGGAGTATACATAGAAACATATATATATATATATATATATATATATATATATATATATATATATATATATATATATATATATATATATATATATATATATATATATATGTGTGTGTGTGTGTGTGTGTGTGTGTGTGTGTGTGTGTGTGTGTGTGTGCGTGTGTGTGAGCGTGTGTGCTTGTCTGTCAGTGTGTAAATATATGTGTATACGTTTATGTAAGTATATATGTATGCGTATATATGCATATATATATATATATATATATATATATATATATATATATATATATAAATGTATGTATACACATATATGTATATAAACGTATATATGTATATATGTGTGTGTGCGTATGGAAACTCACTAACACGTTTAGATATTAATAAACACTTTAGCAAAGATCTTCTCACTGCATATGAATATGCGCGTGAGAAAGTGGATATGTATAGTTGTGTACGTACATGCAAATACATACTCCTATACATGTGCATGTGTGTGTAAACACAAATGCATTTATGTATCTAAAACAGGATTGTACAAAAACTCTATTGATTTTGATGGTTTCTCCACGTCATCGGGACTTATATTAAAAATTTACATCAATTTATGTTTTCATACATAGATATATATCGACAACCTCTGTGTGTGTGTGCCTGTATGCGTGTGTGTATATGTGTGTGTATGTTAGTATAGAATAGTGCATGCTTGTTATATATATATATATATATATATATATATATATATATACGTACGTACGTATATATAAAGAATTATTTTATTGTAATTAGACACCCACACACACATATGTATGAATATTTGTTTCTTTGTATGTGTATATTATGGTTCATATAAACGCATGATAATTAAATAATATCGATTATGTGTGTGTTTCTTCAAGTACATAGGGATTCATGAATAAACCGATACACGCACAGCCACATACATATCTCGATATATGTGTATAAGCATCTCTCCCCCCCCTCCCCCTCCCTCTCTCTCTCTCTCATTCTGTGTCTGTTTACTTAATTACATATGTCTACCTCTTTCATAAATTATCTTTATGCATACGAGGTGCTTCCCAAAAGCTTAACAGTGCACGCAAACCGAATGTAGTACAGACATTTGCTTTTGCCACTACCTTTTGTGAGCAAGTGCAGGTGCAGCAGGAGAGACAATGGAAAATAGGTATTAGTGTATGTAATTTTAATGGTTACTCAAATCTTTGAGTAAGACTTTGTATATATATATCTATATATATATATCTAGTTGATTTGCAGTTTTTTAACGCTAAACACTAAAATATTTAGAAAAACTTCATTATTATGGTACAACGTATAACTTTTCTCTTATTGGAACCATCAAATGTTTACCATGGAACCGTTTCAGGGATTTTAAAATCAAGACAGTTACATCAACATGGCACCCCAGCAGTCTTGATCAAACACCACCCTCTTCCTTACTAGATAGCTTATGTTATACACGTAGTTTACCACGTAGTTACCCCCCATATATATATATATATATATATATATATATATATATATATATATATATATATATATATATATATATATATATATATATATATATAGATAGATAGATAGATAAATAGATATAAATTGCGTTATATTACTATATATATATACATAAATTGCGTTATATCATATCAAAACTCATGTTTTAGATGATTTCCCAATTTTACACAGTTAATATATCACTTGGCCTAAACAACGTACATAGAATAAACAATTTCAAAAAATGGGGCTGCTGTAGAAACCTGTGACTGATAGGGTAGCTGTTTCAGTGTAGCGTATCCCTTGGGTTCCAATGTAATACAAGGCAATTATGATCATTCTGTCGGGTCATATATCCATTTCTTAACAACGCATACACATACACACACACGTACACACACGCACATATAAGTGTGTGATTGTGTTCGAGAGAGAGAGAGAGAGACTATCTCTCTCTCTCTCTCTCTATCTCTCTCTCTCTCTATATATATATATTTATATATATATATATATATATATATATATATATATATATACATATATATATATATATATATATATACAAATCTCCTTTTTTTCTCGTTCAAAATCCAAACATATGCATATCTGCGCACAAACTAGTGGTGTGTATATACTCAATTGCTGTTTCATAAGCTGTATTATATATGGAAAGGTATATCTATAAATAGATATTCCTCCCCACAATTACGAATAGTAAAGATGCGTAAATGAGATATTCATTTGACTATTATTAAATAAATACGTAATCACAAGTGCAGATTTATATATGTTTATGCATATCTGTCTGAGTACGTATCATATAACTTAGTTCAACCTATTGCATGTTGGAGCTGGGCACTACCAAATAAACCCTTTTCTTTTGAGAAATGCTATGAAAGACCCAGCATGGTGCTCCGACGATCTGCTAGATCATGATATAAGTTATGTATGATTATGGGGTAAGGAGAATCCATGTGCGTGCTTGCTCATTCTCTCTACACTCTGCCATCATAGCAATTTCAGCAGTAACATTCCACATAGATGACTGGAGATGGGACTGGAGTGGATTGAAGCTTGAAATTTGAGTCTCTTTCAAAAACTCTGTCTACTATTTTAACTACTTTTCGTGCTGAAATATTTGTAACAGATTAACTTATGAACTAAAATGCTCAATATTTTCCTCTAATGAGAATCAAACTTCATATATATATATATATATATATATATATATATACATACTTTCCAACCATGTGTATAAGGATACTTTATTAGATGATTAAAAGTGTTGAAAAAAAACCTTGATGGAAGCTTAATGTTATACAACCTGAAGAAATTAGGTCAGTGGAAAACAATCGTTTAATTCTTCACTAGAATATGCTTTTTCTGTGTAACTAGTATTCGTAATCATGATATCACAAGTTGGTTTGCATGCAGTCTGAGATGAGAACCGACACAACTGATTTAATATTCACATGGGTTAACATGCAATAGAAATGACACGAACAGCGAGTCATGTCTGTTGTTATACTTACTGATCCCTCATCGTTAAAGACGTTTTTTGGCAAACCTACGTAAGTGAGCCCTGTTTCAAAAAATAAATGATATATAGTATAAAAGATTATCAATATATAACAACAACAACAACAATAATGATAACAACAACAACAACATTCTTATATAAAATGACAAACTACATGTATGACATAAACTACATGGTATGAAAGGGAGGTGGTGTGTGTTCGATCAACACTGTTGGGGTGCCATGTTAATATGACTGTTATGTTTTTTAAAATCCCCGAAACAGTCACATGATAAACAACTGATGATCCGAACAAGATACAATGTATACATTGTACCATAATAACAAATTATAGGGGGAGCTGGGAAAAAAAAACTGTAAAAAATTACATAAGTTGCATTGACAGATTTATTTGGAAATAGGTGACTGAAGTGACACAAAAAGACAATCCATGGCACCAATTTTACTCGATGGCAAACAAGATGGGCCTTTCTACTTTGAAGTTTGGTGCTACACAATTTTATTCAGTTACCTCAATTTGGCTAAACTTAACTGTCTCTGTGAATAACTGTATACGTATGTGTTGGGTGCGACATTTAGTAACCACGGATGTCAGTCCCACCTATCCCGTGTTCATACTAGAGTCAAGTTACCCATATAGACTAATTTTCTGTCCTCAGTGTCAAGCCGTTTGGCAGGCCATAACATGCATAAAACCGATCAAACAAACAATCACCAGCGGTACACAAATAGATAGATAGATAGATAGATAGATAGATAGATAGATAGATAGGTAGAAACGTGAACATGTACTTATAATTTTGTGTAGGTACCAGAGGATAATTATTGGTGATTCATGTATGCGTATTTGCTTAGGGTACCATTTTAATGATTTGAGCAATTTAGGTGCTGCCTGCAGACGAACGTCGAATCCTATTGCTTCGGTCTTGACAACAACAGCGTACAATGATCAATGCTTTCCATCGATTTATATTGATTCTAAGATGCTATTACACTTTAAATGTAAACTGTTAATTGAAACAGTCCAATTCGGCCAAATAGAAAAAAAAACCCCTCAAGTTTTGATGGAATCGACTAGCACATTCTGCCTCGATCCTATTAGTAGATGTCTAGGTTTTGGAGAAACATATCCAGCCTTCCGAATGTTCGCTTCATGTCACTATTTCGAAAAAAGGCAAAAAACAAAAATAGTGTGCAGCATTCGTTTTGCTGCGAACCGTTATAGAGGCAGCGTTCAAAGTTTTCCTTTCTATTTCCTGGTGCCTCCCACAACTTAGCATCCTACCAGTAACGCTCAATGTTTTTTCTCTGGTAATTGCTTCCTTGCTTTATACTATTCCGGCTTACGATTTTTTTTCAATAGGAACGCTCTACTTTGGGGTAGCGTGGGAAACCTGAATTTTAAAATCGTCGATATACCTGTTTATCAAATGCTGTCATATACATCATGCAATTAAAATCTTTGTTATGACCTTTTTATCCCACCTGTAATCAATTTTTCTAATTTTTTCGTATTCCTTTATTGTCTGTCGTGGTTCGAATTTGACGGTTTTCTTTCTCTATATTCTGTTTTCCCTCCTTCTATTTCTTTTTAATTTTTCATATTTGATAAATTACAGACAGTTTTCGAATGGAGAAATTATCAGACATTGCAGGAATCTGAAATTACTTTTTATGCAGTAATTCTTTTACTTCTTTCAGACGGTAATTCATTCGTTTATTCATTCTTTTTATGCTATAATTCATTTATTCTTTTTAAGCAGTGATTTATTCATTCATTCTTTTAAGGCCGTAATCCATTCATCTTTTTTATGCTGTAGTTCATTAATTCGTTCTCTTTATGCTGTAGTCATTAATTCATTCTTTTTATGCAGTGATTAATTCATTCGATCTTTTTAAGCAATAATTCATTCATTCATCCTTTTTTGGCAATAATTCATTGATTCATTCTTTTTTATATAGTTTTCATTCACTCCTTCTTTTTATGCAGTAATTCATTCATTTCCTCTTTTTATGCCGAAATTCATTCAGCCATTCTTTTTATGCAGGAATTCATTCATTTCTTCTTTATAGCAGGGATTCATTCATTCATTTGTTCGTTCATTTTAAGCAGAATCTCATTCGTTCTTTTCGTTCATTAAGTCATCCATTAATTCTTCTTATGTGATTTTCGTAAGAAATGCCACACACATAGAAGTTGGATTATCCTTAAAGAATCCAGTTTAACTTTTACAATGAGATAAGACAACCCACTAAACCTTCCCATAATTAAAGTTCTCGTTAAATTATGCAGAAAATCAATATATTTTGCCGAAATTTGCTATGAGGGAGGAATTCTACTAAACTCTTGTTTTTATGAAATAAAGAAAAATGATGCACTGAAAAAATTTGAAATGTGGTATTTTATCAGAAACTTACATTTCTGCTAAGTGTCTTCGGATTCAAATAAGTATTTTCAAATCAGACAACGAATAGTATACATATATGTCTGCGGTTTCTAACCCTATCTTGTCTATACTGTTAGATAATTTCTGCATGTATAATTTTAGCAGAATTGTGAGCCATTTTCGTTCGAGAATTCCCAAATCCTAATAGATGTATTAGAAGAAATTTTATTGAGACTAAGATAGACAACAAGTTAGTTCAAAGAGAATACAAACATCGACATGACTGGGTAGGGAAGATGAACTACTTGGAATTATGCAAACGACTGGGGGTCGGGCATGTGACCTAATGGTATATGCACAAACCAGAATCTGTTTTAGAGAATGAAAAACTTAGAATTCTACCTTATCTAAAACAGACGTCCGAATCTAGTTATCGTGAACAAAGAAAGGGAAAAAACTGCCAGATAGAGCAATTCGCTCTTCCCAGAGACCACAAAGTGGAATTGAAAGAACACGAAATGCAGGGAAATACCTTAACCTTGCAATGTAAGTGGAAATATGATAGAATGGTAGAAATGATAATACCCATAAATAATGGTGCGTTTGGAGCTGTCCAGTGACTATAAGAGTAGGATATTCGTGTAATCTGTCAAAATCGGAGATGCAAAACTGGGCAAAGAACACCACTACATCCACTCAGGACAATGAGTCTCTATGAAACCCTCAGAAGAAGAAAAAATCAAGCTAGGAATCACCCTAGGATGGTAAATCTTCGGCAGAGCAAGCTCAACTTTCAAAAAACGGACGATCTCAATAATCCTAAAAAGAAGAGTATACAACCAATGCATCCTCCCTCACTTATGGAGTTGAAACATGGAACCTAACCAAAAGACAGACCTGCAAACTGAGAAACATGCAACGCGCACATGAGAGAATTGTGCTCAACCTCACATGGAGAGATCACAAGACAGCACAGTATATCAGAAAGAAAACGGGAGTCCGAGACATCACAGAATCTATGAGAAAACTCAAATGGCAATGGGCTGGTCAAGTTTCGAGAATGAAAGACAACCGATGGACATCACGACTCACAACATGGATCCCCAGAGATCACATGCAAAACCGAGGCCGACAAAATACGAGATGGAGAGAGAGGAACTAGACAAATTCAGAAAATACTGGCTCCATGACACCCATGATAGGGGAATGTGGCGGATCCTGGGAAAAGTCTATGTCCAACGACGGACGTTAAAAGGCTGACGATGATCCAGATGACGGTATTGATGAACTCAGCTAGAATATTGAGGACAGTGCTGGAGTACTGAAAAGATTTGTTGGCACAGTGTAATCCAACAGTTACTATATGTCTAAAAGATCAAGGAGTACATCATCATCATCATCATCATCATCATCATCATCCCAATACCATGTTTGGTCAACGTCCAAGTATTATTTCAATTCAATTAACCTACAACAATATCACCCACACCAAAGTTAGATCTCAGCAAAATAATTGAACCTGGGCATCATCCTAATTCTCCATAAAGCTATATACAAAAAACGTTTGTTGATGACCTTCGTATATGTATTTGAGGTCCCCTTAAGCAATACAATAATGATAATGGGATATATATTTTCTGTTTGTTCCGGATTCCAGAAGTCGGCTTTGAAATCTCGGCTAAAGAATAAGTGTCAGGTGTTAATTTCAAGGCATGCTAAATTTTGCACGGGAAATTCGCCCCATGAAATGCTCCGATCCTGTGTAATCGTAAAATCTGCGATACCCACGCAGAGTGTCTATCTTTTTTACTACACCTACTTGCATACACACGTACATATATTGTGACTTGCTTGGTAGTTGAGGTAACTGAGTATTTTTCATCGGTTTAAGAGGTTGGGATTCGAATCCAGGCAGATGCCAAGATTCCCAACACAGATTTTCAAAGCAGACGGGCGATTAGCACAACACTATTTCTATTTCTCCCCCATGCGTCAAGGTTTATTAAATATCTTGATTCATACAGTCAAAGATAAGTTGAGAATTAAAATGTTACTGAGACGGAACCAGTTTTAAAAAGACATGCCTCAAAAGGAAAACAATCCAGGTTTGTTAAAGATACAGTGTATAAAAATCAGTTTGATTGCTCTTGTCTCTGATTGTCAGATAACTTGGTATTTATTTATATAAACCCAAGTGCCAAGCCGTGTATATGTATGAACGTGCCAAGTACATATTTAAAGCACGGACTCAGTTGATTGGGCCCATACATACCGTCGAGCAAAACGGTTATGGATAGACTAAGATTAAGCAGTTTTATCTAGAATGATTTGTCGTGTCATCATCATCATCATTCTTTAAGCGTCCGTCGGTGGACTTGAAACTTTCCATCTTGAAAGATTCGTCAGAAAAATGTGCTAAACTTGAGGAGTTGGGTTGTGGTAGAGACGAAAAAACAGCTCTTTAATGTCACTCTCGGGAAGACTGGGATTCAAAGAGCGGATTTTAATTGTTTTAAATGCACGCTTTTATTGTTTGAAATGTTATAATGATTACAGAGTATTCAGCGACATTTTCATTCATTCGATTGCCTTTACTTCATTCTCTTTCACTTCATTTCTTTAATAGAAATGAGTATAATAATCATGGAAAGAGGATGATTGTAAATAGGATGGAGAAGTTATTGATAGGACGGAGAAGTGAAAAATGACGATGAAAAAGAGGAAAATGAAGAAGAAAAAACACAGATTAATGATAATGAATAATAATAATAATAATAATAATAATAATAATAATAATAATAATAATAATAATAATAATAATAATACGTCAAAAATCGACGGAACCCAGAGAAACAGCGAATGCAGCCTTTGGGGAGAACGGGATGGTACCGTAAACCACAAAACCAGTGAATGTAGTTAACTAGCTGAGAAGGAGTATAAAAACAGAAGCGATAGGGTAGCAACAGTGATGCGATGGGAACTGAGCAAACGAATGGGGTTCAACCATGCAGACAAGTGGTATCTGCACAAACTGGAGACAACTATGGAAAATGAAAGCCATAAATTACTCTTGGATTTTGACTTCTAAACTGACCATCCCATCCAAGTGAGAAGACTGGACTTGGTAATCGTGGACAGGGGAAGGAGAACCTACCAAATAATAGACGTGGTCGTGCTTGCCCTGTGCTGAGTAAATACAAAAGAGAGTGAAAAACTAGAGAAATATCGGGATCTGGCAAGGGAACGGAAGAAGGTGTGGGACATGAAAGCCTGAGTAGTACCAGTAATAGTAGGTGCACTTGGAATCTTACCAAAGGCACTGAAAACGAGATTGGAGGAACCGGAGATAAGAGGGATGATTGAGAATATAAAGACCACAGCACCACTGGGGTCTGCACGAATACTGAGGAGAGTACTGGAAATATGAGACCTAGGATCCATAGCTGGTCGGAATGGCCCGACAGCCAAGAAAATGGTGGCGGCGGTATGAATCACAGCACTGCTGTGACAGGTGAGGACAATATGAGAGGAGGGCTGGAGACCCGAGGGGACTTACTGTCACTCAACCTCCAGCGATAACCACTTAGCAACTGGGATGAAACCATGATCCTCGACACTGAGTAAGAAGAGGAGGGCTTGGACTCGAAGAGACTTGCCATCACCCAATCCCTAGCGGTGCCCACCGGGCATATTTTTTGGACATATAATCGAAAAACGCCTTGCTTATTGAAATCTTAAAAGAAAAAGAACGAAACTGTTTTGGATTTTTCAAAAATATGATATAATTGATATGATGAGATAAAATAATTTTCATTTGGCTGAAGAAGACGTATGACTTGTGGGAAAATTTCACTTTCGTTTTATTATATCTATTATATTATATTTCAAAAAGTTCAAAATTGTCTTGTTTTCTTTTAAAATTTTCTATTATCATTATTTGCAATCTCACACCAGTTGCCTGGTGGTAACTGCTGGAGTTTATTATTATTATTATTATTATTATTATTATTATTATTATTATTATTATTATTATTATTATTATTATTATTATTATTATTATATAATATAATATAATATACCATGTGGAAAAGTGGTATCAGCACAAGCCAGAGGCAGTTTTGGAGAATGACAACCACAAACTACTCTGGGACTTTGACATCCAAACTGACCACCTCATCCAGGCAAGAAGACCGGACTTAGTAATAGTAGACAAAAAAAGGAAGGCCTGCCAAATAGTAGACGTTGCTGTGCCTGCAGACCATAAGTAAAAAAGAAGGAGGGTGAAAAAAGGGAAAAATACCAGGACCTAGCAAGAGAGTTAAGGAAGATGTGGAACATGAAAACCAGGGTAGTACCGGTCATAGTGGGCGCACTAGGAACTGTCCCCAAAACGCTGAGGGTTAGACTGGAGGAGATCGGGATTAGGGGAAGGATAGAGACCGTACAGACCACAGCACTACTGGGAACTGCACGGATACTGAGGAAGTTGCTAGAGATATAAGTACTGCAACGAATAGTAGCTTTGTCATGATATGCGAGGGAGAGAGGAGACGTTAGCTGAAGACATGAGGAGACTTATTGTCACACAGCCCTCAGCGATAACCACTGGGCAACCGGTGTGAAACTGTAAATCGCAGAATTACTGCGACCTATGAGTACTAGGGGGGGAGGGCTGGAGACTTGAGGAGACTTGCTGTCACTCAAACTCCAGCGGTTACCACCAGGCAACTGGTGTGAGATTCCATAATAATAATAATAATAATAATAATAATAATAATAATAATAATAATAATGATAATAATAATAATAATTACAAGAAGAAGAAGAAAACTGGAAAAATACCAAGATCTGGCAAGAGAACGGACAAAGGTGTGGAACATGAAAGTCAGGGTAGCATCAGTAACGATTGGTGCTCTCTGAACCATACCCAAGTCACAAAAGGCGAGATTGGAGGAACTAGGGATAAAAGGAGGGATTGTGACTCTGCAGACAACAGCACTGCTAGGGACTGTACGAATTCTGAGGAAAGTGCTAGAAATATGAGATCTAAGACTCGAGCTGTTAGCAGTGGTCTAACAGAGGAGGATGGAAAGGAAAAAATACAAATAGTGGTGGAGGTACGAACCATAGCACTGCTGTGATTGGTGAGGGAGAGATGAGATGAGATGAGAGATGGGCTGAAGACCAGACGAGACTTAGTGTCACTCAGCCGTCGGCGATAACCACCTGGCAACTGGTGTAAAACTGCTGTGGACTATGATAGTGTGGAGAGGAGGGCTGGAGACTTTAGGAGACTTGCTGTCACTCAGTCTCTAGCGGTAACCATCAGGCAAGTGGCGTGAAAATGCAGACTGCTGCTGCTACTACTACTACTACTACTACAACAATAATAATGATAATAATACTAATAATAATGATAATAATAATAGTAATAAAGCCTTGTACTACTACTATTTGTGAAAAGGAAAGAGATTTTTGAGGATTGTGTCGACTTTGCTATCAAGAGACTTGAGGACTAAAAGATCTACAGAATCATGAAATATCGATTATAACAGCCGAAAGTTTCAATGAAATGGTCAGGAAGACAAACAGAGTATCAGAAATCTCAAAAACTAGAATCCTCTCCAAAATGGGAAGAAATATAACTGCGCTGACATTTCACGATAAAAAGCAAAAGCATTGTAGTTGAGACCGAATAGAAATGGTCGTGCAGAGGACATTTGAAGAAAGAAACTGAATCTTACTGATGTTGAGGACCCTGGATAAGAATCCACTATAATGAGGCCAATACAGGCAGCAAAACAGTCAGGGTATAATATGCAGGAATGAAGATGAGTGTTAATCATATTTTAATCGATTGGATATGAATGGATGGGTAAGATGGTCTACTGAAAAATGTGCAAACGTCTTGAATTTTGCCATCTAAACACACACACGCACACACACACGCACATACACACACACAGATGTAAATACATATATAATAGAAAACAATGAATATACATTTCTCTAGAACTTTGAAATTCGAAGGGATTATCCAGTTCAGGCCAGAAGACCAAATCTAATCGTCTCAAACAAGGAGAAAACTAAGAAAAATTGGAAGGAAGTGCAGAGATATCTAGAACTTGCAAGAGAACTGAAAAAAATGCGGAATACATAAGTGACAGAAATCTCGAAAATCCTAGCAGAGAGATTGAGGTTTTTAAATTCCGTACAATGATTGCTGTCACCTGGACAACGTTTCAACTAAAAATCATTGAGAACACTGAGGAGAATGCAAGAATATTGATGAGAGTTGCTGACACTCAATCTCCAATGTAAGTGTACAGGTGTGAAAACTCGATGAGTACAAATGATGATTGAAAAAAGAAAATATAGAAAAAGAAAGCATATTTGTATAATTCCAATAATGACGTGGATCATATAAAATTAATGATAATGAAAAGATCAATATAAGTCACAATAATAAATAGCCGAACCAGTGAAAAATCCACGGGTGTTGCCAACTAAGATTATTGATTATTTCATGCCTCTGCTTTTATCTGACCCTTTGCCTATATCTCCTCATCCTCTAACTTATCTAGTTTCGATGTCTGTTCATGCTTTTTTATGAAAAATCTTATACAAACACGGACTACTTTCATAAGCAGAAAATGTCCTACCCTCTCAAAATAAACCCCCCAAAACTACCAAGCTTTCTTATCTGCTCTCTCCCTTCCTATTCTCTTATTAAACGACCTGACCTTCCAAATATGTTATAAATGAAAGCGTAACATTTGAACGCAGGTAGGAAACAGCAGAATATTATAATAGTCGTAAATGAACCATTACTGCTTCCTACACGTTGTCTACTCTAAGTTGTTCAATATTATACAAAACTACCGTGAAAAAATGCTAGATGTATTATTGGTTAAAAAATGAAAAATAAAACAAGAAACAGAGCAAATCTCCGTGTCGTCTGCTCGCTTTAATTCGTTCAGTATTGATTATCAAAATGACGTTTACAGGTAACTTGATACAAAGTAACGTTACGCAACAGTCCGCCATGTCATGTCATGAGATCATATTGCAAGAAATGATGACGTAATATGGTGTTTGATGAAATGATGTCATCATCTGTCGAGAATGCGTAAAAATGAATGCTGTCTTGGTAGCGATATTTTTTTCTGTCGGTAGCATTGAAATCGATGTTCTGATTCATTGACAAGGATAATGAGTGCCATCATGCGATAATTTCATGAAGCGAAGAGTTGACATTTCAAATGCAGAGGGAGAAATAGAAACGTTTTTCGTGTCCCAATTTTGATTTGCCAAAAAGAGTCGTTTTTATTCTTGTTTTTTTTTTTAATGCAATTGTTTTGGGACACTAGTTTTTTTTTTCTTGTGTTACCAAATTTATATCATATTTGAACACTGTAGCGGTTTTGAGGTATCGAGCAATGTTGCATTCTCGATGGCACTTCTTTCGGAGTCGAGTTGTTGGTGAACCTATCTATTCGCACACCTTCATGAGCGAAATGCGATACGAGGTCAAGCTTAGCTTGGGAAAATGGAGCACTCCACGAAAAAATAGCTGTAGCCGACGCAACCGAGGTCGCTAAAGCAACCGTCCTTGCTAAAGCAACCGAGGTCGCAAAAGCGTCAGGATGAGCCTGACCTGTCCCTCTTGGTGCATGGTGAAATCTGAAGGTAATTCTTGAGTATCTGGACTGGGAGACGCCAAGATCTCTTATGTGAGTTACGTCGCCGAAGACCTTTCAGTAGGTAAAATATAGGAGTATAGTTATGGGCAGTTGTTTGGAATCGGTTTGTAATCAAACTCGTTCAGATTTTGGAAGAGAGATAACTTCGATAGACACGCTTATTAAAGCTGCTGCTGCAAACCAATTGCAAAACAAATGAAAGCAGAAAACTTGACTACTTGAAACTATATTTTATCAAATTTGACCACAAAGAATATAAGTTAGGGTTAGTGTTTAAGGTTAGCATATAAAGTCAAGATTGGAATTAGAATTAGAGTTAAGGTGAGAATCAGAGTTGGGCTTCTAATTAAGAAATAATTTCATTGCTCTTGTTTAGCTGTCACCAAAACGTGAAATTACTTCCTCGTCAACATATCTATCTTTGTTTTCCGGTGTAACATTCTCACCAGACGAATCTACTTGAAAAAAATTATCCTAAAACGATATTACACAATACGCACCCTATTCTACCTACAAAGCCATTTATACAAAACCATTGTAATGAAGTGAACTGATGATATTAGGGCCTTTTTTTAGTAAAGAAAATCTGTCTTATATTCAAGATCATGCAATGACAAAAATGATGAAATAATCTTGACTCGCTATTTCTGATAATATTTATCCAGACGAACTCATGCAAACAAAAAGTAAACGGTGTCTTATTTGTTTCGAACCGTTTGTATAATTTACGCTTGAAGAGCATCCATATATTTTCTGTCACGTCTACAGTGTCACTACTGGTCATCTCACAGTCAAAATCTGGACGTATTCAACTGACAACTACCAAGATATGGCTAGAAAAAAAAGGGCTGCCTACGAAGCTGTTGTGCGCCGTGATTGCGACCTTTCTTACATCCCTACTGGAATAACCATGCAAACACGACGCGTCAGGAAATCCAACTCTGTGTCAATTGAAAGAAAATTATTTCGAAACACAAATTGGCACTACTTGGATGAAAAGTGTTGCATATAGGAAGTGAAAAGTTCGTCAGTCTTTTTTATGTATGCCAGCGTGTGACCTCTACAAGGTTGCTTAATCAGTAACAAGAAAACTGTAAATTGTAAATATCTCTCTATCTACGCTCTATAAAATTCAAAACATGAGCACGTTAACCAACCCATGAAAACAGCAAAGGGGTGTGTGTGTGTGTGTGTGTGTGTGTGTGTGTGTGTGTGTGTGTGTGTGTGTGTGTGTGTGTGTGTGTGTGTGTGTGTGTCCTCTTCTTCAATCTTCCTGTCACTGTTAATAAGCCTCACACTGGTTAAATGCTATCGTTGCCACAGATGACTGGAAGACAGTCTCCCGTCTTATCCATAAACATTCAATACACACCCACACACATACGCAGGCACAAACATACGAAGTTCTACAGCTTAAAATTGTGTTTCTTTCTTTTTCTGTCTTTCAGTTAAAAAAAAAAAAGATTTGCTAATTTGATGTTTCCTCGATATATTGGGAATGGGTATTCTCAAACAAAACGATCCAAAAATGATCATGGAATCTATTTTTATTTAGATAATTTGTGTAAGTCATAGTCTCTCTTTCATTTCGCCCCCCTCTCTCTCTCTCTCTCTCTCCCTCTCTCTCTCTCTCTCTCCCTCTGAGTGAAGAGTGTCTCATAACAGAACTGAATTTTGCAGCTGGACGTTTCGCTCAAATAAAACATGCATTGCGCATTACCAAAACGATATTGCCAATCACGCACATGTTTTCTTTTTCCTGAAAAGACAGATGGCCTGCAGTTCGGAGATTCACCTGACTTCAATCCTGCTAAAAACCTTGGTGCTATAATTAAAGAGCGCATGGTAAATGTTCGCTTGGACTTGCCCGAAGAACAGCAATATTCTTGAAAGTATTTGACACAAGTGAGTAGCGAAGATTTGAAGTCATTAGCCTGCGAACAACAAAAATAAAAAAAAAAAACAATCGCTCGAATAAGTTGGATTTCGTGGGAGAACTTTGTGAAAATTTTTTCAAAAAGTATTGGTAGCTTACTGATTTGGCGTTGCTTGAGATCGATTTGTTTTATTACATAAAACCCGTTCATTTGTGTGTATATGCGTTCGTGTGTGTGAATGCATTCATGTCATGTGTGTTTAAATATGGTTGTTCAAATATGTGCGTGTATCTCCGAACGATCAGACATTTTCAAGATAATATACCTTTTAGACATAAATCTTCTAATGCTTACTTAATCTTTTACTAAAACGTTTTCTCTCATGCACAAAACTATGAAAACCAGGAAAATACACAGACCCCAAACACACACTCATATATATATATATATATATATATATATATATGTATATATATATATATATATATGTTTGTGTGTCTCTGTGTGTCTCTCTGTGTGTATATATATATATATATATATATATATATATATATATATATGTCCAGCCTTGGGAAATCGAATAAAAGGCTAAAGATCCGATTACCTCGGCTGAATATCTCTTTTGTCCCCCACTACATGTATGTATATGTACAGTGATGATGGAAAGTGATGTTCAGCCTCAGAAATTGGAACTTTAGCCCTTTATCCTAAGCATCAATTTTCTGAGGCCTGGCATCACTTTTGACCACCACTTTTCACATGGATAAATATGATCCGACAGAATGAATATAGACTGTATTATCTTATATAGAAACTCTTATTTGAAATGATCTCCCATCGTTACTCGATTATTGTATCACTGGAACTAGACAACGTTTAATAGAATAAACAATTAAGGAAAATTGGGCTGCTGCAGGAATCGAACTTGCAACCGATTGACTTCTTTATGGATGATCATTTCGAATAAGAGTGTCTATATAACATAATGCAATTTATCATTACATATATATAATAGAATGTGAATTTGCTACACAAACTAGCTGATGTTTCTGCCCTCTTCAGGCCTCATCAGGCGAACTATTTCCAGCTCTACAACTTTTCAAGGGTAAAAAGTTGTATGTATCGAGCACTCTATGAAATAAATCCATTACATTTCAGAAGTGGCTTTATATTGTTGATATATTATCATATTATGTTAAACTGCTAGCCTGATTTGTACCACATATACTGTATATATATATATATATATATATATATATATATATATATATATATATATATATATATATAATTCGGGCTAGCAGTATAACATAATATGCCTTTTTCAATTTCAGCGCTGTTTAGTCCAGGGGCATATGGCATCCCGTGAAATTTTGAATGAAAGGAAGGAATGATGAGTGTGGATATACGGCCTTAGTTGTCTACTAGCATGGACCACTAGGTGTATTGACTGAATTTTTGGCATTATGTCTCCGTGGCGTTTTTACTACAAGATGGACGCCGTTATGGAGACTCTCTCAGTTTTTTCATCATTAACTAGTTGTTTTTTTAATTGCATAGGAAGAGGTTTGTTCAGCATAAAGAATTAAAGATTAATAGCTATGTTTTAATTGCGACCAAGCCGTTGGCAAGGTCGCTCTTATCAAATGTATTGGTCACAGATCTGGCCCATATCTCGGAAACTAGACAGCAATATTTTACCGGTAGTCATTCCTCCCATTCATTCAAAATCCCACGGAACGATATCTTGTGACGCATATCCCTGAACAAATTGTGTTAGTTACAAACAAAGACTCATTTTGTTGAAGAAATGGCTTAATCTTGAAGAGCGATAATTTTCTCTTTCATGGGAAAGTCACTTTAGTATTTATCCCAGTTATAATTTTAGTCTCACCATGGCTGGAGTATAGTCTAATTATTTCTTCCATTATTCTCAACATCATATGTCAGCGGATGCTGAGATACATAAAAAAGAAAAAAAAACAGCTTCCTAACGGGAAAAAATTTAAACTCTTCCAAAAGCCAGCCTTTTTTATAGTAGTTATAAAAATAAGCCATTTTACCTAAAATATCTATTAAATTTCGCTGGATTTTTGTAACGTTTTAAATTTTTCAAATTACTAACTTCTGCTTGAAGTGTTGGTAATGGCGGTAAAAGATCCAACAATACCATTTTTAGGTGGCGCAGGGGTGTTATTTCAAACATGAGGATGTAATTTTTTTCTATATCAGGCATTTTAAAACATATATATATATATATATATATATATATATATATACATATATGTATATATATATATATATATATATATATATATTATATTATATATATATATATATATATATATATATATATATATATATATATATATATATAAACAATTGGATAAAACGCCATTAAAATGTAATGTTGCAATCATATATTTTCACTTTTGTTTGATTATAAGATAAGCATTGCGTCCGTCAAAAATTACTGGATTAATCATGTATGGATCAGAGTGTAATATTTGTGTGCTCATTGAAAAGTGTAACGCGAACGCACTGACAGACAGACACATGCAGGCCCGGAGAGCGCAGAAACATGAGCTAGTTCGTGTAGCGAATCCACATTCTACTACTTATTTCCAGCTCTACTCTAAAATAACTTAACTTCCATAGTGTAAAGTTGTATGTATCGAGCACTCTATGAAATAAATCCATTATATATCAGAAGATGCTTTATATTATTAATATACTATTGTATCATGTTATACTGCTAGCCTGATCTGTACCATATGTATTATATATATATATATATATATATATATATATATATATAGAGAGAGAGAGAGAGAGAGAGAGAGAGAGAGATACCGAGATACACTTTGTGTTTAATATACGTGGATCATATTTCAGTAACGTTGACTTAAATCACAATTTCCTTATCATTCTGACACTCACAATCTCATAAAATGCTTTTACATTTTTGCAAGAGATATTTTGGAAAAAAATATAATCTGCCTAAGATCAGATTGTAGTATCTGTGCGCTCAGTGAAAAGTGTTACACATATAAAACGTAATTAGTATCTACATATCCCTTTTTTGTATGTAACACTTTCCAATTGGAGCACAGATACACTGATCCCTGAGATCTTAGGCAGAAGTGCCGATCCATACTTAGATAACCCCATTTTTATCGGGTACTATGCAAGTATTAATAAATATATGAAACAGCGCAAGCTGTAGTTAGTCGAGTTTTATGTATCTTTTTTAGAACGTTAGTAATTGTGGCTTCGGATCAAGCTATAAAATGACTACCAATCTCTGACACAAGGTTATATCACTGTTACATTTCATATATATTTACCAAGCATGGCACAGGGCCACAATGGTGGATCACCCACTTAAGACTGAACACCACTGGCGAAATGATTTGCGAGATGAGCTTGCCTCTGTTGTGCTACGGCTTGTGCCGTGTGTAGATGAGGCTGTATGTTGGGGGAGCTGTGAGGATGTCTCTAGAACTCCTTGTTCTTGAACTTCATCATTGCAGAAAATGCAGCAATAACGTTTTAATATTATCTGAGGAACAGCTAATTTTATGCCAGTGATTCTCAAACAGGGGATTATTGGTACCCAAGGGAGGAATCTCAACCCGGAGAGGAATTGAGATTGTATTTTCAGTCAGGGAAAAAGGTATAATAGTCCATGAGATCCGAAGCGAAATATCAGGTTTTAGGCTTATCTTAGACAGGAATTTCGTACTGAACAATATTATATATAAGCTGGTCAGAATGGTAGTTTTCTAAATAAAAAGATAGGTTTGAATTCGACGCAAACTCCTATTTTTCAAAACTACTGTAAAATTCTTGGTTAACAGCTTCTCTCACCTATTTTTGACATACAAATGTTCGATTGCTATGAACTTTTAAATGAAGTATATTTTGAAAGTATAATTGCAAAAAGATTACTAGATGATAATTCATAATAGGGGAGGAATTGAAAAGACTCGGGATCGCAAGAGGAGAGATGTGATCCGGGACTATGAGAACGACTGTTATATGTTATTCCTCAGATTACTTAAAATAGCATTTTATACTTATATTGATTACTTGGTGCAAAATAGATATTATTCCGTATAAACAGTTTTTATATGTTCCATCAGACTCTTACGATTCCATTGCCGTGGACAGAGAAGAAAAATCCCCCCTTTTATCATTTTCTTTGTATCGATGTACCTGGAAATACTTGTCATACTTAATGTTAAACGATACCATCAAGAAGTTGGATGACTCAAATAACACATCTATAAAAAGAACGTCTACTTCCTTATGAGAGATAAGGAACGTGAATTAATCAAGTAAATTACCCGTTGCTCATAAAATGTGTCCGGTTACATTAATCCAAGCCTAGATACTGAAGATATTAAACTTGTGAGGTAAAAATAACGAACAGGTGTTTAAAACACACTTAGGTGTATAATAGTGATGTTTTTATGGCTGATATAACAGCATTAAACCAATAAACACACTGGTCGCTTATGTATTGATAGGTTTTCTTTATTGTGTAAAATAAGGTTAAGCTTATTGTAAAATAGTAATCTTTGCTTTGACGTTCATAATTCTTTGGCTGTGTTTAACCAGCATGCAAAGGCTTCAAAAGTCACACAGATACCCTAAAAAGTATTTTTCTTCTTATTTATAAGTATAATTAAGCGACATATTCATCAGAAATTAACGAGATAATGAAATAAAGTGCCTATCTTTTGCTCGTTATCAGATTGTGCACTATGAATTAATACAGTGACATTAAGTCGCCATTTTTTGATAGATGCGTAAACTCTTTTTTTTATATATTTTGGCGCACTTTTCAAATTTATAACAGTTTGGGTGCAATTTTTACACACTCAGAACATTTAAAATATGTGGGTGAGGTCAAAGCACAAGTAACATAAGTTTTCTGCTTCCATTTGTTCCATAATTGAGTTATACAACCCAAATCCTAAACTCTAACTCTACACACAAACCCAAACCTAACCCTAAACACTGACCCTAATACTAGCCCTAACTTATTCTTTGTTGTCAAATTTGATCGAAAAGGGTCAAAAGGCGAAACAAATTGGTTTCCCTTTTTTTTCTAGATATTTTTCTGGACAAATAGCATAAAAATCTAGACAATTTTGGATAGAATCGCATTTGTTAAACGTTCTCCTACGTGTTCGTTGGCTTACTACTCTGTAAGTAAGAGTTCAAGAAAAAGAACAGAAAGGTAACTCTAGGGCCATCTCGAGATTGGTCATTGCCCCATCGACAGCCGCAAATGTTCATATCTGAGTGTGTTGAGCAACTTCAAATTTCAAATTTTGCATACATAGAAGAATCAAGAAAAAAAAAGATAGGTACACTTGAAACATATTTAAGACCCTTTTAAAATGTCTGTTTATGAGTTGGAAGATCCATAAAGTGGAGGATTGATTCGCTATTGTTATGAAGTGATCAACGATGAATACATCTTGGCGTATCATAACTCTGAACATAAAGACGGAGGTCGGTTTTCTTTTGGTATCTAATGACTGTCCCTTTTTGATTGATACATTAATACCTATTTCGTTATATAACAAGTCTGTACGCCAGGTACGCATTTCATATTCAATACACAAACTAAATAAAATAGTATGAAAAGAAACGTTATTTATACTCGGTTTTTTTATTGTACCTGTCAAGAGAAAACACTGAACTCCGTTTGTAAAAATCATCCCAAAATGATGTGGCATCTATGTTTCATGTATGATTTGATGAAAATCTGTCAATTTATTTTTCAATTAACTCTCTTTTGAAAGATATTTTTTTCCTAGAAATATAATGAAAAGTACATTTACTCATAGTCTGTGTCCGTTACCTGTGAAGTAGTTTCAATTCTAAAGTGAGTATTGGGTCAATTTTCCTTAGCCACATGTGATGTATTACGTTTCAATTTATGAACTTTTTTAGGACCGATAAATATTGATGGCCAAAAAAGAAAAAAAAACTTGATATTATCAAAATATATTAGTATATTCCCAGTACAAAAATGACGGGTAATATTCTTGTATACTCACACACACAAACACATTATTCAATTATTATCATATATAAATATATATATATATATATATATATATATATATATATATATATATATATATATATATATATATATATATATATAGATAGATAGATAGATAGATAGATATATATGTGTGTGTGTGTGTGTGTGTGTGTGTGTGTGTGAGGAGTACTAGGGCTAGTTGGTGCGTTTTTCAATGAAATGGCTGTATCTCCCCTTTACGTGAAATGAATTAATTAAAACACAAATATGACTAAAACTTACTATGGAAAAAAGACATTCTTAGGATGGGTCTTTTAAATCTGAAACATTTGTTAAGTTTACTATATTACCATTTAGATATTCAGAAAATGAACAAAATTACCCCATCAGAGGGAATAATTGATACTATCTGATTGGACAAGATAGTTATCTTGTTAGTGAGTATAGATGTGATAAATATAATGTTATGATTGAGAAATATGAATGAATGTATAATGTAGGATTTTAGGAATATAATGACTACCTGGTTGGATTGTAATATGGTGGGGGACCTTTTTGTGAATGTCAACATGTTTGTGTCTTCTAGTGCTCCAGGCCATACCATTTTGTCTACAAACTTGAAAATTGGCATCTGTACTCCACTAGACTCTTTCTAAAAATGTTCTCAATTTTTATTTTTTGGGGAAAAAAGGCTTTTTTGATCTTTTTTTCTGGGCCTTATTTTGACGGGTTCATTAATAACACCTAGATTTTCAAGTAACTTGATGTTTCTGAATTTTTACTACTCTATTTTCTAATAGAAAATGCCAGTGATGCCATTGATAGAATTTATTTGACCATATTTTTTCTTCGGTGGAATTTTTCTTCATGAATTTTTTTTAGGCTACGGTCGTTATTGACTGTGACAGTGAGCTCAGTACTATTCTGGATAGAATGATCACACTAAACGATGGAAATCATTGCAATCAATCTGGTCAATCGTAACACAATTAGGTTGGTCAAGTTGCTTGGTTTGGTCAGTTGGCTTGGTCAGCTTTCTGTTTCCATTCGATCCGTAACGGTTATTGACTCATCCAATAGTTTACGCTAATTCAATATATTAGGTGTATATAGTGACCCACTTTACGCCACCGCAATATCATCATCATCATCATCATCATCATCATCATCATCATCATCATCATCATCATCATCATCATCAGTCTTTTAACGTCCGTCGTTTGACATAGAGAATTGTGGCCAATCCCGGAGAAGGTCTATCATGGGTATCGCGGAGCCAGTATTTCCTGAATCTGTCCGGTTCATCTCTCCATCTTGTGTTCTGTCGGCCTTGGTTTCTTATGTGATCTCTGGGGATCCATGTTGTAAGACATCACGTCCATCAGTTGTCTTTAATTCTTGCAACATGGCCTGCCCATTGCCATTTGAGTTTTTTGATAGTTTCTATGATGTCACGGACACCCGTTTTCTTCCTCATATACTGTGCTGTCTTGTGATCTCTCCATGTAAGGTGGAGCATGATTCTCTCATGCACACGTTGCATACTTTTCAGTTTGCAGGTCTGTCTCTTGGTTAGGTTCCATGTTTCAGCTCCATAAGTGACTATCGGGAGAATGCATTGGTTG
This sequence comes from Thysanoteuthis rhombus, assembly GCA_963457665.1. Classification (NCBI taxonomy): domain Eukaryota; kingdom Metazoa; phylum Mollusca; class Cephalopoda; order Oegopsida; family Thysanoteuthidae; genus Thysanoteuthis; species Thysanoteuthis major. The sequence continues at coordinate 32,179,736 of OY735222.1, read as the reverse complement.
TATACTCTTCTTTTTAGGATTATTGGAATCATCTGGTTCTTGAAAGTTGAGCTTGCTCTGCCGAAGGCTTGCCACCCCTAAGTGATTCTTCGTTTGATTTCCTCCTCTTTTGAGGGTCTCGTTCGTACACGTCAATATATGATTACCAATTTAATAAGATACGATGGAAAACCGTGCACCCGACGAGCCAAATTGTCCCGTTAATTTCTTACTAATAAATGTGATGTTGAACATAAATGACGACATGGATAATAAAATCCGTTAATTCTGATGAATATTTTGTCTGATCATATTTTTTAATCAAAAAATATAGAGATACTTTTTAGAGCCTCAGTATGTCTTTTGGAGCCTCTGTATACTGATTAAACACCGCCATATGTTTACATACGTCAAAGCAAATATTACCAAGATACAAACAAAAAAACGGGAGGAAAATTAACAGCACCCAATATTGGAAGATTAGCATAGCCTGCTGCAAATTTTCTTATCTTCATCTCCAAAACATGCCACGGGGTGCCTCACACTCTGGTTTTCTACCAGACTTGGCAACAAAACCTTTAGATGCATGGTGTAGACTTACGGTGACCGAACTAATATCTCTACCGCAGACCATTCGCTTGTGTATTATTACAGGAAGCTCTGCATTTTGGACTTAGTACCAAACCAAGCTAAATTTAGTAAACAGTTATTCTCCATTATTATACGGACAATACAGTATTATGATCTATTGAATGCAAAGAAAATTAAGTTTACTTAGTGGGTTAAATTTTTACATGTTACATGTATCCTAACGGTGTCGGAGAGTGTTTGTTTTGTAGCAAGCTGTTATAGACACAGCGCATACATTTTCCTCTCCTCCTACATCCCAGTATGAATTAAAGGTAATTGCTTAATTTCAATTGCTTTCCATCGTGACTGCACAGACCGTCATTTTACGATCGTTAGTGAACAGCGCAGATCAGAAAAAAGAATAAGGAAAAACTCTATATGGTTAGATTTCGCCTCCTGCAACTGTTGGCTCACGTAGATCTAGAGGTAGAGCTTTCTTTGGGAAAACAGGGATAATATCTATAAACGGTTGTGGAATGACTGTCTTGGAATAAAGTCTGGACAGCAACTGAATTTAAAATTAAAGAAATACTAGGAAAGAATTAATGATGGTTGAAAATGGTTATTCGAAATCCTGCTTTGATATTACCTGGTCTCGAACACAAAAACCAGTGGGAAAGATTGGGTGACAACCGTAGCGTGAGTTATCGTCGAGTCTACATCACAGAGCAATTTTCTGGTGTCGTTTGTTTGATACTCATTTTGTTCCTTACTACTGTGGCCTTGTGCCAGGTTAGATTCATCATCATCATCATCATCATTATCATCATCATCTTCATTATCATCAGTCTTTTAACGTCCGTCGTTGGACATAGACCTTCCCCGGGATTTGCCACACTTTTCTATCATGGGCGTCGCGGAGCCAGTAAGCAGATTAAATAGATTTGATTTCAAGAACATCTAGATAGAATAACACTCCTGGCTACTGCAGTGTCAAACTCCACTCCCACTTCTTCCGACTGAAGATAATTACTGAAACATTTGTATTGCATATATATAACAAAAAAAAAACTATAAATGCTTTTTGTTTTCGTATAAATGTGTTCATTTATTATAATGAAATAATCCCGTGCGTATCTGTATGATAAAATTTCGTAAATATCTAAGATTTGTCAATTGAGTTCAGTCAGTAAGGCAGTCTCCTGGCAATCATTTGGTTGTGAATTCAAATCATGATAGGGGAATGTGAATTTAAGATATCAGTTTACATCCCTCATTTTGGTAAGGGTTGTTCTTGTTACGGTAAGAAAACAAAGTCAACCCCAGTCTCCATGCTGGAGTTAGACTACACACGGATTTTTCAGCTTTGCAGCAGATGCTCTGTGCAACCTGGGGTCTGTGTGCCAGACTAAACAAGGTAAATAATAATAGATTGGTGACTTTTATTGAAGTATAAGAGCTTCTATTGCGGATTCAAAAAGTTATCAAATATTGATGGAATGTTTTGTGTGAAATGATTTTTTTTCAACAGTGGTGGGGAGGGGAGTATGCAGGGGTACGACGTGCACTGATTTCTCGATTTCCTGGTTTTTTTTTATGTTCAATGTCTGCTTAGGAGACCTTTATAATTAGCTATCCTTTGTCAAATTACCGACGGGGGGCTTACAAAACTCCAGTAGCACAGGTTCGCTTAGCTCAACCTTGTGATTTCAGTACATAAATTGAACAACCGTGGCCATCAAAGATGGTGAAGGTTTCTATCCTTTTTTTTATGTGCTTTTGTTTCTTTATGTGTTTGTGTGCTCTGGCCATACCGTTTTGTCTACAGACTCAAAAATTGGTATTAGTACTCCCCTAGAACCCTTCTAAATTTTTTAATTTTTTAAATTTATTTTTCGAAGGAAAGGTTTTTTTATTTTTTGCAGGGTCTTATTTTGACAGGTTTATTATTAGTAGTAACATCTAGATTCTCCAAAATCTAGATATTTCTAGCGTTTTATTTCACGTGTTTTTCCGTGGAAAACGCCAGTGATGTTTCAAATAGAATCTATTCTGACTACATTTATTCTTCGTTCGATTTTTTCTACCTGACATCAACATTTTACGCTTGGTTGTTCAATTGTTGACTGTAACGCCAAGCCCTATATACAGCCTTACCGTATTCCCAGTTCCCGAATCCATTTCAATCACTGCTTTGGAATTAAAAGTGAAATACTTATAATTCTTATTTCATGTTTGAATTCCGTCATATTTTGTTCACTTGTAGTACATACGGTTGATTCATTTAATGTTGCAGAGACATCGTTGGCAAATCTGTCTTGCTTGCCATTCGTTGGTATAGTGAGTTCATACCCCACCATTAAATTGTTCTTTAGCCCAACTGAATTTAGTGAATATCTATGAAGTTTGAAAGTGGAATGCTTTTTACATTTAATTTTTGACCCAGACCAAAATGAGAGTTCCAACATGTTTATCTCGTAAATAATGTAATACCGTCGTCTTTGATTCTTAATACTGATATCAATCTTCTTGGCATTATACAGGAATAAATATGATTCATCCAAAACTCACAATATAAATATATTTATATATTGTGAAAAAAAAAACCTTGAAAAATAGTTCTCAATGGTATTGAATTGTCATAAGTATTGAAAGGAGAATGGAGTTCTGGTATTGGCCTTTTACAATACTTGCTCTGACAAACATCTCAAAACTCTACTCTTAAAAGAAAACTTTGGAAAAAGTATATATATATATATATATATATATATATATATATATATATATATATATATATATATATATGATGGAGTAAGGATTCGCTGCACAAACACGTTTATGTTTCTGTTCTGTTTAGGCTTCTTCAGGTGTTTCTTTTGCTTGGGCTTCTTTCGCTCGAAGAAGCCCGCACACGGTAGAAACATAAACGAGTATATATTGCAGATTTTTGCTCCATCACATTTCAGGCTCTACTCTAAATCAACAACGTTTAATGTTGAATGTATTGAGCACTTTATGAAATAAACTCATCACACATCGAATATTGCATTATACTATATTATATTGCATTCCTGATTTATAATATATATATATATATATATATATATATATATATATATATATATATATATATATATATATAGGAAAAGAGATGAGTTGGCCAAATAGTTCGGTTAATGATACGTAAAATAAAAATAACAAACTGAGTTCTGAATTCTAACTGAGGTAGTTTATATTCACATCGCACTAGTCTAATAGCCTCCCAGGGAAAAGGCATTGTATGATATGATATATGATATGATAGAGCTGTAGATTAGGTTAGGCTAAAGACATTTGCCCTTTTTTTCCATATGTCAACAGCTTTCATAAGACTTGATGAACAAGGGTGATGTTGGTGACTCAATGGCGTATCAGAAAATTTTGACTCGTTCAATGCTAGTAAAGTGTGCACTTAAAAGCTTGATGCGAACGGGGCATCTACCAATGAAGCTGGTAGATTGTTCAATCGGACTAACACACGACAAGCAGAGAAGTATTGCCTGAGCCTTGCATCGCATCTGATTTTTTTTTTCAGCTTGAATGTATGACCTTGTGTGGTGTTGTTCTTTTCTCTGGCAAAATGATCGTCAACGTTGTAGAACCTGTGGATGAGTACTTAAATGTACTGGTCATATCTCCCTTGTCTCTCCTGTACAGCATACTTTGTATCTTGCTAGTCTCTCTTCATATATATTAATCAGACAGTTCTGGAATTATCTTTGCTGCTGTCCATAAAAGTCCATCTATCAGATCTTTGTCCTTTTGGTACTGTGGCGACCATACAGCATTGGCAAACTCCAAAGGAAGACGTACCAGGGCGACAAAAGAGCGAACATGTCAGTGTTAGCAACTAAAAACTGGTATGGCATTATGACCAGACGTGAATCCATCTCTAACAATTAGGTCCGGCTAAGTATTACCTACGGCTGCTGGTACCATTTAATCTTGTCATATGATGCTTGGAGAGTAGATGGGTACCACCTAGTAACCTGTAGTGCGCCAAGAAGTTCCATGAAGGGCCTAACGGGTAATGGGATAATTTGATTTATATCTTATTTTCGTAAATTATAGTTCCTACCGATTCGCCCTTCCATACACAAATAATTTTCTGATTCTGTAGTTGTGGGAACTTTGGAAACTCAGACTTTATTTCTAAATTGCTTTCTTCAGTGAACATTTTTGGGTGGCTGAACGTTGTGCAATTCTTGTTTCTATTCAAATAGATAAAATCCAAAATAGTGCAGTTATTCGACAAACTTCAAGAACATCGTCTTTTTATGTCAAGATTTTTTGGACACAGCAGTTATTAGGCTTCATATTTTCCTTCTTTTTTTCCTTCACCTAAAATTGAAAAGAGTGAAATTTAAAGAAAAAGATATTTAAATGTGTACCCAAAATTTTTTTTTCGCGAACGCTCGAAAAACAAAACGAAAACTTGCTTAAATTCCATTAAAAAAACATTATGTAGGAAACGGACATTTTTTTTTTTCTCTAATTTGTAGTCGAGTTGAAATTTTAACAACAATTCAAGTTGGCATTTATTTGAATCATCATGTGATTTAAAGTACTAGAATAAATTTGGGATGAAAATGTCATTCTTTAAGCGACCGACGTCAATTGCGTTGTATTTCACTGATCGAGTCTCTCAGATGGTAATATTCTTTCCTGCGTTCACCATAATACTTGAACCGATCACCGTGGCTTAGTGGTTCAATCCAAGTTTTATCGAAGGCTTAAAAATGGTACTCTACGCCGAGTACTCAGCTCAAGGGGTAGGATTGAGGAACCTTTCTCTAAAGCTATGGAATTACGACCAAATCACGTCGGATACACGTGTTATCATAAGATCAAAGGGGAGCTATGTCGAGCCTGGTCAGTACCTAGATAAGGGGAATACCAGGTGCCGTAACCAGAACAAAACTCCAACAGGCCTGGCAAGTCAATCTTACTAACAATTGACGGTGTGTACGTAGACCCAAGGCAACCATCGATGATAGTATATGCGGAGAACGATGATAAAAATAACAATTACCGTAATACTTCTTTCATGTGACAGTTTGCCACAATTTTTCCGATGCATTTCCAATCCTTAAAAGGGGAGGGGTGAGATTTCTTGGTGATATACATACACTTTTTTAAGGAGTGAAAATGATTTTGCGTTGATAAAATTAAATACAAAAATGATCAAGCAGATAAAAATGTCAAGATTATCCCGCACACAGTGGCGTACTCGACGGGGGTGCAATGAGGTGCTGCAATGCTATTTCTGTCGGCTAATTCCAAGATGATTTAATAAATCTTGTAAATTTGTAAGGTCTTTGCATTTGCAATCGATTTTCGAAATAGATCAGATTTCTGTACACATTCATATGCCATGTTCAATGTCTTCACCATTTCTTGATGGACGCACCTACTTCGTCGGCAAACTTAGATGCCTACACCTCCAATTATTTTGGACCCACACACTTTGTTGGCAAATTAGAGGCCTGCACCCTCCAAAAAATAATTAAGCACGCCCCATCACCCCTAAAATGACAGAATGACAAGTTAACTGAACAAAAACAGTTCCCATGTCTTAGTACAAAAAATATTTATGTGGTTTAATTGAAACTTTTATACGAAAAGTATACAATGGGAGGGAAATTAATTTTTGGACACGTGCAAAATATTCATTTAATATACTTCCAATTTACATAGGTGGTTCATTTTGATTCAAAATTAACAATTACAAAAAATTACGGAAAAAAACTTTTTATTTCCAAACATAGAATGCTAGAATATCAAACTAGATTTTGCAAGCGTCCAAATACATCTCCCCTTCCCCAATTGTAAAACAAATGTTTAAAGTCCTTTGAGTTGGGAGGGTCGTTTAAGTTGGTCTTTCTCAAACCAAATTATTAAAAGACCATCTGGTTTATTATCATTAAGGAACTTTGCATCGGGCGTCCGCTGGACTTTTTTTTTTGCACGGAGTTCGATCCTAACTGGGTTATTCTTTCCGCTTGCCTTTGACTTGCGTAAACAAAGTAAATATCTAAAAACTACTTAGTATAGTCATTACATCGTATTTGGTACATCAATGTATAGCAGTACCATTTTTACTTCGATTTCTGCCTTTTTAATCATTATTTCTTCGATCTATCAATAAAATACAACGGAAACAATTGCATAATTTTAAATCCAAGGAGCAAATTGATTTTTCATTCGGACGGATATTTACTCATTTTTGGACTTTGGTAGCCTCCTGATGATAGTATTTAAAAGTGATTTTCGCATTAGAGAACCATCTTGCTGACTGAAATAAATTCAGGTAAGAATTATTTTTTTTAGTGTTTCCCCTTTTTTTTCACACCTGATTTGAAGTACTGTGTCAACAACTGACCCTTTTTTTTATCTCAAAATAATGAAGTTACATCCCACTTGACGCAACACTTTCAATATGAATGTTGAAAACTATTGCGAAGAAGAGACCATGAAAAGAGTTTGAAGAGAATGTTGTCCCAAAGAGAATATGAACATATACATATATATATATATATATATATATATATATATATATATATATATATAAGAAAACTAGGGATTTCACTCATTTGGGATCTCTAAAATTAAAACAATACTAAAGAAACCCAGACAAAATAATGAGATGTCTAATGATTGATGGGTGCGATAATAAAATCACGTTTCGTTTTGTCTATTTACACAGCTCTTGTTACTAGTGGCATAAATGTATAAGGATTTTTTTATCTCTCATTTTTACATGTGAATATTATCCTTATGTGTTATTGGTAGCCATTTTGCATTTGCAGAGTCAATAATTGGCTTTTTTTTTCTGAAGAGCAAGCGAATCTTCCTCGGTAAATATTTTCTTTTTGAGCGAGAAACCTAGTTTGGGATTTATTCTTGGGGGGGGGGGGGATCACTGCCTATCCTGCAAATTTTGTTCAAGAAATATATGGATGAATTTTCACTTTAAACAGCCTCTGGGTGTTTACATTTTGGGTGTATCATATATGTTCACAACAAGATAGAGATAGACATCGGTTTGGTTAGAGCCAAAATATTTTTTGGAAAGAAGAGCTCTAGGGAAAAGACTTACAAAAGGAAGCAAAATGAATATTTTTCAGTTGTCTGAAGTATGATTATTATCATTCTATGATCTATTCAGATTATAATCTCCATTGTTTTGATCGTCAGGTTTCAGTCAGTACAGTATTCGGCTTTCTTCAAATGTATGTTGCATCCAGAAATCTTTGAGGAGCTTTGGACAGAATCCTTTATTTTACTCACAACCTTTTTGCTAACTTCAATTACGACAATTCGTGGTGTCTGTTATAGTTTGACAAAACGTCTTTTGGGAAGAAAAGGACAAGTACCAGCTTAAAATGAAAATAAAAAGATTACAGGACTTTGTTATTTCAGTCCTTTTTACGAAATAAAATTCTACTTTTTCCTATGAGTATGTAAGGCCACCCCAGTTCTATGTAAGCTACATTTCATTTCGTGACTGTATCACCTCTGTCTTCTATTCAGGTTATAGTTGAAGCTAATGGATTGATAGACCCAATTTTTTTTTTTTTTTTTTTTTTTTTTTTGATACCTGCCGCTAAGATTCAACTTGTGATTGAAGCGAATCTTGGAGCTAATTTCATCCATAACATTGTTGTGGCGCTCGCTGGAGGGGGGGTAATATTTTGGCACACTTGATTTCAAAGAGACTTCTAAATATGTTCGAGAGTAAGAATAGAGAACATGCGACCCCCCCCCTGGATATTTCCAGATGCACATTCTCAATTTTCTCCTGAAATTCTTCCATTCAAGAGGTGCAGCTGGTGGGGGGAGTCAAAATTCAATACTCCCTGTGTCCCCAATAGAGGGGGTTGCTCAAAGCTTGATAAACAGTACTTCACCTGCTGTATTTATACTGAAAAATCTCACTAAATATATCGGCTCAGGGAGCCAAACTCCTCCCGTCCACAACTCTAGCTATGCCTTTGCTGACGTCTCTTGTGTTACTCGATCTCTTGTATGATTTCCTTACTTTTCGATTGGCGGTTCCGGTTTGTGCTGAAATTCTATATTCTAAGAATTTTAACCATGAGATCAGATTTTGAAATAGCTGTTAGAATAGTTGTTGACTCAATAAACACGATCATGTTTTCGTTTGAATGAACGAATACTGCAGCCTGTTGGTCGCAAAAGTTAGTAAAAGGCCCAACGAACATGTTGGTGATAAATATGAGGGCTTCTGGTGTGTTCCGGGTGTTTCTTGGTCACATAGTGATTCCATGTACCTGTTTGATTGGTTGGAAGTAGAATAATTATATGTAGTGTACACATTTCACATGTCCATCAGTTAGGCATTCCAATTTTATTTGAAATACAACGATTAAATGTGATTTAAGCATCTATATTTGGGTGGATCAATAATTTCGTTGCCTACCGATTATCAGATTCATTTTGATCTGAAATGTTCACCGTTTAATGTTCGTTTGAAATTATTCGATAAGCGTTGAAGATTAGAGTATTGACAAGGAAGGGGAATATGTTGAAAAACAGATTTGTTATATCAGATAAATGCTTATTTTAATCATTTGACGGATCCATATGTATGTTTTTATAAGTATGTATCAAATACTCTAAAGACAAATATTTTTCATTGTGCGTATATGTCTTATAGATTAGAGGACGTCTACACCCTGATGCTTAAAAAGTTGTCTATAGCAGTAACTTGATACAGGGGTTAACATACGATAGGTGGCGATGAACTCCGAGGTCTCTTCAAGTTCTGGATTACTAAATCCAGCCATGCTAAGCGAAGCGTTGGGACCGTCAATAACTCCGTTGTCAGAAGCTCTGAAAAAGGAATTGATGAACTGTGTATACCTCGACGGAGGTAATTTTATAACATTTTTATTTTATGTGGTTTCAATCCATTAGATTTTCTATGCCAGTTTTACGGTGTTTTTTTTCTAAGGAATCTTACCCCAACCCGACAATGAGATATGACTGAATTATTTATGGATTAATTATACAAATATATTTAAGTATTAATGTATCGATTGCAATAATTGTCCATTTTCTAGAGGTAGTCCAGTGGGCGAGTAAAATTGATCAGCAGATACTGTTCCAACTGCACCTGTTATTTGTTTGGTCTGTTGCTAACTTGCAATCTATTTTCACCCTATATTTAAGCAACGTAAGGTTTGATTAGTGGATGTGTTATTTGCGTGCTTATCTCCGGGTTGGACTTCCGAATCCCGACAGAGATTCGTTAATTTTATAAATCAATTTGCTTTAGCGTGACGGAGACCAACAAACAAAAGTGACAACGACTTTTATACGTTGATAATAACTAGCCAGCGGGTCTGCTGTTAACAAGCTAGTCTATCATACCATTACTACTACGTAGTGAGCTTCTTCTGGTAGTGGTGTAGGATGTTAATTTATGCTTAAGAGTTGTCACGTGTAGAAGGTCTGAGATATTGTGATGAAAAGGGGGTAGTAAAGCCGTTTTGGATGGGTTAGTTCTATCGGAGGTCGGTAAAATGCGGTGAAATTTTGCTGGAGTATTCCGACTATATATCTGACCTAAGTAGATAACGCACATGACGTGAACACTTCGTAGTTGGTAAATGCCCGAGCTAACCATAGGGTTCTACCGTCTCTTTGAAGGAGAATCACGATAGTACGGCTGTCTGTGCGAGTATAGATCCCAGACACCCCGACATGAACAGATGACCAAGCTGACTTTAAAGGTGTACTGTCCCTCCAGAGGAGCAACCCAACAGTGTAGCTGCCTGTGTAGATTGGAGTCCGGGTCTGAGTCAAAAACTGTGGAGAGAGGGACAAAAGAAAGAAGGAGAGGAGACAATAATGCTGTCAACATGGACGGTAGTGGTCGTATTGGAGGAAAAAATATAGGTATTAATGTATATTTACCTTGAACAGCCTACTTGATTATGTTATTATTTTTTTCTAATTTTAAGTTTGTCTCTTCCCGTCCTGTGTTTTCTTCTTCTTTTTTTTAACCCTTTGATAACGTAACAAATAGAGAATAACATTTGGAAGTATATGTTTCAGCCTGAAGTATGGTTTAAGCATAAACTAATTGGACAATAAGTTTAAACTGTTAGGCGTCTTTCATCGTGTCCTTGTTCGTCTGGATGCGCTTTTGTTCGAGGCTTTGTTTGCTTTAGATAGCTTGTTTCTAACATCGTAGCATCTGCTGACACGATTCATTCTGAGAAAGTGGTGCTTGAATGTACCCAGCTTAGTTGCACGGATAGTAATAGAAGCCACTTCTCGGGTGCAGATTGAAGTAGGATAAGTTGTTTTTTTTTCTTCCAGCTAACTAAGACCGAAGAGTTCGGTGGCTTTTGCTAAGCAGGGCGTTGTTGTAGTGCTCGTTTTAAGTGCATCATCTGCATAGAGTAGTTCTCTCGCTAGTTTTATTCTGACCACACCGTGAGCCTGCAGATGCTTTCGATTAAATTAGCAGCCACTTGAATGCGTGCAGATGTACGTCTTTGGTGTCATCCATCTTCTCGGACGCCTGCTCCAATACTGTGATGAAAAATGTTGAGTCATAACGTAGCCCTCCCTGCTTCACATAGTTCTCGATTGGAAAAGTGTTTGAGGTAACTTCGAACCCTGATTCTGTCCAACTGCGCCACATGCAATCGGATGGTCGTATTTAGAAACTGGGGAGGGCCGCCGGGCTTGTGCAAAATCTGATAAAGGTTTGGACTGCTACAAAGATGACAGATAGCCCTTTATTTTGTAATTCTAACTACATTTTTCTAGCGCTTTCCTTGAGTATATCATTGATCAAAGTACTCTGTGTGTGTGTGTGTGTGTGTGTGTGTGTGTGTGTTTTGCCCTAAAACCTAAGGAAATAAAGAAAAAGGGAGAAATGTTATTAATCCCACATGGGACATTTGTTGTTTTTTTTCTGTTTGCAGCTTTTTGAATCTAAAATTATGCTCGCTGAGTTAGTTCAGATTTACCATTATTATTAAAAATCCGGGGTTTTTGGGGGGAGGGGGGTCAGATATTCATTTATGTCCTTTGCTTCTCTTTATGTTTCTCTCCCCTTTCCTGTTTTCACCCCCTCTGAGCTCTCAACAATCCACAGAGACTAATTTCTATGGCAGAAGGTTCCTTAATGTTGGTATCATCAAAGATTACACAAACCTATACCAAAGAGACCAGTTAACACATACTTTATTTTTTACCCGGAGAAAATAGCAAAGGTAGGAAAGTGTTTAGGAGAAAAATGACCTACATTGTTTGGAATCATAAGCAAGAATCCTCTCAAAATGTAACATTTTGGTTACTAATGCAAATATTCATTAGGAGGTGAAGAAAAAAATCAAGAGAAATGTTACTCTCATTTACACAGATACAAACACCTCCCCTCCCGCTCCTACTAAATAACCAAACAACACAGAAATATTCCCATTCTCTCAGTAGCATCAAACATGCAAAAAGCAATTTTTTTTTCTGAGAAGGCTGAAAAGATTTTCCAGTGAAAAAGATGGCTTGCCCATGTCGAAATGCATCAAAATATGTCAATGGAATAATAAAAGAATTTTGAGATGTAACACTTATCTCTTTAGTTTTTCTCTTTACCTTCCAATTGTCATTATTATCAACATTCTTTGGATCACTTCATAATCACAATACAAATATTTATTACTCTGAAATTTAGGTGACGTTTTTATACGTAATCAGGAACCTAATTCAAAGATATCATTCGTTTTCTTTCCTTTTAATTGAAAAATAACGGTGATTTCAAAAAGGAACAAAGGATTTATCAAATTATTGTATTTCCTAGGCAAAGCGCTCTGATATGCTGACATTAGGCTAAATTACCGATCCTTATATAAATAATCCCATCATTTTTGACAGGTAGTATGATAATAATAATACTGGAAATGTATGCCAGCAAATGATTTAAATGAACTTTAAAATGTTAACCAAATGAACTGTTATTTTATACCAATCAAATATTGACTGCTTATAAACATTTTCCAAAGTAAACATTTTTCATTCCAAAGTTGGCTGAAGTTCTATTTAGGAAAAGATTGTACAATTTGCCAGCATGTTACTGGTCATTATCATTATCATTAGCTGTTATAAGTCCACAGCTGGACAAAGGCCTTTCCATGATTAGCGTTATTGCGCTAGCCTCTGCCACGTCTTACCAGCAAACTTTTCAATCACATCTCTCGATCTTGTGCCTGGTCTTTTCCGACTGGGTTTACTGTCCCACAGTCCCAATTAGATTTTTATTCCCTCTGTTGTCCTTGCTAAATGTTCTGCCCGTCTCCATTTTGGTGGCTCAATCACTTGTCCGATATCCCTCACCCTGGCCCTTTCTCAGATCCATGGTGATTTTTTTCTAGCAAAAAGTTATTCCTAACATTGCTCTTTTCATTGCTCTCTGTGCATTGTTGACTTTGTATTTGTGTGCTTTTGTAAGTTTCCAGATTCGGCAACTGTACATCATAGCTGGTACTATGCATTGATTGTATACTTAACGTTTTGAGCATATTGTTAATTTACTTTCCAGTATGTCTCTATTTATACCAAACGCTTTTCAACCAAGTGTTATGAGCGAAATTATTTCAGCTTTCTCTAGTTTTATGGCCTGGTGTAGGTAAATGTAATCCTTAACCTCGATTCTTAAAGTCTTTTTGGGGACATTGTTATTGACTTTTGTCTTCATCTTTAGCCCTATTTTTTTTTGCTTTTCCTATTTATATCTCTTAACATGTTTTGTAGCTCATCCTCAGTGTCTAATATCAAGGCAATATCATCACAGTACAACGAACCGTTGAAATATTCTCCGTTTATGTTTACTCCCATGTTTTCCCTGTCTGATTTTCGTAAGGTGCTTTTAAGGCTCATGCTAAAGTGTTTTAGTGATATCATATCCCCTTGTCACGCTCATTCTCCTATCTTTATCTTGTTAGTGTTTTTATGAAGTCTCTTCATTGCAGTACCATGTTCATTTATATAATTCTCATTTATACTTTGCTGATTGTCGAATAACCACTTCTAAAGCCTATCTGTTTGCACAGCTGGTTTTCATCTGAAGTGTTTGTTAATCTATTTGTAAGTATTTTTGAGAATAGTACGTAAATGTTAGGTAATGATGTGTAATGGATATTAAAAATATGAGTTATATGCAAAGGCTAGACTTTTTTTCATTGTTTAACTGGAATAAGAAAAATATTTATTACTTCTGATTTAAAATAGGAAAATACTACTCATTTTTTATCTTATCATAGTAAGGGTTCTTAGGGACACTTTTGCTATCTCCTAGAGGAGGGCATAATTATCAATTAAAAGGTGACCCAACGACCAGAATAGAAATTTAGGGCTGGCAAAAGTAAACCACAGCATCTACCTAAGACAACGAATCTCTATAAAATCCTCAAAAGAAGAAGAAATCAAAGCAAAGAATCACTCTAGGATGGCAAGCTTCTGGAAGAACAAGCTCAACCTTCCAAATCAAGAAGATCCCATTAATCCTATAAAAAGAAAGAAAGGTCTACAACCAATGCATCCTATGGAGCTGAAACATGGAACCTAACCAAAAGATTGACCCTCAAATAGAGAACTATGCAACATGCACAAGAGAGAATCCTGCTCATCATCACATGGAGAGATCACAAGACAGCACAGCATATTAGAGAAGAAGCAGGGGTCCGAGATATGGTAGAAACCATTTGAAAGCGCAAATGGCAATGGGCTAACCATGTTGCAAGAATGGTAGACAACTGCTGGACATCCATAATCACAACACAGGTCCGCAGAGATCATATGTAAAAATGCGGCCAGCAAAATATAAGACAGCGTGACAAACTAGAAAAGTTCTGAAAAAAAATACAAATTTTGATGCCCATGATAGAGAAGTCTGACAAATCTTGGGGAAGGTCTGTTCAAATGATGGATGTTGAAAAACTCAGGATGAAGAGCTAAAGAAATGTTTTACCCTCTCACAGTTGCATATGATATGGCTATGATAATGTTTCATCACTTCCTTTGTTAGAGACAGTTTATAGGACCCACAGACCTCGCAACTGTGGGGAGTGATGGATGTGGAGTTTTTGGGACGCAATATATCTGCGGATAATCCCAATAATCCTAAAAAGAAGAGTATACAACCAATGCATTCTCCCAGTAGTCACTTATAGAGCTGAAACATGGAACCTAACCAAGAGACAGACCTGCAAACTGAGAAGTATGTAACGTGCGCATGAGAGAATCATGCTCCATCTTACATGGAGAGATCACAAGACAGCACAGTATATGAGGAAGAAAACGGGTGTCCGTGACATCATAGAAACTATCAAAAAACTCAAATGGCAATGGGCAGGCAATGTTGCAAGAATGAAAGACAACTGATGGACATCACGTCTTACAACATGGATCCCCAGAGATCACATGCGAAACCAAGGCCAACAGATTACAAAATGGAGAGATGAACTAGACAAATTTAAAAAATACTGGCTCCGCAAAGCCCACGATAAAGAATTGTGTCAAATTCTGGGGAAGGTCTACGTCCAACGACGAACGTTAAAAGACTGATGATGATATCTGCAGAACCCTGAAAAATCTTAAGATAATCTTGGAAAATCTAAATAATAATCTGAAGACTTTGCTGTTAGGTTTATATATTTATCATGTATAGAACTCTGAAATTGCATTCATCAAATCTGCCATGATGTAAATATTTACACAAGACACCCTTTCTTTTTATAGTTTCTGTTCATCTGTATCAGTCAGTAAACATACTCCTTGCATTTTTTTTTCTCACATCAGTGCGATATAAGTTATTGGGGTGAGGAAAATACTAATGTTATAATTAGTACTTTTGAATTGGTTGGTGAGTCAAGCGAATTGTTGAGTAATAAAGATGGGTTTATGGGCACAACAAAGATCTAAGATTCTTCTGATTGAGGGAAAGGAAATAGGAGTGCTACCCCCTGCCATTTTTTTCCTTTATTGCAAGTGCTAATAAGTGGCCTAGAGCTGATAATTTATGGTTATATGTTAAGTAAGAGGGTTATTGAGCCTTCTGAAGTATTGACTGATAATATTCAGTTTTCATGATTCTGTTTCTGTGCATCATCACTGATAGATTATCAATACAAAAAAGAAAAACAATGTCGCGGGATGAATGATATGCAGACGATTCAATATTTCATTGGTTTTTTTTTTTTCTCCCCTTTCCCCTCATCATTCTTGTCTTTAGATGCACTAGCATCTCTTGCACTGACTGCCATTATTGACTGACAGATGGGTTAACATACTGAAATTTGAATTATGTTTCTTGCTGAGTGTTGGCAATTTAGATGTTTTTGGCTGCTTCTAGATGTCAGATATTGCTATGTAGATAATTTTTTATAAAATGAATAATATTTCTTTTTCATTTTATTATGATAAAAAGTGATATTTTTATTTATCACAAGAGGGCCTGTATATTAGAGGAAAGACAGGAGTCTGAGATATCAGAGAATCCATTAGAAAACTCAAATGGCAACGGGCTTGTCATGTGGTAAGAATCTCAGACAACTGTTGAACATCATGACTCATGATGTGGACCCCCAGAGATCACAGGTGAAACCATTGCCGATAAAATGTAAGATGGCATGACAAAACTGATAAGTTTGGAAAGTACTGGTTATGTGATGCCCATAATAGAGAGGTCTGGTGAATCTTGGGGAAGGTCCCTAAAAGGCTAGTGATGATGGATAAAATAAATGTTTTCATTCAATATAAAGTTATTCAATATATAGTGATAAAAAAAGAAATATTTTTATTCAATATAGAGTGATAAAAAAAGAAATATTTTTATTCAATATAGAGTGATAAAAAAAGAAATACTTTTATTCAATATACAAAAAAAAAATACTTTTATTCAATATACAAAAAAAAAATACTTTTATTCAATATACAAAAAAAAAATACTTTTATTCAATATAGAGTGATAAAAAAAGAAATATTTTTATTCAATATACAAAAAAAATACTTTTATTCAATACATTGTGATCAGTAAGTAATATTTTTATTTCATATGTACCAGTAAAAAAGTAATATGCTCAATAGATTAGGTAATATTTTGATAAAATATGAATCAATTGAAGTCGTATTAAATCCATGAATAAATTTTTTATACATACATAGAATGTAGATGTTTTTAAGATGTTTTTTGACTCCATTTTAGATGTAAACTTGAAAATAAAGTTGGCAACAGAACCCTTAGATCTTCACGCAAGAGAACTATCATGATGTGACAATCTGACTTGTCCCCTGCCCTATTCTCCTCCCCACTGTTGGCGGGGAGGAATACTAAACTGTTTTGGACAACTGTGTATTCTAACAATCTCCTCATTTAATCCAGAATTTATTTATTTTTTTTGTTTCTTTTCTTTTTGATTATCTTTCAACTTGATGTTGACAGGAATCTGTCGTTTTCCACTTGTGTGAACTTCTCAAAAAGTGCAAAAGTTCTGATTGAACATGAAAAAAATTTTTGTTCATCAACCAGAATAAATCAAAGTAAAATATAGCATCTATATTCAAATTGAAAGTTATCATACGCCTTCCGTATTTTCCTTTTTTCATGAACATGTTTTTCATTTCTGCTTCTCTATCATGTTTACAATCTTCCTCTTTTTCCAATAATGGTCAAACTCTCAGAGTTGACTTTATGATCACGATTAGTCATGAACCTCAAAGTATCAAGTGATAATATCCAGTTTTCATGAATGTGTTTCTATGTGTCATCACCGATAAATTATCAATACAAAACAGAAAAACAATATCACTGGGTAAATGATACGCCGACAATTCAATAATTCATCGTTTTTTTTTTTTTTTTTCTTCCTTTTCTCTTCCTCGCTCTGTCTTGTTTTTAGATGCAATAGCATCTCTTGCACTGATTGACTGGCAAGCTGACATACTGAAATGTCATTTACGTTCCTTGCTCAGTGTTAGCAATGCAGATGTTTTCGGCTGCTTTTAGATGTCAGATATTGCTCTGTAGATGATTTTTGATACAGTAAGTGGTATCTTTTATTGAATATATAGTGATAAAGTAAGTTATATTTCTTTTTTGAATTTATAAAGATGAAAAATTATATATTTTTATTCAATTTTATGACAAAACAGTCTGGTATATTAGAGGAAAGACGGGAGTTCCAGGTATCATAGAATCCATAAACTTAAATGGCAACAGGCTGGACATGTTGCGAGAACGTCAGACAAACGACTTACAACATGGATCCCAGAGATCACAGGTGAAACCAGGGCCAACAAAATATAAGATGGTATGACAAATTAGATAAGTTCAAAAAGTACTGGCTCTATGGTGCCCATGATAGAGAGTTCTGGTGATTCTTGAGGAGAGTTTATGTCCAACAATGGACATTAAAAGGGTGATGATTAATGAAAAAAGTAATATTTTCATTTAACATATAGTTATAAAAAAGTAATATTACATTGAAGCAGCTACCTTATAAATCACAGGTTTGATTCTTGCGGCTGCTTCATCTTCTTTAATTGTTTATTCTATATACCCTGCCTAGGCCAAATGATACATTCACCATGTGATAATGGGATTATATATCTATATCCCAATAATTCATATATATATAATTACACACATTTAGCTTCATTGTATAATGTTATAATGGATACGAATCAATGTCGATGATATGAATAAAAAGTACTACTCTTTTTATTGACAAAAGGACCATATAGTTTACAATACAATTGTGCAAGAAACTGAATAGGCAAAAGGGATTGATTAATCAGGAATTGATCATCGGTGGGGTATAGGGAATATTTGATAGATTATGACTCGTGTCTCTCTGAGTGGCTGGCAAGTGTGAAACACAGATTCGAGTGTGAGGACACATTTGAGGAGGCCCAAATTTATGATACACTAAGGAACCAACCTTACTCAGAGTGAGCAACAAAGCATACAAGTTTGGTTAGGGACTCAATACAAAGCGTCACCTGACCTACATCTTTTGGCAGCATCATCATCAGTCTTCTAACGTCCGTTGTTGGACAGACCTTCCCAAGGATTTGCCACACTTCTCTATCATGGGCGTTGCCGAGCCAGTACTCCCTGAACTTGTCTAGTTCGTCTCTCCATCTAATATTCTGCCGGCCTTGGTTGAGCATATGATCTCGGGGGATCCATGTCGTGAGTCGTGATGTCCATCGGTTGTCCGCCATTTTTGCAACATGGAAAAAAATTGAAAAAAGTGATGATCGATGAGTAGATTACTTTTCGTTGGTCAATGATCACCAAAAAAAAATGTGAATTTTTCAAAAAAGAAGCATAAATGCTGCCGGACACAAACTAAGGGACAACTTAGCTTAAATTTGCATTGCAAATTAAATCCTCTCCACTAAAAACCTATTTAAGGAAGGAATTTTCAAAAAACAAAAACAGAAAATATGTTCTTTTCTTGATATGATAGAGAGTAAATATTAAAATTTTCAGACCTCTTGCTCGATCGGTGCAACTTGTATGTATAATAGATATATAGCCAACCAACCAACTTCACTTGAAAACTGAATAAACCTAAGTTGACAGTTCAAGTTGATGGTTTCTAATAATCATCAAAGAGTTTTCTGTAAACAGTAAAGTCAGGATTTCAGGCTGTGTGTGTGCACGCATATAAGCTTGATGGATCGCCCCTGACAAAGTATACTTTTGTCATTCAATATTCACAAGTAACTCAAGGCAGAGCCGGGCTGGTTTTGTGCATAGCTAGGGCACTTTACTTTATGATGGGTGAAGGTAAGTGACTTGACTAGGCTCACAGTCAAACTCTAGAATATCAGTGATCGGGTATCTTTTATAATAAAAATGCTTAAAAAGAATTCGCCCAGATAGATTGCCTTTCAATGAAAGCATAGACATTGATAGAAAGGATGACAGATTGAGAATCAGTTGGCGAGAAATTGAGTATTTTTTTCATTTTTATACCAATGACTAGCTTGTCTGCAGCAGGGTCAAGCTCCACTCCAACAACACAAGATGATTACGGCAACTTTTGTATTGTATATATAATGAATGAAAATATGTTAAAAAAATTTTTTTCAGTATAGATATATTCATCAGAATGAAATAAGCCTATACATATTTGTAATATAGATCTCCATAGTTGTATAAGATTTATCAGTTTGGTAAAAGCTGCCTACTGATCACTTGATCATGATTTAAAATCAAGAGATCTGTTGTTATGGTAGTAAAACGGTTTTTCTTTTAAAATCATGTATAAACTTTTACAGATTCTTACCTCTTCAGAGAATTCAGACTGTCAGGCAAAGACTTCCACAAATCACAAAACTTCTAAAACTTTCATTGTTCAACTTGGGAGGAAAATAAGACCAGGCATATGTTCAGCAGTTTTACATTTCAAGCAGTCATTATCATTTTTAATGTGTAGTTCAAAAAATAGCCAATGTGGCTTGATGCACTTTTTTATGTAAAATGTCAAGGTGACTGCTACATAATATTTCAATCAGAGCAACCTAAAATGTCTTGGTTTCTTTATGAACAGACCTCATATATAATCGCTAGAAATTTAATGATTTTGTGAAGTGAATTAGCAAGCAAGTACCTTTTTGGGGATGTTTTTGTTTATAGAGAAATCGGTAATATATTAATTTTGATAAATTGATGAGTGGGTAGATATAAAGCAGCTGGATGAAATGAATAGCTTTACCTATTTTGTTTTGTTTTTGTTTGTCTTTTTGTTGAACATGACTACTTTAAAAGTAAATGTTAAAATGATATGTAAATAACAATAATAAAGATGGCTTTTGGGGTATTTTTTTTCTTGTAATTTATCAAAAATATATGAAAGATAATCCAAGCTGACTAGACAACATCGCCATGTAATTTCTGGAGGGGTTCCAGGAGTCTCAATATAGGTAGATTAACTTTGGTTGGAATGTCTAGTCAAATGGAATGAATGAAAATCGTTAGATCATTGCCATGGAGAGATACTAAGGCTTGCGAATCAGGGAAACAAACAGCTATGTATTCAGTTTTTCATAAGAGACAGTTTTGGGGTTTTTTGAGAGCCGGTCATAACTGTCTCTGGAATGTTTTGAAAGAACGAAAGGGAAAGGAGGAAAAAAAAAAAATCGTTATCAGGAATGGCTAGCCATCTCGATGTGAACCATGGCTTTGCTTTTATGGATTCCTTTCAAGGGAATCACTTTGTGTCTTTGATGGAATATCACTGTTGTTATTCCTCTTGATCTGATGACGGATTTATTGATTTCGATCTTGATGGTGGATTTAAGGAATGTGGCAGAGAGTGGTTGTGCAACGGGTGGGTGGGGGGTTGGATATTTAGGGAATCGGCAGTCAGGAACATTCAGGGAGTCCCCTTTGTCTTTGGTTGGAAGGAGGACAACCTAATCAGCGAGAAGGGACGTTGGTAATTCTATTGGGTTATTTATGATTCTGTTGGCAACTCACATCACACATGCATCATACACACACAT
Organism: Thysanoteuthis rhombus; assembly: GCA_963457665.1. Classification (NCBI taxonomy): domain Eukaryota; kingdom Metazoa; phylum Mollusca; class Cephalopoda; order Oegopsida; family Thysanoteuthidae; genus Thysanoteuthis; species Thysanoteuthis major. Next base: position 32,158,595 of record OY735222.1, on the reverse strand, counting down.
TTGTCATTCTGGGAATGACAAGCATTGGCGTATGAGAACCCTTTCTATAAGGGGTGTAAAAGGCTTGATTTGCAGGAAATTTTCCCACGATTTGGCACGAATTGCACTGATTTGCCTGAAATTTAGCACATTTTGCTGGAATTAGAAAGGGCGTCGGGGCTCATTTACCCATGATGACAAATGATCTTAGATCACTTTCAACGCTCTGTCAACATTATTCACTGTTCAACATTTTGGCCGCCTTTTTTACAAACAGACTGCAGATATTGGTTTCTTTTTTATTTCTTTTTAATTCAAAAAAGCAATATTAAATATTTTCTATTCTATAACATTTCAGCAACTCAATGCAACCTGTTACAAGTTATTTGGGGAGCAGATGGGCGCTGCCAAGTAACACTCATTGCCCTGACAAATGCCATGGAGGGGGAGTACTCAGTATGGCATCACAAAGATCTACTAGGTCTTGGTTTAAATTGTAACTTGACTGGAACATTTTAGAACTTCATTCTTGCCATAGGGATATGAGAGAGAGAGAATACCGATTGATGGAATGGAACTCTATTTGATTGCACTTTGGAAAATATATTACCAAAGTGACCATCTATACGGTATGTCTAACTGGTGCAAAATGTTTCCATGATGATAGGTTGTCATTTGTCACAGAATTCTCACTTAATAGATAGATATATTAAATCAAATTTTCTGAGGGCCCAGTGAATCATTCTTGGGTACCATGCTGGGTCCGCCATGATAATTCTGAGGGCAATAATAGTTACTCAATGGTACCCATATCCTCTTTGCGGGTCATTTTAAGGTACATGATACTGGCAAGAGAGAGTAATCCCAAAAGCACTAATTTGAAGTGTACATAAACTAACTCAGCCAGAATTTGAACTTGATTAGACAATTCCATTTTCTGTGCTTCCCCATAATTTCAATGAAAATGTTTTAAAAAGAAAATGTATTATCTTTAACATTTTTACCTCCCAACAAATGAACAGAGGTAACATGTTGATCCCCAATGTTTGCCTGTTTGTTTCCCCACACATTATTTCCAAAAGTCCTCAATTAATTTTGACATTTTGTGGAAAGTTAGGATATGGGCAATGGTCCCATTTATATTTTTCATGGCCTGCACAAAGCCAAAAAGCCTGTGAGCAACTGAGGAAGTGGCTTATGCAGAAAGTACTTTTCCTTCTAATATGATCATTGATTTTTCTGTTGTAAGTTGAAAACAAAGGTCACTTATTTATAACAAAAAGTGTGTAATAAAAAATGATTAATTTGCTGTATTGATTTTTCTTCATTATTTATTCATTAAAAACCAAGATGTTCAAGACCTGAGCCAGCAGTACAAAGACTCCTCATAAGTTACTCTGCGGGAGGTTACACAAGCCATCAAACAGTCATAAAAAGGAAAGATGTTAGGACCAGATAATATCTCCATCCACCTACTCAAAAGAAGCTAGTCATGTCATCACCAGGAATATAAACAACTATTTAACAAATGCTTCAAACAAAAGTAAAGAGTGGAACACGAAGATAATAATGTTAGTACATAAAAATAGGAAGCCAAAAGATTCAAGTGACTACAGACCAAGAAGCTCATTCATTGATATGTGCAAACTTTTTAGAAAGGTGATCACCAACTGAATAACCAAAACACTTGATGAAAACTATGAAAACAGGCTTGCTTCAGAAGGAGTTACTTGACCATTGATCAACTCCATTTGGTGAATCAACTAGAAGAGAAAACAATAGAAAGCTACTCGCTTTTTTATTGACTTCAGCAAGGCCTTTGATTCTGCAAAGAAAAAACTTCAGTCATCAATACAATCTATTCAAAGAGTAGACCCTGTATATGTCAGAACTCTGCAACAAATCTACCAATTTAGCAGTTCCTTTCTTGCTACTTTAAAACTTTGAGCTCTTTTAAAGGTGACAACAGCTAACCCAAACTCTTCACAGTCTGCCTCAAAATCTTGCGAAATTTAGACAGGAGAAATAAAGGTATCAGAATTGATGGTTAATACCTTAGTGACCTTAGATTTGCCAATTGCATCGTCCTCTTTGCTGAGAAGCTTTATGAAATCCTAATAATGATAGATTAATTGGAAGTAAAAATGTAGCTCTTTGCAAGAACTTCAGTAAAACCAATATCATGTGCAACAAATATGTCGAAAAGTAGACCACTACATCTACCTAGTACAGAGACTCTCTATGAAGTGGAGAATCACTCTAGGTTAGCAAGCTTTGGGCAGAGCAAGCTAAGCATTCAAGAACAAAGACCCCATTAGTTTTGAAAAGAAGGGTAAATAACCGATGCATCCTCATGATAGTCAGCAATGAAGCTGAAATATAGAACTTAACTAAAATACTGGCTTTCGAACTGAGAACCATGCAACACACACAAGGATCATGCTGAATATCACCTGGAGAGACCATAAAACAGCCAAGGATAGTTAAGAGAAAAACAGGAATCAGATATCATGAAATCCATTAGAAAACTAAAAAGGCAATGGGCAGGCTATGTTGCAAGAATGACCGTCAGACATCAAGGTGGATCCCCATAAATCATATGCAAAATTTTGTCCTGCAAAAAATGAGAAGGCGTGAGGATTTAGTTTGGGAGATACTAGCGCTGCAAAACCCATGTCTCTTTATTCAAGCACCAATTCGTACACATTATAATCTCTTCATAGACCTATAGTCAAATGATGCTACTTAGAGTGAGAACAATATGATGATTGCTTTTTTGGTCAAAGTTTCATTATTGAACCTGTTTTTCATTATCTAACACTCCCCAAATTCATACACTGCATTAAAATCCTACTGTGTGGCATAATTTTTTTATTTGTGTATACCTGCACAGCTTAGGAGGAACCCTGAGCAAAAAGTAATTGATCGAATTTCCATGTAGATCCAGGAATTTTTTTTGCAATTTTGTCAACATTGCAAAACAGGCCATTTTTTTCACCATTTTAGATGATCTCATCATGGTGACATATATGATAAATATGTTTAGTGTATTCTAGTTGTTTTTTAAATTATCGATGATATGTGTCTCATGAATAAATATTACAAGCTTTTGTTATCACACAGTCTGAGATGCACCCTCTGAGTGCTTTCCAGCAAGTTATCATGCTCACACATGGAAATGATAATCTCATGACATTCCAAATCAAATAGTTAAAGATTAAAATGCATCAGGACCAATTTTTTCAAAGGGAGATAACTCTTCCAGAATAGTTAGGAGCGTCCAATATTCCAGAACAATTCCGTTTCAAGGATGAAAACTGCTTGATAGAAAATTGTTTATTGCTGATTGTCATTATTTTATTATTACTTTTTTTTCTATAATTTTCAGGGTTGTTCTTAAGTTGGCTAAGCCAATTCTGTTTTGCTGTTTTTTGTACAGTTAATTCTGACTTAAGACCATTTTCAAGTGGCAAGAACAATGCAGATGCCTCAAGGCCCTGATCCACCTTTCAGTCCATTTTCTTGTCCATTGCTCTGCCAGATGCAAAAGTGATTTATTAGGGCCTCCAAAACCTTTAGAAATGTAGCAGCAAAAGGAAATTGCTTTCAGATCAGCAGGGGAAGGGGAGGACCTATCTTTAGATTGATCAGTTATGTTTCTAAAGTCTTCAATTCCTCAGGGTAAATTACTGTTCTTTATGCTGAGTTTGAGAGAATTCATCATCATCATCATCAGACTTTTAGTGTCTATTGTTGGACATACACCTTCCCCAAGATTTGCCAGACCTCTCTACCATGGGCATCGCAGAGCCAGTACTTTCTTTACTTGTCTAGTTTTCTTGCTATCTTATACTCTGCCGGCCATGATTTTTCATGTGATATCTGAGGATCTTTGTTGTGAGACAGCATATCCAGCAGTTATCTGCCATCCTTGCCACATAACTCAGATGATAGTAGGCTGGTCTACGAATAGATTCTTTGACATCTTGGAATCCTGTTTTTCCTATAATATATTGCGCTGTCTTGTGATTTCTCTATGTAAGGTTGAGCATAATTCTCTCAAGTGCATATTGCATGGTTCTCAGTTTTAGGGTCAATCTTTTGGTTAGCTTCCACGTGTCAGCTCTATAGGTGACTATCGGGAGGATGCATTGATTGTGTATCCTTCTTTTCAAGACCAATGGGAATTTCTTGTTCTTGAAGGTGGAGCTTGCTCTACCAAAAACTTGTAATCCAGAAGAAATCAAGAGAGAATACCCCCCCCAGATGAGAAGCATAAAAATCTTTCTAAAATAAAGTTTCTTTTTCTTTTTTCTTTTTTTTTCTTTTTTCTCTTTTTCTTTCTCTTTTTCTTTTTTTTCTTTCCCTTTTTCCTTTCTTTTCTCTTTTTTCTTTTCTTTCCTTTTCTTTTTTCCTTTTTTTTCTTTTTCTTTTTTCCTTTTTTTCTTTTTTTCCTTTTTTTCCTTTTTTTTCTTTTTTTTTCTTTTATTTATTTTTTTTCTTTTTTTCTTTTCTTTTTTTTTCTTTTTTTCTTTTCTTTTTTTTTCTTTTTTTCTTTTTTTTCTTTTTTTTTCTTTCTTGAATTATCTTGACTTTCTTGCTTTTTCTTACCTCGGTAAAATCTTCATTTGATCTTTGTATGTATTTGAAAATAAATAAATTTTTTCAATTTTGATTCTATTGCTTTCACTTTATTTCTATATAATTTTTAATGCATTGTAAGGATCCAAAAACTGATAGGCAGAAAAGGATGCATAATTATCAAACCTTGTTGGGGAAAATTTGGCTTTCTTGATTGAAAGTATTCAGGTAATGCTGGATCGATCTCTTCCTTACTTTCAAAGGCTTTGCTACCAAGTGTTCCAGTGATCTGGAAAAAAAAGAAAAATTGATTTTGAATTTTGTGAATATTGGGGCTTAAGTTGATTATCACAACCTAATAATTTTATTTTCTCTTGAGTTCATGATACTGAGTGTAGGCATGCATTGTCTTTCTGATGACCAAATCAGGGGATTTGCCAAAATCATTATTCTTTTCTTGGCAATGAATATATTTTTGATTCTTACCTTATTTCATAGCTCATTAAAGGCAAAAATGCCATACTCCAGTAATTGTTGAGATCTTATGGAAGGTCAGGGAAGCAGTGGTTTGGTTTAGATCCAAGCTTCTTTCAACAGAGAGTAAAATGATTAGATTCATGGTAGGCTTTAGTCATTCTACATTGAAGATGATCCACTGGGACAGTTGTTAAACCATATTTCAAAGAGTCTCTTAGATCTGGAAGCAAAAAAGGTTGATTTTTTTTTTTTTTTTTTTTTTCATCCCGCCAAAAAATAATGTCCATGATTTCTTCATCATCATCATCATCAGTCTGTAAGTTGGACATAAACCTTCCGCAAGATTTGCCAGACCTCTCTATCATGGGCATTGTGTAGCCAGTACTTCCTGAATTTATCTACCTCGTCAGGCCAAATTACTTTTTGTTCACTGCCTCGCGCCTGATCTCTGGGGATCCACGTTGTGTGACATGATGTCCAGCGGTTGTCTGACATCCTTGCAACATGTCCAGCCCATTTCCATTTGACTTTTCTAACAGTTTCTATGATGTCTAAGACTCCTGTCTTTTCTCTGATATACTGTGCTGTCTTATGGTCTCTCCAATTGAAGTTGAGCATGATTCTCTCATATGCATGTTGCATGGCTCTCAGTTTGAGGGTCAAGGCAGAATATAGAATGCTGCTAGCTATTGCATTTGTCGACTTTTAAAAAGGCCTTTGGTCCAGTGGAAATCCCTAAAGTCATACTAAAAGTAACATAATAATACAACAAGGCGTAGACCCAATATATATGTCCGAGTACTGCAACATATCTACCAACACGGCAGGCCCTTCATTAGGCTACATAAAGATTTTGAGCTATTTTAACTAAAAAAGGAGTGAGACAAGGTGATACCAGCTCACATTCACGGCCTACCTCAAGATGATCTTCCGAAACTTACAATGGGAATGCAAAGGAGTCGGGATAGACAGAAGATACCTAAATGTGTTCAGATTTGCTGACGACATCATCCTCTTTGCTAAGAACCATAACGATCTCCAAATGATGTTAAATGAACTAAATGAAACAAGCAAGGAAGTTGGCCTCTTCATGGACTTCAGTAAAACAAATGTTATGTTCAGCAAACATTTTGGGGACAATGCCACAATGATCAAAATCAAAAATGCACAGCTGGAGAAAGTAAACCACTACATTTGGCAAGTTTTCAGAAGAGCAAGCTCAACTTTCAAAAGCAAGAAAATCTCATCAGTCCTAAAAAGAAGGATATACAACCAATGTATCCTACTGATAGTCACATATGGAGCTGGAACATGGAACCTAACCAAAAGATTGATTTTCTTTTTTTTTCTTTTTTTATTCTTTTTTTTAAAGTACAGATTTCTTTTTGTACAATAAACATATTTGTTGAAATATATTTGAATGATTTATCCTTACATAAGCAACCCCATAATTTTGTGGTCCCATCAAAACATAAACAAGCAATAATCAGGACAGAATCATAACTTATTTTACATTGGCTGTTCAGAAGTTACCAAGGAACTATGACCTACTTCTAGCAGTAGTGTATTTATTTTTTCCTCGCTGACTAGAAACTTCAATCGTATTGATTTTTTTTTCTTCGCAATAAATATATTTATACTAAGATATGTAAATGTAATTTTTCAACTAAATACAATCATATTTCTGGATTAAATATTGGTAGGTCCCATTCAGGCTTTCCACAACAATTAGCTGGAAACCTGCATAATGATAAACAAATTTTTAACTTGATGTATTTTCATTCTTTTTGAAGGAAATTAAATTATTTCCTTAAAAATGCATATATATATGACTGATTCCATCATCTCTTGAAACTTCAAACGTGAATGCATATAGGATATATTTATCAGTTAAACGTTTTCCCAATTAATGGTGTTTCGTGGTGGGTTTTTTTCCCCAAAAATATGTTTATACAAAAATATATAGTTGTATAATTTATCCATACATAAGCAAGTGGTGCCATTAAATCTTAGATTCATAAAAAAAAAATCTGTAGGAAAATGGGCTCCTCAGATTTTGCTCTGGAAAAAATTTAAAAATTTAAATAAGAAAATATATATATATATATATATATATATATATATATATATATATATATATATATATATATATATTTATACATACATTATCAAATGACCGATTGCAAGCTAACCTGACAACAGGCAAATTGGCACTTGCTGGAGCTGGAGTTTTCAGTTCAATCCAGTTCCCAGTATTGTCTTCACGTTAAGCAACATGGAGTGAGTACAGTTCGAATTGTTTAAAATCAACTACGATTTTGCTGGGGATATATTTTCACTTCACATATAATTAGGTGCATATTCAAGTAGCGAGTTCCTATCCTTTCCTCTAATTCACTTCTTACTGACTTTTTCATACCTGAATGACGTGACTATTACAATGCATACATGCATTCTTATAACTTGAAAAGTTACATTCACTATTACATATACTTACTTCTTTTGAACAATAATAATACATAAAACTCAAATTCATCATAGACTCTTTTTAAAAATAAAAATAGGTGCATTTCCAATCGAAAGACAAACTATCTTTTATTGTTATATTTGTTGAATAAAAGAATACATCTATTATATTCACCTAATTGTCAAATGATTAATTGAACAGGCTCTTTTAATTAAATTCTGTACGTTGTATACATTACTCATACATATTAAACCCACAAATCATAAACAAACATTTATTGGGACAGAAGCTGTTCAGAAGTTACCTAGTCTCTTGCAATTCCAAACGTGAATCCAAAAAAGAATATATCTATCAGCTAAGTGTTTCCCTAATGGAAATCAGAATGAATATTATCTTCAATGTGACATGTGGGCTTGTTTATCTGGGCACAGTCGTTGAATTTTTTCCTGAACTATTGACAAACATCTCGTTTCTTCTTCGACAGTGAACTGGTTTTTTTTGCTTCCCACTTAGTATTCATTGGTCATGAAAAAACTTATTTGCAGCGACCTTTTGATTTTTCGCCAAATTTGGACAATCCTCAAAATAAATTATTTTTTATTTCTCTATATATTTTGTGGAATCCCTGGTTCGAAATCATCAAATTAAAGCAGAAATAAAATTTGAAGTTAGTATGTATAGATACAAGACAATCATTGTTACAGTACCTACCATATTCAAACTGATATATTTGTTCTTTGATTTCCAGAAAGACTGTCCTCTGTTTAATGCCATCCTTGCTACGGAGTGACCTTCATACTATTAATCTTATTCAGAACCAGAATGACAACATAAAATACTTATATTTTTTAGCCCTGAAAAATCCTGAGGGTGCTGTGCAAAATACATATATCAATCTGAAAGGTAAGATTCTTTTTTGAAAAATCTCCATTATTTTCCTTTGTGGTTCATGTAGATATTATCTCCCTTGATTCATTGGAAAGAAGCAAGGGTGTGTGATAAGGGTTAAACATTAAGCGTGATTTAGATAGTTATGTATCTCTTCGAAGTGCCAAGGATTGATGTTTGACCTGAAGTAAAAGCTAAGATATTGAGTGTTTTTTTTTCTTTTGAATCTAGACATTTCATTCAGCCTTATGCCATTCTTATATAAATGTAGGTATGATAGTTCCTATATTGTGTGAGGGAGAGTAGTAATGTTAGTTGGTTCTGTGTAGTGACAAGATGGGATTTGTCTCCATGTGCTAAGAGCTTTTCCTATCATTTGCTGATGTCACTATAAGTGTTGAAAAAGATGGCTGAGGCCATCTTGTTAAGATATAACCATGGTAGCCATTTTATCTCTTTATTAGAACAGAATATGCATGCCAAGTTTGTTTAATCTCCACATCATGATAAAGACACATATGAATGTTTAAGCAAACAAATAGGACGTACACTTAATGATTTACAAATAAGACATTTATAACAATACGTATAAAGTTGAAAGGAAAATACATATAAACATAAGTAAGATCGATTGTGATAGAAGAGGTCTGTTTAGATGAGATTACTAGGTAATTAAGGAAGGAGATAGGATCCATGAGAGAATGGATGTATAGTGTAAGCTCGTAGTTAGGTAGAGGAAGATAGAAGATAGCGCTCAAATGAAGGATAGGAGCTCTGTTCAAAGTAGTCATAGTAGTCATGAGTTACTGATGTGGAGGTAACTGAAATGCTTTGAATCCAGGTTTGGTGTCTGAAGACCAAAGGATAATTTGACAAGGTTATCAGTGGTAGGCCCAACTGACAAGTTGGGGATGACGTACGACACCTGAATTCATAATTGCTGCAAGTCACTTGGGGGGGCCATTCTCAGACACTGAAAAAACACACTTCAGAAAGACTACTTCAGTCTAAGAAAACATATGGGGTTCAACCCATGTGTGCTACCTGGAGGGGAATCAAAAGACAGAAGATAACTATGACTGTTGTGTAGTAAATGCATTTAACCCAACACTACTCCAAGAATCATGTTGATTGAACATCATACAATGGAAATTTCAGATCAAAATTCAGCCAATAACTGTGCCAGGCTATGGAACTATTGATCTATATTTATATACATGGATATTTTCAAAATCTATCTATTAAAATTGTATGGATTGTTAAATTTTCGAGTGTCGATTAACCTAGAGAAGTTATTTTCAACTTTTTTTCATCTCGCAGCATAGTGAACCAAACACTTATATGGTTGCGGGTAGGTTTAATCATTTAAAAGAAAATGAATAATAAGTTAAAATAATGATTCAATAATAGTTTTGTGCATATTTATCATTACACATAGAATACAAAACATTCATTAAAAGATGGAGATCAGCAGTTCTACACTACAGAATTGGGAAGAGAATTTAAAATTTGGGTCTTTAATGAACTACACTTTTATCCATTTATTGCATCATTTACAAAAAGGAGTTAAACAAGCTCTATAAAATTATCAGTATCTTCAAGTGTTATTTTTGTATCCATACTGGGATCACTATCCCACAGTCCTTATTCACGGTACACTAACATGCTGTGGCACATGGGTTGAAAATCAATGTGTTAGAGAGAAAATCTGACATGGCTCATTGTGGTTCATGTAATGCTTAATTGGTATAAATGCCCACAAACTGCCTGGAAACTTTCTTCAGATAATGACTGATAAGAATGGTTCTGCATCGCCAAGTGGCAATTATACAACCAAGTGTTTGCACTAAGAGTCGACTGGTAATTCTAATCCCAGGCGCATCATCAAAATGAATTTCTATATCAGAATCTCTGGTTACAAAAATTGAGATAGGCTCTCTAGTAGTCTATAGTACCCATGTCCAAAGGGCACCAATGTCAAGATGGGGCAAGATAGCCTGACAGAGCCCGATCCTCTCCAGGCTTCCTCAATCCTACTCTTTATGCTAAGTGCTTAGTAAAGAAGCATTGAGTGCCATTTTTAAAATATCTAGTATGATTCTGCCATTGATTGAACCCACAACATACTGAATTGGCAGTTGAGCACACTACCATTTGGTTATCGCTAGGCTCTCTAATACCTTCAAATAAAAGCTATGTTTCTTGTATAAGTCTTTTGGTCAGTATTCTATAAATTTGGGGGGGGGGGGGCAATAGATTTGATGAAAGATGCTTCAGCTTTTGAAAAAAAAATTGCTGTGTTTTATTAAGACTCCATTTTTGTTGATCATGATATAAATGTCTTCTGCAACAACTTCTGAATAATTTTACAACTACAATCTATCCAGGCTTTTCTCAATATTTTAAAAAAATTTTTATCCAAACAAAGCTTGATCAGTTATTATTGATTTGTTTGGCTCATATTTCTCCCTTACTAATGTCATTTGTTTTTCTTTGCAACTCTGATTTATTTCCAGAGAGTTATTCTTTAAAATCAAAAAAATATTTTCACAGAAACAAAACAAATATTACGACTATTACAACTAGCCTATATGAAAGAAATGTGGCTGTATGGTTAGATTTGAATGACTGCAACCAGTGGGTCTCCATGGCCTAATTGCCGTCTTTTCGTACACTGTTGGTTACTAACCTCAAGGCATGACAAAAATTGCAGTTGATATAAGCTCCCCCTCTTTAGGGCCCCAACAGAACGCTTGAGACAGTTTTGGTATTTTCTTTTTTGATGCTTCATTGACAGCACATGTGAGTGCACCAGATATTTTCTCTTTTTAGTTATCAGCAGGTTTTGATATCATTAATTACTTTCTTGATTTTCCTCCTCTTAACTCGCCCCCACCCCAAGAATTTCTGCAGTCTGTTAGCTATCATCAACCTTTGGCAGAATAGACTTATATTGAGTATATCTACCTCCCACACGAATTTCTAAATAATAACTTGCTAGACATCCATCTGTTTTGCTTATTCATATGTAACCCATATGAAACCTAACTAACGTGAGTCCACATTCATTTCGAGTTAGACAAACCTTGAAAACCATCCATTTGTAAATGTAGATCCAGAATCCAATCCCATGAGAAATGAACAGTATATCTGTACCATGCTTAAATGAATCACCATAGACTGCACATGTACCAGAACTAATTATCTAAAAAAAAAAAAAAATGATCTAAAATCATCTTTAAAAAAAAAGATAAATAAAATAAAATATTTTATCAAAAATAATCTTAAAAATGCCAGCTTAGGATTTGGGCATTGATGGTCCCAAAATGACTATAGAGACAAAAAAAAAACAAAAAAAAACAAAAAAAACAACCATTCTTAGATGGTGTATGGTGGTGGCCTACCGCAAATTTTCAGGGTTGTTGCCCCCAAAATGAGTCCAGAGACACACACAGTCACAGTCATAAATAGATAGGCTCATAGACACAAATACTCAAAGAGAGAATAAGTAGCCCACATATGGTTGGTCGGACCGTTTATGTGGCTACAGTGATTCGATAACACCTAAAATGTGATATTAACTTCTCTGAGTAGTATCTCTAAATTGGAATAGAAGTAAAAATGTCTTATCACATGGGCACCAGGGCAGTTGGGGTTTTAGAGGCTCTGAAATTCAATTCGAAGAATAAAAACTCAAATTTAATGTGTTGAGAGGTGAGGGTATTTGGGATCTCAGCACATTGCTTTGTCCCGGGGGTCTGAATTATTTTTAAGATGGCCATGGTCATGAATACTTGGTCATAAGATTATCAAGGTAACATTGTTATGTAAGACATAGTTGCTTGAAAAAATAATGCTGTCTACTTATGTGTCAAGGTTTACTTATAAAAAAGCAATTACAGGGTAAATAGCTTTTACCAAAGGTTATACAGAGGAAGCCGCTTATTGTAATCACTTTGGGACAGGATCTTCTTTATAATAATAACCAACTCATAATGTTGAGTGAGTGATGTATAATTGGAACAATTTGCCTTGATTGTTATAAATTTATTGTCACCCCTACCTATAAGTGGTATATGTATCCGGTCATGTGCGTCTTACCATCTGTGTGTGGTATTCAAGTTCCATTTACAGAGGAAGCTGCTTATTGTGATCATTTTGCAAAAGGGTCTCTAAGATAACAATAACAGACTGATAGCATTATGCAAAAGATATAAATTGGAAAAATTTATGTCTATTGTCATAAATTCATTATGTTATTAAATACATTGTTAGAAATAACTTTACATTATAAAAATTCAATAATAGTTTTTAATTATTTGGGGTAGACTGATTTTGATAACAGTAAACCTGTGATGGATTATCTGGCACCCCTGCCCTTGGGCTAAGCTTTAACAGTTAATAAAGCTCCCCTTGACCTTGTCCCTGCCCCCCCCCCCGCCCCACCTTCGTTGAAAGAATAAAATTATGCAACTTGCAGTGATGTTCGTTGGGTTGGTGTCATCAAGGGCGGTATCTCAAGGTAGTTACTCCCAGTGTTTCCAACTCAAAAAATTTTTTGCACTAAATTGACCTAAAAATAAAAATTTTAAAATCAGTTAGTCTTTTTACAGCCATTTTTAATTGTTGAAAATAGTTATATTCATCTAAAATTACTAGAAGATACTTGAAGATTGGTTAAAATTGTTGAAAAATAGCACTAAAAGTTGTGGCAAGTGTTGAATTTTCACGCTGCCAAAACATTGTGGTGTTACCCCTCTGATGGAGTTCACCAGGCCCTGTCCCAGTCCCCGCATTGGTACACTAGTGGTTAATGGTTGCACTTCATATAAAATCATGAAGTCATACAGATCAGTTTCATTTTATTATTTGTATTTGAAAAAGCTCTGTTTATCTTGCTCTTGGCACCCCTTCCATCCAGGAGTCCTAGGTTCATTCAGCTTAATGGTAGATTCACCAATGCAATAATAATTTTCTTTATTTATCCAAGAATTCAATTTCAAGAAAAAGGAAGTTTGAAAATTGCCGAAAAGTAGGTCTTCATCCATGTACTCCATGTGCAAAAAGCCTTGTCTGGTTGGCACCTGTCTTGTCAGAAAACTGCTTATCAGAAATAGTGCTTAGTGCCATCATCTGGCTGTAAGTTCTGTTGCAAAACTGTTTCATGAGTTTGATTCGGAGGCTTGACCATCTTGAGAATATTTTAGGCACCCCCCCGCAAAACGATGCACTAGATTTGGCCTACAGGCAGTAGTGCTGATTTAATACATTGATTCAATAAAGAGTGAAGAACTGTTTTTAAACATGGCTGTAATCATAAGTTTAGAGAAGGTTCTGTCTCTCATTCAATAATTTGAATTTTCAAATTGAATCTTTGGGGTCCTAAAATTGTAGTGCCTGCAGGAATAGGAATGAATATACTTAATTCTGTATATTGCTCTTTTACTGTTGAATTCAGTGTCTTACTGCTGAGTGACTTCATAGGAGAGTGTTCATATATATACTATGTAATAAGATAGCCCTATACAAATAGTTGTTTTTTTACTTGACAAATCTCATGCGTGTTATAAAAAGTCTGTCCGGAAATAAACTATTTCAAATATCTCAGGAACTGGTTGCAATTCCTTGATGTAATTTGACATCTAATGAGAAGGGGAGCCTTACTATACATATATGAATACTCTCCTATGAAGTCACTCAGTTGGCAGAAAGACACTGAATTCGACAGTAAAATAGCTGTGTACAATATTAGGTGTATTCATTCCGATTCTGTGAATCTTTATTATCAGCTAGGAGCTGTGATTACAATGTTTTGAAGGGTTTATTTCAGTAACATTCTCACAGGTGTCTGATTGTCCTCAGAGGAGGTGATAAACTATTTAATATTTAATGAAATACTATTGCCCAATGATCATAGCAGCACACAGTACATACAAAGACAACAGCTCTTGGACGAAACACAAAACAAGAAAAGAGTAACTTTTCATGCTTAATAGATGCATATACATGAATAAAAAAATTACTTTATAGTAAAATTAATCATATTTTTGAATTCCTTATGCCTGAAAACCTTGATTGATCCTTTCAAAGTAATGAAATAAGTCAATTGCAAGACAAGATATGAAATATTTTGTTGGTGGCCATTTTGTTTTATGTAAATGACGTACTTTCCCTCCATTTTTTTTTTCCTTGGGGAACATCTTTTTTTCCTAAAAGATGCTATCCTGAAAAACATTTGAGTACCATATTTATAGAATCCTAGGGGTGGTGAGTGCACCGGGGGTCCTGTTCGACATGATTGCGATAAATACCCCACCATCACCAAACACACCTGCAGATTCCCCATTTACCATCACACCTCTGAAGAAATAGACTTGGAAATGGTTCTCTTGATGCTTATTATCGTCATGTTGATTAAAACTATCACCAAAACTTGCAATATAGGTTTCTCTAATTTCCAAGATTTCCAATCTTTATATGAATGTGTGTTTATTTATTTATATATATATATATATATATATATAATATGTTATTGTGTCATCCACAGACAGCTGTTTCATTGTATTACAACTGTTCAGTGTGGCTATAGACTATCCATTATCTCATCCAGTACCACGAGGTAGGACTTAAACCTTCGCTTCAGACCCGGAGGCCGGTATCCTACCTCTGCTCCATGGAACTGGACGGTCAGTGAGGATGAATTCAAGTGACATATTTATTTAGCATATATTCCCCATCCACTAGAGTGCTCTATTCCTATGGAAGATATATATATATATATATATATATATATATATATATATATATATATATATATCATGCATGCAGACTATACTAATGAAGCTGGTGGGCAGATTTCAACATTTACCCCAATAACGTCAAGAAAAAAAACATTCTTTTTTGTTTTTTAAAAAACCCAAAACTGTCAACATAGGATTCTTTGGTTTTTAAGCTTATCTGGCTGATTATGTATGCACCACATATACAGGCCACACCAATGGATATTATGGGTTGAAAGTTTAAATATAAGTTCCTTACTATGCTTGAGAAAATTTTTTTTTCTTAATCAGGGGGATTTAAATAAGTTTTTTAGTAAGAGATTTGCAATGTAAGTTCATGGTAAATTGATCCCTTTATCCGTGTCAAGCAGTATTCATTCTTGTTTTTTTGAAAATTCAGACTTTTTTAGTGATCATTGCTTGACAAAAGGCGAGAGAAGTAACTTATTCATTGATCACACCCCACCCTTTTTTTAACTGATCATCCCCAATGCAGTATGCTGCCAGAAGATGTTAGATATGTGATGGTTTCTATTGAGTGACTCAATAGACCTGTTTTTGTGTGCTTATTCATGGATTTTTTAGTGCAATTTTAGTTACAGCAACGCCATTAAAATGCTGTAGGCTGAAGAATAAATCAATGAGGCCCACTAGTTTCCTGGTAATTGATTTTCTTTAATCATAAATTGACAAAAGAAAATTTTTTCCAAGGGAGATAACTACTGGTCTATTAATTGCTAATCAAATTTACTTTATAAGAAAGTAATTGGAATAAGCAAATAATCGTTATATAAATATATTCTATAAAAAGGAAACGACTTGACATTAAGCTTAAAGGTCTGCTGTAGGCAGCTTCTAGGCAAGTAGGAAATAAATCATCTATTTTTGTTGTACATAGAATCCTTCAAACATTCACCTTACAACATTATTGAGACAAAGAATTTAGAGAATGAGTGTCCTTATTTGAAATAGAAATTATGGGAAAATACTGACTCTGTTTGTTTGCACAAGTTGAGAGAATGTTTTCATACAGGTGTGAAAATTTCACTTTCTTACAGGTATCAGTACTCGTGATCCTCCAGTACCTGCTGTGGGCTGTAGCAAGAGCCTCAGCCGTGTGGATAGCCTAAAGCTAAAGGCTCAGCTTATTGAAGAGAAAAATCTCTACACCCGTCGCCGAACAAGACTAGGGACACCATCAGTCAATAGAAAATCATTTTCTAAAGAAGATTTAAAGAGATTTGAACGTGAGTATCACAATTTTCAATCGTTATTTTTTAGATTTTTTATTATTTCAGCCCTTTCATATTGTTTCATATCTTTTGAATTATCATAATCTTTTTGAAAATATTCCTATATCCAAAATATCTATTATAAATTTTCAGGTATCTGATTCGTGTATAAAAAAAAGTCTAACGCTTTTCAATTAACACTCTGATCCTTGGCAGAAATGATGAAGAGGAATACTTATATCCTCAGCAAAGCAAACAGATGCTCTCATCCTGGTCAGAAGTGCCAATCCAGATGTGTATGATTCTGACCTATACTTGCATAGTAGTGGCAAAAGATTTATGAGTTTGTAATTTAAGCACGCATTGTTAAAAGTAACAGACAAACTCTACTTAATTTTTTGGTGATTTTTCTTGTTTGCATCCAGATGTTTTATTAATGTCATCAAAATTATTTTTTTAAAATTTTCCAAAGTTGGTTCTTCTAGATCTTTCAACCATCATTGGTCATTATCAAGAAAATATGATATTGGTATTCATAGAATAATCAGTGATATTTCTTATCAAAATTTTATACCTATATTTCAAGTGTTATCTTTTTAACTAGCATAATCATGAATAAATCTGTTTAGATATGTAACTAAAAACATCATCTGCACACAGGGACACTACATGTTTATGAAAACACAGATGCCCAGATATATATATATATATATATATATATATACATACATACATATCATATACATGTTATATATATATATATATATATATATATATATATATATACACACACACATACATACATATTATATATATATATACACACATACATACATATTATATATATATATATATATATATATATATATATACACACATACATACATATTATATATATATATATATACACACATACATACTATATATATATATATATATATATATATATAATATGTGTGTGTGTGTGTGTATTATATACTCTCATGAACAATTTATGGACATTAATTAATCCACTTTAGAAAAAAATTCATGGATATTCAGGTTTCCCTCACTACTCAAAAGTAGAATGTTTCAATAAAAGTCTTTTGTAAGCCAAAATGGCATGAAATAAGGAAGCAATTATCATTAATTCAAATAGGAAAAATGTTTGATCATTCCCAGGCCCCAAATATGGTTAGGATGATATGTTAGGCTGAGGCAACAGAGGTTGTGCTGGTGTGAGGTACAAAAGACTGGGGGGTCTAGAAGGGAGAGGGTGTGCACCTCCTCTATAATGGTGTGCTACCAAACAAAAGCCCAACGCTATTTCCACGTTCCAGCTTTTCCCAGAACAGTGGTATGAATCAAACTCTCAAAATACAAGTACTACCTGAATTTGAATTATATTAGATGAATTCGGCCTTAGTATATCTCAGAATTATTGAGATGAGGTATTATTATTATTTCTATTGATATTCGGACCATCCTCATCTTGGTTGTTTTTCATACAACATTTCGGCTGTTGCACTCATCTGGTAGATTTGGGGAAGTAACGAACCGAACCCTTTATTTATCCACATGGATACATAGCGCAGTGGTTACAGCATCAGACAAATTACTGTAAAGTAATCTGATGGATCTAGGTTCGATTCTAGTGTGAGACAATATAACAATACTACTAATGCTAAGAGGGGAGTACGGTCAATATACCCCCGTTGGATAAATAAAGGGTTCAGTTCGTTACTTCCCCAAATCTACCAGATGATACCTGACGAAAAATAACCATATCAAAATATCAATAGAATAATTGTCTTTTTTTTTTTTCATAGAGACGAAGCAATGAGAAAAAAAATTGTTTCGGTGGATGAGTCTGCTGTTTAAAATGTGAAAGAGTCCATGGTTTGGAACAGAACCAAGAAAAATCACACTTTTAATTATATAAGTAGATGTTCCAGACACTGAGAAAAAGATGGAGACTATCATTTCACCCATGCACGTACATTTTATGAGTGAATTTTTTAAATGTGATTTGGTGAAGAGTTTCAGAATGACTGGCATCTTCATCCATGTTTTTGATCAGGAGAATTTATTCGATGGAAAACCAGACACAGTCAGACAATGCCATGCATTAAAGTAATCATCTTTAGACATTTATATTGTCATTTCATGTGTATGTATTGAAATGAACACAGCTTATATAACTGTTTGTATGAGTGTATATTGAGTCCCTCTTGCTCATATGTATGAATAGTGTGTATATGTATGTACATAGATATGTACTGTGCATGCACCTGTGCATATACATACATATATACATTCATTTATGATTCAATACTTCTGGCTGTAACATACTGTTTTAGCTATTTAGAGATCGCGTACAGATGACAACGCCAGTCTTTTTGTATTATGTAGATATATTCAGACATTTGCACATTTACATTTTAGGATCCATTGTTCAATTAAAAGCCTGTTGTTAGACAGTAGCTTGACATACATGCACATACAAACACACACACACACACACATATATATATATATATATATATATATATATATATATATATATATATATATATATATATATATGAATTTCTTTTGTCACTATTATTTCTTTTTGAGTAGTTATTCTTTCATTTCCATAAAAAGCTGTAAAGAGAACATGAAAAGAAAAATTATCAGAAATTCATAATGAAATGCATATGAATATGAGATTATATGGATGTATATGCATATGTGTACACACATATTTTTAGACTAGCTTGGGTATCCGGCATTGCCCAGGGGGAAAAAAAGCTTTTAATGATATCTTATAGAAATTTAATGAAATTGGAGGATGTGTGCCTCAACTACCCCCACGCATTTGGCATGGGTAATCTGGATATCAAAGTGTAATATTTGTGGAAGGGTTGGCCATGAACTAGAGGAAAATCTGTTAAATTTTGGACAGATCTATGAATTTTTTTTTTTTTTTCTGAGAGTTTGATATTTTCTCAATATATTAAAACAATAATCCGATACATGGAAGATTGAAATGCAGTTACCTCCCCCTGTGGTCCTATTCCTTTGAATAATTGGATTAATTCTTGATGGTAGTGTTTATTTATTGGTATCATTAGAAAAATTCATCAGCTCTCCATGGGTGTATATTGCAAGACTGTATGTCTTGGATGTTGAAGGTTATAGCAAAAAATGTGATTGGTAGGTATGTAGCATTGTAGCTGTATATGAGCAAATTTTTATCCAGTTTTCTGTCGTTGGATCGGATTTTACAAGCAGGCAGTAGTTGTGCATATGTATAGAGTTAGTTTAGAAATGACAATGGCACTGACAGAGTTATGCACTCTCTGAGTGCTTTCTAATTTTTTAATGATTTTATAAACTACCCCTTCATTTCCCTTCATTTTTTTAAAATTTCAAATTTTGGTTATATTTTCCAAGATGCACATCCACTCGTGTATACATGTGTACACACACACATGCCAACACATACTAATATGCATTTATGACATCTACATGTACAAATAAATAGATTTTGTAATAGGATCAAATTTCTGAGCCAGAATTCCTTTTCAAGGAACAATTATTCAAATAAAGTCAATGCATTCTTCATATAAGATGCTGGTCACCTTTCATATTGTTTGTCGATTAAAAAAAAAACAAACTTTTTTCGAGTGATCACTGTCCAACAAAAGGCAAGAGAACTAACTCATTTTTTAATCACCAATTTTTTCCATTCTTGATTGATCTCCCCCAAAAAGATGTTGTTCACATGACGGTCTCTATTGAGTGACTAACCAGATCTGTTTCTACAACCCATCTAAATATTCACAAGGACATCGAGAAGGTTTTAACTTTAAAAAAAAAAAAGCAATAAAAATGAAGAGCTTTTGATGATTCTTTAATGGAAGTAATGCAAAGCAGTAACATCAAATGTTTGGCACACACATACTGTTTTTTTGAATAATGATAAATGCTGTACCTCTGTCTGGTGGAACACAACTTGTGCAGACTAATTGGGTTTACATAATCTGTGATATCACAGCTTCACTTGGTAAATCAATAAAAGAAAATGTTGCTGTTGACTCATTGTTTTCATAGTCAATTACAAACTTTTATACTCAAAATCCTGTACTGGCTACCAAGATCTCAAAACGCCCACCATTTTCTGCACAGTTGCTCACCGTCTAACCAAGAAGTTGAAATCACCCAGCGGTGGGCAATATCACCCAGGTTGAAAAACCACTGAATTATGTTGGAAAATAATTGTGTAAAATAATGAGTGATCAACAGATCTGTCATCCTATAATGTTTGGTCTATGTCAGAGGTTTAACCTTTTAATCATTAGGCTGCTGAGTTGAAAATATACCTATTTATATGTAATAAGTAAAATTGAAGACCCCCTCTGAGCTTCTTATTTTAACATGGTATTTCATTAAAAAGCTACCTTTCCCTTCAATGTAAAATCTTCGGTTCTGAGTTATCTGATGTTGATTACTATAAATTATGCATTTCATCATCGTCATCAGTCTCTTAATGTCCGTCGTTGGAAACAGTCCTTCCCCAGGATTTGTTACACTTTTCTATCATAGGCGTCACGGAGCCAGTACTTTTTGAATTTGTCTAGCTCGTCTCTCCATCAAATATTCTGCTGGCCTCGACTTTTCATTGACTTTCAATTCGGAAATGAAGTTAGCATATAGCTCTCTGGGTCTATGTTTATTTTCATTGATATGTCCGTATGTCAGGATGTATCCTGCTGTCTAATTTCTGTGTCTTGTGCAGTGTGGTCAATTTAGATGCCTTTTTTTTTCTTCTGAATCGGCAACACTGGACTCCCAAATTCAAAAAATTTTAAATTAAAAAAAAAACATCTATATTGGTAACACTGTACTCACAAATTTGGAAGATAAAAAGAAAAAAAATCATCTAGATTGGCTGCACTAGTCCTGTGATCGAGACAGCTAATGGGAGGCAACTAAATGAATCCAACTGAGACTTGTCTGGAATTACTCTGTGAGCAAAAATCCCATCCACAAACCCCTGGAATATTTGACAGAATTACCCCAGGGACACCCCTTTAATGTCTGGCAAATATTCTGCAAGTGACGAGCATTAGACAAGGAAATGACGTTTCCATTTGATCTTTGGGGTCCTCCGTTTGCAAATAACACTATTAAGTTCATGATTTATCCCCTGCTTCACTTTTTGAATTAATTAACTTTACTCGCGAGGTGCAGTCGTAAGAGCTGACCAATCAGCTCGCAAGCTGTTTGCTTAGTTGGCACGTGTTATCCACTAGGGTATTGCTAATCAATGATTTGTGTTTGAAAATGGGTCTATAATGTCAGAGATGGCATTCTTGACATTTAATCATCTTCCCAAAGATTTTGCAGTTCCCTATGACTCTTCATCCCATTCGCTTTGATATTGAAGAATATTGATCTTCTGGTATTAGTGGTTTGGATAATGGAGTTAGAAGTTATGTGCGTGTCGGTAAGGGAGAGGGATATATAAATCTTGTTTTAAATGAAATAAGGAAAAAAGGAAAGAATAAAAAGAATGTTCAAGGATGATAAATGATTCACAAAAGAAAATGTATATTTTAGAAAGGCAATTATGAAGTGATAATGTTTACAATACATACATCGAAGGGTTTGGAATTTGATATGTGTATTATAGAGTTGAAGGATCCGAATATGCTGTACACAGAATCCAAAGGAGATTTGAGTGTTTTTTCAGGCACAATGGTTGGGAGGGGAATGGAATGTTACTATATGTAAAACAGAAGTTGGGGAAAATGAGAATTAACAGGTTCAGAAGAAAGGATTGATATGAGTGATTTTGTTGAGGGTTGCTATATGAATATGACACCAACACTGTTTAATTATCTGATGCGATTCTACATGTTATATATTCTGCTGTGATTCAAGAAAATATAACAATAATTATATATATATATATATATACATATATATATATATGTATATGTGTATGTGTGTGCAATTATTTTGAATAGGTTTAGCTTCCCATTTACAGCTAGAATTTTCATCTAATGGAAACTTATTCTATATGGTATTCATTAGCTCTGCATAAGATCATTGAGCACTCTAAAATAGAGACATTTTGAAATATAGTCTTCTATCTCTCTCCTCTTTCTCTATTATATATATATATATATATATATATATATATATATATATATATATATATATATATATATATATATATACACGCTCAGTTCTATTCATTATGTAACCATAATGTTAAACTGAGCTCTTAAGGGGTCTAAAAGAACATTTTTCACCTAAATAAGGGGTCAAGAGTGAAAGGAAACTTGACCCCTTAAGGGGTCAAGAGTGAAAAAAAAAGCATTTTCCCTCTTCAAAGGGTGAAAAGGGAAAGGAAACATATTTTCTTATTTATTTCCTTATGTATTTAACCTGGTCAAGACAGGTATTTCAGATAGATATATGAACATATATTTTAGAAAGCTTTACAGCTTTAAATACTAAACATTAAAAAAACTTTTTCAAAAGATTTTTTGTCACGTCAGTCACCTATTTCCCAATATCTGTCAATGCAATTCAGGTAATTTTTCACTGTGTTTTTCCCTATTTCCCCTTATACTTTGTTATTATGGTACTATGTAAAAATTGTCTCTTGTTGGGATTATCAGTTATTAACCATGTAACCGTTTCAGGGATTTCAAAAACAAAGCAGTTATATTAACATGTCACCCCAGCAGTGTTGATCAAACACCAACTCCCTTTATTATATAGTTTATGTGATACATGTAGCTTGTTATTTTATATAAAGGTTTTATGTGTATTGTATATTGATATTATTTTATACTACATATCTATTTTTTGAAACCGGGCTTACTTATTAAGGTTACTCGAAAAACCTTTTGAACAATGAGGGATCAGTAAGTATAACAAGACATGACTTGCTCTCCATGTCTTTCTATTGAATGTCCACCCATATAATGCTCTTCCATTGGAATAGAGCTCTCTGGTGGATGGGGAATTTCTGCGTAAATGAATATATATTGCTAACATTCAGCCTCACTGACCGTCCAGTTCCGTAGCCCAGTGGTAGGATATCGGTCTCCAGATCTGAAGCGAAGGTCTCAATCCTGCCTCGCGGTACTGGATGGATTAATGGAAAGTCTATAGCCACACTGAAGAGATGTAATACATCGAAACAGCAGTCTATGAATGACACTATATATATATATATATATATATATATATATATATACTGTTTATGTTATTCATAATATCATAGGTAGGATTTAATGAACAAATATAACAAAATCATTGTCCTCTTTGCTAAGAACCTACACAACCTTCAAATAATGCTGGACGAACTAAATGAAGCAAGCAAAAAAGTTGGCTTCCACATGAGCTTCAACAGAACAAATGTCATGTACAACAAATATGTTGTGGGCAAAGACACAACGATCAAAATCAGAAAACGCAGAAAGTAGACCACTTCGTCTACCAAGTACAATGAATCTCCATGAAATCCTCAAAAGAAGAAATTAAGTGTAGAATCGCACAAGGTTGCCAAACTTTCAGTAGTGCAAGCTTGTCTTTCAAGAAAACACAAATCGCACTTGTCCTAAAAAGAAAGGTATACAACCAATGTATCCTCCTGATAGTCACTTATGGAGCAGAAACATAGAACCTAAATAAAAGATTGACCCTCAAACTTAGACCCATGCAACGTACACATGAAAGAATCCTGCTCAACCTCACATAGAGAGATCTTAAGACAACACACTATATTAGAAGACAGGAGTCCGAGAAAACAATTTGACAACTTAAATGGCAATGGGTTGTACATGTTGCAAGAATGTTGGATAACCATTGGATATCACGACTCACAACATGGATCTCTAGAAATCATATTCGAAGATGTGACAAAAAGAAAGTAGGATGGCATGACGAGTTAGATAAATTCAGAAAGTACTAGCTCCGCGACGCCCATGATAGAAATGTATGGCGAATCTTGGGGAAGGTCTATGTCCAATAACAGATGCTGGTGAAAGTTGATGAATGATTATACATTTTAAAACAGTAAATTTGATAAAATGAAAACATGATTATGGTTATATTATAGTTCTGACTGCATATCGTTCTGGGGTACATAACCAAAGTTTGAACTTGAAAAAACCAACTTGGTCAACCACTGTCTCAGGTTATTTTCTCCCCAAATTTTTAATTTTTTTATATAAAACTTGTTTTGGCAAGTTTTGTATGTTGTGTATTGAAAATCACGATAAAGGGATTGTCAATAGTCCAGAACTGATGCAAACATTGCTAAAAGAATAGGTTTATTCTGTTTACATCACTTTTTCTCTGTATGTATATATGTGTGTGTGTGTGTGTGAGCATGTCTCTGTCTGTGTCACTCAAAGATAGAGATCTTTGACTCCATCTCTCTCTCACTCTTGCTATCCCACTTTCTCTCTATCTATTTATATATATATATCCCTCTCTCTCACTATCTCTCCATCTCGAAGCCACTCACTCTCTCCTACATCCTCTCTTTCTCGACCCTCCTCTCTTTCTCGACCCTCCTCTCTTTCTCGACCCTCCTCTCTTTCTCGACCCTCCTCTCTTTCTCGACCCTCCTCTCTTTCTCGACCCTCCTCTCTTTCTCGACCCTCCTCTCTTTCTCGACCCTCTTTGTATATAACATAGTGAACTAGCCCAGATATTATGTAGAATGATTTGACTCTTCAATTGTAATTGCCAATTGAACACTTCTGCAAACTGAATAGAAAACATTTTTAAAAAATTCACCGAATGGTCAAAGGGAGATTATTTTAATCAGAAGTTTTTTCCCTTGATAATGACATTTTTTATAGATTTAAGAGTTAATGAATATAATACGGAAAGCAGGAGGTGATGACAATGAAGAATAGGGATCAAATTACGCAAGAAGATTCTCTCAGATGATAGATAAGGTGATATGAAATTGTTACCATACGAAAGACAAAAGGGGATAAGAGAGTTACATAACAAACAGACAGAGGATGTGAGAGAGTGAATTGCTATATAGATAAAAGCAGGAGTAATCAATAACAATGGAAAGCAGAATTACTATACACCCTGTAGATAGGGACGGAATAAAAGAAAGATAGTTATTATTAGGTTGATGCAAAAATAATTTTGTTTTTTCACCATCAACTTTAAAGCAGTATATTTCAGCTTGGAATAAAAGTTATTTATTGAAATAAGAACCTTCAGAATGTACACATTTTTGCCAGTTAGAAACATGTCCATTTATTCTGTTAGCATAGAGTTCTGGGGTCCTGAAATCAGTGAATTCTTCAAAAATGTTTTGAGATGCTGGTTGGTTCTTAAGGACCTTCCGTTGCTTGAAGTGGTTCAAATGCTTGAATAAGTGGTAATTGGCTGGAGAGGGGCTGAATGAGGTAGTTTTGTGGCATAGTTTGTTCAATTTCTTTAGGGTCATCCATGTGACGTACGGCCCCTTGTTGTCATTGAGAAGAATTGATCCTTCTTGATTGACCAGTATTGGCTGTAAACATTACAGTTCTTGGTACGTTTTGTCAACTTATATTATTATAGTAATATTGCTTTGCTGTGATGGCTTCCCCAGGATTCAAGAAATTGTAGTGGATGATACCACTGGTCAACCTCCAGAAAGTGACCATAATCTCCTTTTGATGCAGGTTTCGTTTGAGGAAGTGTTTTGGTGCTTCACTTCTGTCCAGTCATTGTGTAACAATTCTGTCGATTGTTGTATAGAATTAATTTTTTGTCACATGTCAAAAAGTGATCAAGGAATAGATTATTTTTGTTGCAGAGAAAAAATGCAGAGAAGTCTCTAAAATACTCATACCAATGTTGAACTGTCCATTCATTGATGGTCTACTTGGTAAATACTTGTTTGATATTATACTGCAAGAAGTTTCAATGGCTTTTTTTTTCATTTTGCCCTCATACAACGAAATTGCTTAAATTTGCTTTTTTTCCGTCTTTTAGTTGACTGACTTAAATAAACCAGAAAGATTAGTGAAGAGAAAGCATTCTGCTTAAATGAATACTGAAATTCGTGCTTTAAAATGGTATATTATTTAAAAATAGTTGAATAATAGATTATTCTAAAATAAGCATCAAAGTTTAAAATAACAAAAAACAAAATTATTTTTGCACCAATCAGATACATGGATCAGAGAAAATGCATGAGATTTGCTAAAAGGATGATAACATGGAAATATAAGAGTTATAAAATGGACAAGAGGATGGAAAATAAGATTACTATGTGAATAATTAGAGTGGGAGGGCATGATTATGATTCTGCATGAATAAAAGAGAGATGGAATAAAGCAGAGATAGTTATTACCTGGATAACGGAGAGTGGGGAGAAGTTACTACATGGATGATAGAGAGGGGAAACATAATCGTAAACCAGACTTTGTATCATAACATGGGGAAGATGAATGAATGAATGATCAGGAACGAAAATTAAGAATGTGTGTAGAGTGAACCAGAATCAAAGCGGCATAACTCCTTTCAGGAATGGAGCTGGCATCCGTTTATTACAGTTTGTAGGGTGGGTACGGGTTTATAACGGGGCGGGGGGGCTTCAGTGTTTTTAAAAAACTATGTCAGAGTTGAAAACAAGCCTATCATTGTATTCGGGGGAAGTGCTGGGGTTAAGGAAGATTTTGAAGTGCACGGTACTGGTTTTTGTCTAGTCTTTACGGCAATTAAATTAACTAAACATTTTTCCTTTGTTTTCATTTAATTTTTTTTTTCTGGTTTTATGGCTTCTTTCTTCTTCTTCTTCCTTCCTCCCCCCCCCCACCTCATATGTGTGGTCTGTATATCTCCATTCCCTTTCTCTGACCACTTTTTAGAAATTCCATTCTGCTAAATATGAATTCAATCTAACTCTGATTTTCTGAGGTTTCTCTTTATCTTTGCATTGCCATGTATTGCTTTTTATTTATAGCTGAAACTTCTTTTGAAATGGCCAAAATCGGCTAATTTTTTCCATTCCCAGGTAACTTTAAAGCTGAAATGTTACATCTACTCATTTAAAGCCTACTTCTAAAATAGAATAACAGTGCACTAAGTCTCTTGAATAAATGATTAGTAAAAATTTATACATTTACTTTTATCAAACATAGTAATCCTTTTTTTTTTTTCTTCTTTTTTTTTTTTTCAAAATGAACATGTTTCCAGCTATACTACATTTCTATTGGCGAAATTGAAAAAAAAATCAGCCAGATCTTGCCAAAAAATGGCTGATTTGGCAACGCTGGTTTATCTTTTGTGTCTGCATTCTTTCCAGACTTAATTTCACTTCAAGCTCTGCCGACGAGAAAACATGAGTTATCTCCCTTCTTCCCTTTCCAAATTACTATTGATCATTTTCATTCAATATTCCAAGCTTTTTTCTGCTTCTTTTTTATTCACGTCATTTTTGTTTTTTGATGTTTATTTTTTTTTTTTGTTTCTCACTTCTTAGCTCTTGAATGACTTTTATTATTCTGGCTTCTCTCTCTATCTGTGCTTCGACCGGTCAAGTTTTCTTTCTCTCTGGTTTTATAACATTTCATCATGCTTGTTTCTTGATCTTATACAGTATTTCTCTCTCATCCCCTCTGTTTTATACACTCACTCTCTCTTCTAAGTCTTTCTTCCTCCACCTCTCATCTGCATTTTTCTCTTTCTTCAAATCTCTGTCAACCTCTCTGTCTCTCTCTCTCTCTTTTTTGTATTTTTGTTTCATCTTATTTCTCAGTTTCTTAAACACAGGTTTTTAATTGATTTTTCAATTCTAACCTCCATTACCCTCTTTGTTTGAAACCATCGACCAAAACTGTGACCAAACTAGGTTTCTTCAGTTTTCAAGTTGGTCCAGCTGGCTGTCCATGTATCCCACGTACAAGCTGCTCCAATGGAGCTAGGGGGCTGAAATTTCCGAAATTCGTTCATATTCGGAAGTAAACGTTTCATTTGGGTTTTCTTAAATTCCCTCCTGAAATGGGAGGGGAGGGGCTGTTTACAATGTTAGTTTATGCTGAATTGATCCTTTTCGTGTTTCACAGCATCAATGCTAGTGCTTATGAAAATTCAAACTTCTTTTAGTGATCACTACCCAACAAATAGCGAGAGAAATAACTTATTCATTGATCACCTCTTTTTTCAAATTTTTTTAAATTCATCCTTCTCAACATGGCATGCTACCAAAAGACATTGGTTACATGACGTTTTTTTTGGAGGGGGATTCAGTTTGCAATGTAAGTTTATGCTGAATCGATCCCTTAGTTTATATCCCACAGCATTAGTGCTAGTTCTTTGTTGAAAATTCAGATTTTGAAAGTTCTCCATTGATCAACCCTTTTTCCAAATTTTTTTTTTAAATTCATCTTTCCCAACCCAGCATGCTGCCAAAAGTCATTGGTCACATGATAGTTTCTATTGAGTGATCAACCACACCTGCCCTTTCTTTCTTTTTCTTGTTTTTCTTTCTTTTTCTTGTTTTTCTTTCTTTTTCTTGTTTTTCTTTCTTTTTCTTGTTTTTCTTTCTTTTTCTTGTTTTTCTTTCTTTTTCTTGTTTTTCTTTCTTTTTCTTGTTTTTCTTTCTTTTTCTTTCTTGTTTTTCTTTCTTTTTCTCTTGTTTTTCTTTCTTTTTCTCTTGTTTTTCTTTCTTTTTCTCTTGTTTTTCTTTCTTTTTCTCTTGTTTTTCTTTCTTTTTCTCTTGTTTTTCTTTCTTTTTCTCTTGTTTTTCTTTCTTTTTCTGTTTTTCTTTCTTTTTCTCTTGTTTTTCTTTCTTTTTTCTCGTTTTTCTTTCTTTTTTCTCGTTTTTCTTTCTTTTTTCTCGTTTTTCTTTCTTTTTTCTCGTTTTTCTTTCTTTTTTCTCGTTTTTCTTTCTTTTTTCTCGTTTTTCTTTCTTTTTTCTCGTTTTTCTTTCTTTTTTCTCGTTTTTCTTTCTTTTTTCTCGTTTTTCTTTCTTTTTTCTCGTTTTTCTTTCTTTTTTCTCGTTTTTCTTTCTTTAGTTTTTTTCTTTTTTCCTTTCTTTTTCTCGCTTTTCTTTTTTCTTTTCTTTTTCTCGCTTTTCTTTTTTTCCTTTCTTTTTCTCGCTTTTCTTTCTTTTTTTCTTTTCTTTTTCTCGCTTTTCTTTCTTTTTTTCTTTTCTTTTTCTCGCTTTTCTTTCTTTATTCCTTTCTTTTTCTCGCTTTTCTTTCTTTATTCCTTTCTTTTTCTCGCTTTTCTTTCTTTATTCCTTTCTTTTTCTTGCTTTTCTTTTTTTCCTTTCTTTTTCTTGCTTTTCTTTTTTTCCTTTCTTTTTCTTGCTTTTCTTTTTTTCCTTTCTTTTTCTTGCTTTTCTTTTTTTCCTTTCTTTTTCTTGCTTTTCTTTTTTTCCTTTCTTTTTCTTGCTTTTCTTTTTTTCCTTTCTTTTTCTTGCTTTTCTTTTTTTCCTTTCTTTTTCTTGCTTTTCTTTTTTTCCTTTCTTTTTCTTGCTTTTCTTTTTTTCCTTTCTTTTTCTTGCTTTTCTTTTTTTCCTTTCTTTTTCTTGCTTTTCTTTTTTTATTCCTTTCTTTTTCTTGCTTTTCTTTTTTTCCTTTCTTTTTCTTGCTTTTCTTTTTTTCCTTTCTTTTTCTTGCTTTTCTTTTTTTATTCCTTTCTTTTTCTTGCTTTTCTTTTTTTATTCCTTTCTTTTTCTTGCTTTTCTTTTTTTATTCCTTTCTTTTTCTTGCTTTTCTTTTTTTATTCCTTTCTTTATTCCTTTCTTTTTCTTGCTTTTCTTTTTTTATTCCTTTCTTTTTCTCGCTTTTCTTTTTTTCCTTTCTTTTTCTCGCTTTTCTTTTTTTCCTTTCTTTTTCTCGCTTTTCTTTCTTTATTCCTTTCTTTTTCTCGCTTTTCTTTCTTTATTCCTTTCTTTTTCTCGCTTTTCTTTCTTTATTCCTTTCTTTTTCTCGCTTTTCTTTCTTTATTCCTTTCTTTTTCTCGCTTTTCTTTCTTTATTCCTTTCTTTTTCTCGCTTTTCTTTCTTTATTCCTTTCTTTTTCTCGCTTTTCTTTCTTTATTCCTTTCTTTTTCTCGCTTTTCTTTCTTTATTCCTTTCTTTTTCTCGCTTTTCTTTCTTTATTCCTTTCTTTTTCTCGCTTTTCTTTCTTTATTCCTTTCTTTTTCTCGCTTTTCTTTCTTTATTCCTTTCTTTTTCTCGCTTTTCTTTCTTTATTCCTTTCTTTTTCTCGCTTTTCTTTCTTTATTCCTTTCTTTTTCTCGCTTTTCTTTCTTTATTCCTTTCTTTTTCTCGCTTTTCTTTCTTTATTCCTTTCTTTTTCTCGCTTTTCTTTCTTTATTCCTTTCTTTTTCTCGCTTTTCTTTCTTTATTCCTTTCTTTTTCTCGCTTTTCTTTCTTTATTCCTTTCTTTTTCTCGCTTTTCTTTCTTTATTCCTTTCTTTTTCTCGCTTTTCTTTCTTTATTCCTTTCTTTTTCTCGCTTTTCTTTCTTTATTCCTTTCTTTTTCTCGCTTTTCTTTCTTTATTCCTTTCTTTTTCTCGCTTTTCTTTCTTTATTCCTTTCTTTTTCTCGCTTTTCTTTCTTTATTCCTTTCTTTTTCTCGCTTTTCTTTCTTTATTCCTTTCTTTTTCTCGCTTTTCTTTTTTTTCCTTTCTTTTTCTCGTTTTTCTTTCTTTTTCCCCTCTTTCTTTCCTTTTCTCACTTTATTCTTTTTTTTTGTTTTTCAAGGCACGTCCTTTCCTCTAATATTTCTGTTTTTATAATTTTCTAATCTGCACATTTTATCCTCTTTCTGTATTTAATGCAAAAAATGTTTCTTTTGTTACTTTGTGATTCTCCCCCTTTTTATTGAAAAAAAAAATCATCACAAAATAACAATCCTTATCACTGAACTGTTACTGGAGCAGCCATTAATTTTATTGAACGGGTTTCACTTTATTATTTAATCTTTTCCAGCAAGAAAATATATTTTTTCATTAAATTTGAATGCAGCCTGTGTGCCTCACACAATAATCAATAGAATATTGTTGATATGTACACATGTATGTATACACCAATGTGCCTATATGTGTGTGTATACAAGTTTGCTATGATTGTGTTCAAACACATACATGTACATACAGCATTGCCCATAAATGAGTACACCTTTACCACTTTTATTAAAAGAAGTTAATTTTCCTCTAAACCAAACATAGCAGGTTATTATTATTTCTAGTGGAACATTACTCTATCAAAACAGATATTATCAGGTATTATTTATAATCAAACTCTACAGCACTGAAACTTTGCTGTCAACAATATTTTCTTCCTAGGGGTGTAATCATTTTTGGTGCGCATCAAATTCTAACCTAGAAGGGCAGTTTAATAAGAGGGTAGGAGAGAAGAAAAGAAAGGTCGTTTATTAAGAGGGTAGGAAAAGAGACTGATGGCGGCTACAGATACTATATGTGTGATGCATATACATATTGATTATCTCATAGGTTTTCATTTTTATTGAATCATCGTAGTCCCTCAATCAATCAACCTTCTCTCTTTGCTTGCTTGTGTGTGTGTGTGTGTGTGTGTGTGTGTTACTGGGCTCTCCTGGTCCCATTTTTTGGGCTACAGCTTTGGAAATTTGCATGAGTACACCACTAAACATGCAAATTTAATTTTTTCAAAAAATTGTTTTTTTGGGTCTCTATGGTCATTTTTGACCAACCAACAATGCTAAAAGTTGAGATATTTTTTCAGATGATTTTAGACAATCATTCTGATACACGTGCAGGCTACAGTGATTCATTTATGCAATGCAAAGATATTTCAATTACCATTATTTGAGTATAGTATCTGCTGACTTTTATTGGAGAACAAGTGATAGCAAGTCTCCTCTATATTCCAGCACTTTGCTCACTATTCTAGATCATTTTAGTAATGCTGCCCTCCGGATGGTTTTGATTCTTCCTCGGATTTTATATTTTTCCATCCTCTTTGCAAGACTTTAATTGTTTGCACAGTCTTCTTGCTTGGATGAGGTAGTCAGTATGGATGTCAATTTCCCTGAGTATTTTACACCTATTAGATGTGTCAACACTTCTCTATCAGACGCTTTTCGTTCAGTCTGTTTGGTGGTCCCATTTACATTAACAGAAATAGGAAGGAAGAGGTGTGATGTCATTAATGCTATGATGTTGTAATAGAAATTTCAAGTTTGACATTTTTGTAAAGAAAAAAAAAAAACATTTACAATTTAAAAAGAAAGATGATACCATCACATTGCAAAGTCAGTATTTTCTGAATCTGTCCAGTTTTTCATACCATCTTACTTCCTGTCAATCTCAGCCTTGCACCTGATCTATGGGGGTCCATATTGTGAGTCATGATGTCCATTGGTTGACTGCCATTCTTGCAACATGACCAGCCCATAACCATTTGAGTTTCGTAATAGTTTTTTATGATGTCTATTTTCTCCTGATATGCTGTGCTGTCTTGTGAACTCTCCATGTGAGGTTAAGTATGATTCTCTCATGTGCACGTTGCATGCTTTTCAGTTTGCAGGTCTGTCTCTTGGTTAGGTTCCATGTTTCAGCTTCATAAGTGACTATCGGGAGGATGCATTGGTTGGATACTCCTTCTTTGTAGGACTAATGGGATTTTCTTGTTCTTGAAGGGTGAGCTTGCCCCATCAAAGGCTTACCATCTTAGAGTGATTCTTTGCTTGATTTCTTCTTCTTTTGTGGATGTCACGGAGACTCATTGTCCCAGGAAGATGTAGTGGTCTTTTTTGTCTAGCTTTGCGTTTTCAATTTTGATCATTGTCCGTTCATTTCCGACATGTTTGTTGTACATGACCTTTGTTTAGCTGAAGTTCATGCGAAGGTCAACTTTTTCTTGCTTTCTTTGTTACTTTATCTAGCATTAGTTGGACTCCCTGGAAGTTTCCTGCTAAAAGGATGTTGTCGTCTGCAAATCTGAATTTACTGAGATATTTGCCATCTATTCTGATTCCTTTGTTTACTCAGTCTGGGTTTCTGAGGATCTATCTTGAGGCAGGCTGTGGAGTGTTTGGGTGAGCTGGTATCACCTTTTCTTCCCCTTTTTTGAATCTGGAAGGGCTCTGAGTCTTTATGTAACCTGATAAAGAAGCTGCTGTAACGGTGTACATGTTTCAATATTCTGTCTACACTTTATAGGGTCATAGCATCAATGACATTAGGAATTTAAAAGGCTTTCTTGAAATCTATAAATGCTACCACAAATGGCATTCCATATTTGGCTGCTATAATAAAACCCTAGTTGTTTGCACAATCCTCAGTATATCACTGCCCTATTTTGTTGTGCCTGGTTTATTCAGGGTTGGTAAAAAAAAGTAGCAGCTTTATTGAGTTTTCAAACTAGTAGGATCTAGTGGTCTTCCCAGGAGATAGTGACTGCAAGTCTCCTTAAAACTCAACCACTTTCCTCAGTATTCGAGCCAATCTTAGTAATACTGTTGTCTAGTGGCCGGTATTATACATGAAAATTCAATCCTAATTTTTATACGCATGAGCATCTATAGTAAAAATGACTAACTGACAGGCTGAAAAACTTCCACCACCTCTCATTTCCTTCCCCTCCTATTTATGTCTGAAAGTGTAAGGGAGAGAACTCGCACATCTGTGTTCTGACATTCTTCATATTCTACAATACTCTCTGTTTTCTGGCCTGATCCAGATATTTATCCAGTTTTTTTACTCTTTCAGTTTTACTCTGTTGTCAGCTAAAACATCAACACCCACTGTCTGCTAGATGTTCTCTTCTCTTTCGTTTATAATGGCTAAATTTGGTCTCTTGGAAAGAGCCATCGTATTCATTCTAAATTCTGTAGAACTTTACTTTTCAATTTTTCAAGATGGCTTCTACTTTGAGTATTGGTTTACATGGTTGAATCCCAGTCAGGGCCAGCCGTAGGTCCTGGCAACATAGGCAGTCATCTGGGGCACCAAGTGCTGGGGGGGGTGCTTGTTATGAGTTTGAGACAGACTTTCTAAATATGATAAGGAAAACAAGAAAAAAAAAAAAATAAACAGAATAAAAACAGTCAAAATTAGAGAATTCCTTGATATGAAGTCAGATTTTTTAGGAATGTAAGATAGTGCAATATTTTAAATGGCGCTTCAGTTCAGCTTGCCTGGGGTACCAGGGACCCTAATACTGGAACCCCATTCCAGTTGTTGGTATTATGTTGCTATTTATTCCTCTTTCTTGCAAGACAGTATAAAGCAAAGCATATTTATGTAAATGAATGATGACTCACAACCTGTGGTTGGAACAATGAGCAAATTTAGGTCAAAATTTTGTTCTCTTTGTCATATCTTGTGCCAGTTTGTTTTTTTTACTTTGCCAGTTCCTTGACATGAAGAAACCAAATTGTGACAGTTCATCTTTGAAAGCAGACTCTCTCTTCCTCTCTCTGCTTTATGTTCATGTTTCTATCAACCTTGAAAAAGAGGTGAAGAATTACTAAACAAAAGAAAAATGTCTCAAATAAGTTAAACCTCTCTTTTTTAATTTAGCCTTCAAAATTTTACATGAATTTGCTAAATCTGCAAATTAGTGTCTATATACTTGTGTATGAATATACATACATATATGCGCAAGACACAAGACAAGACTGGCTGCTGCAGGGGTCAAACTCCAATCCAGCTTCTATTCTGGCCGAAGATGATTACTGCAACTTTTGTATTCTATACAAAAAAATAAGATATTATAAAAAATCTATTGATTTATTGGAATGAAATAAGTCCAAGCTCACCTGTATGATAAATTTTTATTTATTTCTAAGGCATATTAGTTGAGCTCAGTGAGAGTAGGTTCAAATCACATTAGGGGTATATGAGACTTACATATCAGTTTAAACCCCCCCCCCATTTTTCGGTAAGAATAGTCCTTGTAGTAAAGAGAGGAAAGTCAACTCCAGATTTCAGACCAGCCAAAGTCAGTAAACTAAAATGTGGGAGTTGTCATTTGTGCCTGCAAGTGTAAATCAGCTACGAATGGAGGGATCCAAGGGGCACTTTGACCCCCATCCCAGTGTGTTTCGATATTTAATTTTTATTTTCTAATTTTCAATTCATAGTCCTTGTAAATGCTTGGAAATAGTCTTCTCAGCTCTAGATTTCATATAAAACATACCGTATGCAACATGAGTCATTGCATCATTTTTTTTTCATACTAAGGTTAGAAGTGGAAATATAGATAACAGAACTTCCCAAATCTCTCTTGATAAGATTATTCTTTTCAACAGAGCATAAATCAAGAGAGAAGAACTCAGCTTATCCAATCTTTTTGTTCAAGGAAAATACAAATACAGAGAATACGATTTTTCCTTGATCAATTACCTAAGCATTAAATGTTTTTATCTATATAGACACTAAACTTTTTCAGTTCTGTCCCATAGTTGTTCAATTTGAAATATGAATTTTTTCAAAATTGGCTCAACCCAATCTGACCATTGTATACTTGAAATGCTTATGTGGGCAAGTCCCTTCTTTGTGGGAGAAAACAGGTTTCAACAAAAAAGAGTGGGAGATGAAGAATATCGTTGAAGGTCTATGTACTGCAGGAGACTTCGCAGGTCTCAGTCTTCGTACTAGAGTTTGATCGTGTACGTGTGAATGCGTATAGATGTAAGGTCCACGGATCCAGGCATCTTGAAAAGATCTGCCTATGATGAGAAGAGTCTGAATCTAATATCATTCTTCTGGTGTTTGACACATGAAGAAAAACAGAAAAACTTGGGCAAGTGAAAAATTATCCATCACTTCCCAGTGGGATTCATGGAGTGTTTGTATATGTTGGCTTATGATTACTTACAGCTGGCTAAGGATCAGATCCAACCCTTAAACTCATCCTTCATCCCTCTCTGATTGTCTGACACTTATGTTTGTGATTGTTTACTTGTACACTACATTATTATTATCAGTAGTAATAGTGTTATTATTATTATTAGTAGTAGTAGTAGTAGAAGCCATCAACTAAATCTGTCAATACAAGTATTATTCGGACTATCCTCATCTTGGTTGTTTTTCAGCCATTGTACTCTACGGCCTTCATTATGTATCATCTAGTAGGTGTGGGGGAAGTAACAAACCGAACCCTTTATTTAACCAACAGGAGTATATAGACCGCGTTCCCCTCTTAGCAGTATTAGTATTTTCAAATTATTATTGTCTCACCCTGGGATTGAACCTAGAACCATTAGATTACTTGCAGTAATTCTGTCTGATTCTCTAACGACTACACTATGTGTCCGAATAATAATAATACTTCATCTAAAAAATTCAGAGAAACAAGTTTTTTCAGTTTTGAAGTTGGTCTGACTGGCTTGTTAGGCATGTATGTATCACAGGCTACACCAATGGAGCTACAGGGCTGAACATATACTCCTTATCATGAGTACAGAAAAACATTTTTTTTTTTTCATCCAACCACTCTGCTGGGTTTTAAGTGGCTGGCTCAATTTGCAGCGTGAGTTTTTGCTAAATTGACTTTTTAGTTTGTGTCGGGTAGCATTCATGTTTTTGTTTTTTATTTTTTTTATTTCAGACTTTTTCAGTGTTCTCTGCCCAACAAAATCTGACAGAAGTAACATTGTACCAAGTTGACATTCCCCAGATATATTAGTCAGCCCACAAGGCAGTGCAGTGTTGAGTTTGGAGTTTTTGTTTTTTCTTTGATCGGTGGTTCTTAAGAATTCTAACGAAATTACAGTTTATACATCTTTTATCTAAAATTATAGATATAGATTTAGGTATATTGACGGCACTCCCCTCTTAGCATTAGTAGTATTATTATTGTCTCACCCTGGGATATAGATTTAGATATAAAAATATCTAAATTTGCATTTCCGCAGAGAAGTAATCGGAATACTTAGAAGTCGTAGTTTTGTATGACAGATGGGAAATTCTTTTACGTGACTACCATGGCAGGCTTCTCCACTCACCATGAAGTCTAACTCATGGTTGTCAGGTTGGGGTGAGGTTGCATTTATCCTCCCTCAGATCAGACCTTCTCACTAGTAGCGAGGGTGTAAGAGAGGCTAGGGATCAAGTGATCAGAGACACTATAGGATGAGTCACACTTTTGGCACTCCCTAGTCACTTACTTAAAAGCCAATATCCGGGTATGATAATTTTGTTTGTTTCCTTCCCCAGTGAATATATCCTTTGGCAGTGGGCAACCCCCTTCCAAACGCGGACCTTCAGAATGGATACTGCCCTAGCAAAGACTATTCGAGAATCAAGACTTTCAAATCTAATTTGGGATAGTGTGACCTTTTCAATAAAAAAGATATGACGCTTTTTTCCATTTCCTGACAATAATGCTTCCTATTTTTTTTTTTTATCTGCAGCCACTTCAAATGGCTAATATGATTCCTCATTTCTTTAATCATATAGCATCCACACTTCCTGGTACTATTGAAATTTACTGAGTGAATTATTCATTTTTTAGTGTTTTCTGATGTAATCATCATGTGGCAAGCCTTCCACCCACATAAGTTGTTTGCCTCATAAGATATTTTCTACGTTACTAGATATTAATCAAAGTCCAGAAAAATTCCGCTCACTCTAAATCTCTATATGCGTGCATATATACATACATATATATGTAGAATTGGTTCATTTAACAAAGTTTCTCTTCTAGCTTTGTTCTGATTTTTGATCGTCATAATTCAATTTAAACAAAGCATCTTTTTTTTTTTTTTTCATCAATTTATCATTTTTCTCTTTGAAAACTTCAGTTTTTCCTAAACATTAAACAATAAATATTTATTGATTAATCCTTTCACTTTGGCTAATCTAATTTACCAAAAGTTTTTTGAGGGTTTTTTTTTTTAACAAAAGTTTGGCTACAGATTGGAGCAGGAAGGAAAAAATAAAACTTTTTGCCAAGTTCGAGACTCTGTAGTAAAGAGAGTTTCTCGATATTTGTCCCTTGTTTTTTATTAGTAATGATTGGGGCATGGTTTCAAGGTACCTGGAACTCTATGCAAGCCGAACTTCAGCACCCTTTAAAGCAAGACTGAGCTTATCAGTCATTAGACTTTCTTTTTAAAGTTTTTCATCACTTTCCCCACAGCTGAAAATATCTAACAGCCAGATATTCCTGGAAAATCTGACTTAACATCAGAGAATTGTCTAATTCTATTGTTTAATTTTTTTCATTTTTTTTCATTTGAATTTGGAAAGCCCTACTACCTCAGACATAACATGTGCCCTCTTAGCACTTGACACCCTGCGTGACTGCCAGTGTTACTGGTACCTAGGACTGACTTAGGTGATAAAAATGGTAGTGTAGTACCCCCTATACTTTTAGTTAGGAATTAAGTACAAAACTCTTCTTTTAGTTAGATATCCAAAACTTCACTTCCTTCGGCTGGCCATTCTCTCTCTTTCCTTCTCTCTAAGATCGGATCGGCCAGTGGGTCGGCAAAATGATAACGATTTTACAGAGAAGAAAAGAGAGAATGGCCAGCCACAAAGGCTGGGGCTAGAAGCATGATCAGCTAGGGTTGCTGGAGCTAGTGAGCCTTGGACCATGTGTGTCCAGGGGTTTTATAGGGGTTGCCGAAGGAAGTGACGTTTTGGATATCTAGCTAAAAGAAGAGTTTCGTAATTAATTCCTAACTAAAGTATAGGGGACACTTCAATAGATCTGCAGCTGAGAACTTGGATTTACATATATTTATGTGTATCTTTATCAGAGTAGATATTTTCATTAAAAAGCAAAAAATCAAATTATTTTTGGAAAAAGTGTTCTTTTGAAGAGAAATTTTCCCAGTACTATGAATATCCTTGATATAAGATTAAGTATTTCACTCACAAAACAAAAACATTTAAAATAACTTTTGTAGGCTTCAATCTGTTTTGTTATCTTGTTGTTCTAATCAGTCAATTAATAGGTAGTGTCTTGTTTAACATGCTCATCCCATATTTCAATTTGCTGGCATAGAGAGTTTGTTCCTCGCTGGATGTCCCACTCATGACCATCATGTTCGTCCTTTGCGGTTGAAGATATCCATGGCTTCATTTCAGAGTGGCGCAGCAGCTGTGTTTCACTGGAGAGTCTGAAGCAATAACTTGCGCTCGACTTGGATTATAGTGAGGGGGAAAAAAAATGCACAAGTCATCAACCTCATTCTTTCGTCTCTGTCTGCCTGGGTCCAGTGGCAAGACATAGTCCAGACAGCTTGGGACGGACAGGGAATCAGTGGATGACCTGGATGCACTGTGTGTCAAGCCTTGTTCTTTGCTTTTTACAACACATTGCTGGTCTTAAGGGGGAGTCTGCTCCCTTGGTTTGGAAGTATGGACCATCTCCTGGGCTGTTAGCAAAATGTCTTGAAAGGTCCAGGCTGCCCTGCCATTTACTCATTGCTGGGAGGAGAGGAGATGGATTCATGTTTTTCCTCAGGGCATTTGTGCTAAGTAAATACAAACTGTCCCTAGCGGGAGTTTGAACTTGGCTCTCTGATTCCATTCTCCACATTTCCAAATACTGTGGCCTTTTGTCAGACTGGGGTATGCTTCTTGAATAAATCATATAGTGATGTACTCAAAACGATGGGCACACTTGATGTGTCCCACCCTCACTTGCATCTGGCCTTTTCACTTGGGGAATTTTAAAGTTGGAACCTTATTGTCAATAAATGATAATGATGCAGTACAATTCTTTGTATATAACCCCAAATTAATGTTCCCATATAAAAAGATGGTATCTTTATTTGCAATCTGAATACACCCTTGTGCTCCCTTCTTCCCCAGGAATACACCCTTGTGCTCCCTTCTTCCCCAGGAATACACCCTTGTGTTCCCCTCTCCCCCAGGAATACACCCTTGTGCTCCCCTCTCCCCCAGGAATACACCCTTGTGCTCCCCTCTCCCCCAGGAATACACCCTTGTGCTCCCCTCTCCCCCAGGAATACACCATTGTGCTCCCCTCTCCCCCAGGAATACACCATTGTGCTCCCCTCTCCCCCAGGAATACACCATTGTGCTCCCCTCTCCCCCAGGAATACACCATTGTGCTCCCCCTCTCCCCCAGGAATATACCCTTGTGCACCTCTCTCTCCCAGAAATATATGCTTTTACTCGCACATATCCCTGGAAAAGTGGCAACAGACACCCATGTCAACACATTGGGTAGTATAATTTTAAATCCACATCCTCAGCTGAATTTGTGGATAAATATTTTAAAGATTTCACAATTTGATGCAAAAAATCATGCATAACAAATTTATTACAGATGGATTTTTTTTCTCCCTCAGTTAAGTTAGTGTTGGAACATTCTTGCTTATAATAAAACATGTAAATTTTGAAACCAGGTTGAAATAGGTTGGCAGTAAGTATAATCAAATGAATAAATTTCAAAGGAAGTAATCAAGTTGCCTTTATCTCTTACTTTGACACTCTTCCATCAGGGTGAGAAATGCTTACAAATATTAGATTGGAATCGAAGATCGATAATAGTCAAGAATTCCAGAGAATCCTTGCGCTAACTTTGATATAATTTTTTTTTCTAGTGTGTTTATGTAATTTCTAGTAGTAGAGAAACCAAACATTAACTTAATCTAGTTACCATTATCTTATTTTGAGTGTGTGTGAAAATGGAACTGCTACCACTTAAACCACCAAACATACCACACAGACACATGTATACTATGTTCCTTTTTTTCTTTCTCTCCCTTTCTAAAAGAATCAAATCCTTTTGAGAATGTTTATTTCATATTGTTGACCTTGAATTTAGGACTTAGTAGAAAATAAACATGATATCTTGAAAATTGAAATTCATCAGATCACTTTAATATGATCTCCCACTTGACTAATTTGAAGATTAGGTTTAATTGCCAAAAATAAGTTGGAAGGGCCAATGGCTGACAACATGTTCCAAACTGTCATTCTTCCTCTGCTTATTGTAGACCCATTGCCTGCTATTCCCTGGTTACAACAGCCTTTTCTGTCTGATTTTTTTAGATAAGATTATAATGTATAAATGCTGTCAAACTGTTATCCTTATCTTGGATCCTCTTATTAACACAACATTTGGGGTACTGTACCTGATGACCTTTTTCAGGTGGGTGTCATGGGTGGTGTTATTTTTGGAAGCTAAGATGGGAAGTCGTCATCATCAAAGCCAGAGGACAAAATGTTCCTATTTCACTGTCTACTACCTCCCCAAATTAGATAGTGGAATGAGGACATTCCATCCTCAAGCATTGACAGTGACAACCTCCAATCTTAGCCTCCTGGAACATCACCAACCTGAAGAAGACCGTAGAGTATAACGGCTGAAACATTTAGAAGATGAATCAAGATGGAGACAATAGTCCAAAACCATTTATACGTTAAAAAAAAAAACAGCGTTTCAAAGTAATAAATTATGATGAACACTGAATTGGACTCAACACACAATGAGTCCCAGTGAGTATGCTTGGAAATATCTAAAATAATTTCAAATTCATTGTATTTATATAAATGAACAATATCTTTGACTTTGACAAAAAGATGAAGTATTTCTCTCCAATCTAAAACTGTGGGAAGTATGTTTAATTGCCAGAATTTCAGGTGGAGGATGTTCAAATGGCCAATCTAGGAAGGAGGAAGTTAGAGTGATCGAATGTC
Organism: Thysanoteuthis rhombus; assembly: GCA_963457665.1. NCBI lineage: Eukaryota > Metazoa > Mollusca > Cephalopoda > Oegopsida > Thysanoteuthidae > Thysanoteuthis > Thysanoteuthis major. The sequence goes on along the minus strand of OY735222.1, from coordinate 32,116,554 downwards.
TTACAAACATATTCACTCACATAGACAAATCAGGAAAAGACACAAATGGAGAGATATATACATTTTTTTGCTTGATATAATAAAGGGTTGAAAGAATGTTCTGTCTGCTCTTTCATGAATTTTGTATTTCAGTAGACAGTGTTGAATGCTGGGTAATTTAGAACATGATAAGAGGGTGTAGGTATTGGCTAACTCTTTTTATTATTGATTTGAGCATACATTTTTTCCTATCTTGAAAGCATTAACTAACATCAATTACCTCATTTGAAACTGAAAAGTGTGAATCTTATGTAAAGAGTATGAGAAGTTATTTTTCTCAATTATACAGAAATAACAATTTTTTTTCAATCGATCAACAACAAGATTAATCATCATCATCATCATCCTTTTTATCATCCGTCGTTGGACATAGACCTTCCCCAGGATTTGTCAAATCTCTCAATCATGGACGTCATGGAGCCAATATTTTCTTAATTTGTCTGGTACATCTCTCCATCTTGTATTCTGCCGGGCCCAATTGTGCATGTGATCTCTGGTGATCCATGTTGTGAGTTGTGATGTCTATCATTCCTGCAACGTAACCAGCCCATTGCCATTTGAATTTTTCATTGGATTCTCTGTGGGGACATTCCATCCGCATGCATTGATTCCGTTGTGTGCGTGTTGCGTGGTTCTCAGTCTGAGGGTCAGTTTTTTGGTTAGGTTCCGTGTTTCAATATAATTCAACAAATGCACACTTTCAGTTATCTAACAAAGATACAACCTGAGGCAGAATATCACAAGTGCCACTTAAGTCAAGTTTACAAAAACAGTTAAGTAATCTCTCATCACTGTTGTCAAATCCTGGTAACTTATGATTGAACCGGACCTCTAGCAAGTTGTTGAACAAGAATTGTATGTCTAACTATTATGCTTTGTCCAGATGTTATGTTCACATCATTAGCAGCCACGTCACTTACTTTGGATGGTACTTGTTGATTCCTCGAAGTCAATTATGTTGTGTTTAGAATGTTTTCCGAATATTCTAAGAACAACCTAATTGGCTACAAGGAATTAGCTTGTTCCACTCAAAAAGCCACAAGATTTGAAAAAAAAATTTTTTTTTTAAATAATAACAGCTGACAATGCTTTATCTAATAAAAAAAAAAAATTGAGATAATGTTTCTGTTACTTATGCCAAAAACAATAACAAATATGGTACTGAGAGAGATCAGGCCGAAAATAAGACTTAGAGGTTAGATCTAATCCTCAGCAAACTGTATGGTTATCATAGTCAATAAGATCAGTTGTAATGGATAACGGGGTATCCCTGACGCAAAAGAAATGCTAGTTTGAGTCTCACCGGGAGCTTATCCTTCATTTCTTATTCTGGCTGCTTACTCACAGACTAGTCTGAGTGGTTGCAGTGAAAATTAACGAATATTTGAATTTTAAAAAATGCTTATCAAAAATTGATAATAATAGTAATGGTTTTTCAGGTATGTTGTTCAGGTTGAGTACCCCTTTTCTAGATGTCCGAAAACTCAAAAGTTCCAAAATCCGAAATTTCTTACCAGCCAACATGATGTTTCAAGTGGAAAATCCCAAAACTGATTTCACTGTCATCATCATCAGTCTCTCAACGTCCATTGTAGGGCATAGACTTTCCCCAGGATTCGCCACACTTCTCTATAGTGGGTATCGCAGAGCCAGTATTTTTCTGAATTAGTTTAGCTCATCTCTCCATCTAATGTTCTGCCAGCCTCAGTTGCACATGTGATCTCTAGGGATCCATGTCATGAATAGTGATGTCCATCAGTTGTCTGCCACTCTTGCAACATGGCCAACCATTACCATTTTGGGTTTTTTTAATGGATTCTATTACATCCCTGACTCCTGTCTTCTCCTGGATGTAATGTGTTTAACTCTTTAGAAAAGTATAACTATATTTACACCTCCAAAGATCAGAGAAAGATCAAACAGGTCCCCCCCCCAAAAAAAAATATTGCCAGACCTATATGCATTAATCAGTGTATTTTTTTGCTCATTCTTTCATTTGTACAAAGACATTGTTGAAAATATCAGAAAAGGCTGCAGATACCCGTACGTGTAACAGAGATCAGAGAAACCATTTTATGTTTATCTCATCAGGTATATGGAAATATTCCAAAATCTTAAATACTTCTCATCCCAGGCATTTTGATAAGAGGTATTCAATTTGTTTTTATTTGATACTCAAACTTGTTTGTGGTACTTTGAGCTATTATTCTTTGATACACTGAATTGTTGAGTTTGTCACTTGTTTTTGATACTGATTTAATCTCAATGTTACAGTCGATTAAAAGATTGATACCTTCCACTCTAGATTTGCCAATGTCATTCTCCTTTTCTTTTGCTGAACTTTTCTCAGCATTTTCTCTTATTTTTTGACAGCATTATTATCATTTTTGAGTTATTGTTAGAGCTGGAAAAGGTAGACCACTAAATCTACCAAGGACAGCAAGTCTCCATGAAGTTATCAAAAGAAGAAATAGAATGAAGAATTGTACTAAGTTATTAAGCTTTCGGTTGAGTAAGCTTGACTTTCAAGAACACACAAACCTCACTAGTTCTAAAAAGAAGAGTATAAAACCAATGTATCCTACCAAGTCACCTATGGAGCTGAAACATGGAACCTAACCAAGAGATTGACCCTTAAACTGAGAACCATGCAACCTGCACATGCTCAACCTCATATGGAGTGATCATAAGACACCACAGTATATTAGAGAAAAGACACAAGTCTGAGATGTTATAGAAACAGTTAGGAAATTCAAATGGCGATGGGCTGGACATGTTGCAAGAATGGCAGATAACTGCTGGACATCACAACTCACAATATGGATCCTCAGAGATCAGATATGAGGGTGTAGCTAACAGAAAGTGAGACGCCGTGACGAGCTTCATAAATTCAGAAAGTACTGGCTCTGTGATGCCCATGATAGAGAGTTCAGTCCAATGACTGTTGCTAAAAGGCTGATGATGATGAGCATTAGAAACACTATCATTTCACCTAAATCTAACCTAATCTTAATCTCCACTTGTGATATTTTTGTTGACTGCCACGCTGGTGTATCATTTAGATATTAAAACCAGAAGATAATAAACAGCTTTCGGTACAGAACAAAGAAAAAATCTTCCCTCTAGTCTCTTAGATTGATCTGAACTGGTGAATTCAAAACTTTGAAAACTTGGAGATCCCCTCTATCGAGGAAATATTTTGATGGACCCCCTATTTTTATTTTTTGATTTTTAGACTGTAAACTATCAACTGCAATAATGAACTTACCATTACAGTCAATAATTGAGTGACCGTAGCATCAAAATTTGGAGTCATGTAAAAAAAATTCCATTGAAGAATAAATCTGGTCAAAATAAATTCTATTTATGACTTCACAGGCATTTTCCACTGGAAAACATATAAAATAGAATAAAAAAAACATCTTGAAACATCTAGATTCTGGAGAAACCCATGAGAAAAAGTTTTAAAAAGCCCCCCCCCATGTTTTTTAGAAGGGGTCTAGTGGGGTATTGATGCCAAGTTTGCAGACATAATGGTATGGCCAGGAGCACTGGAACAAACAAAATAAGGTTCCTTAAAGGTCAAAAAAGCTTTCTTTCCAAGAATTAACAAAAATCATTTTTAGAAGGGACCTGGTAGAGTACTGCTGCTAATTTTCAAGCCTATAGATAAAACAGTGTGGTCTGGAGCAAGCGAACAATAAAAAAAACACATTTGCATCTTTGATGGCTACAGTTCTTCAACACTTTTTAATCTTTGAAATCATATTTCTTCTGAATGGATTAAATTTATTCAAATCCTAATATATAGTACAAGTCTGTCTACTATAATTATCTTTTTTGATAGCTGATTCAAAAACGCAGATCTAGACTGTTGCTGAAAAAAAATGTCGGATTCAAAACCTGGATTAATTTATCTGCCGCTTTCCAACCTTCTATCATCATTTTTAAAGCCAGCATAGACTTGGTCAATATCAACTTTCTATGATAAATTCCTTTTCGCTTGATTTGACAAACATCTAAGTTAGATGAATGAACATTTTAAAAAGTCAAGTACATAGAATTTTTATGAAAATAATTTAATCAAATGAATTTTTCATAAAATGAAATTTGAAAATCTTTTGTGTGAATAAATATTTGAGACAAATATTTCATGAAATAAACAAGAATAATTTTTAGATGACATGAACTAGAATAATCAGGTTTATAAATGGCCATAATCTCCCTCTTTGTTCATAACAAAATATACATTACATGGAAATAAGAAAACTTTTAAAGAAAAATAGTATGAAGTGTTGAAATAAAAAGGAATGAAATAACCAAAGACATCTTAAAATAGTATGGGTGAATCGTTTCACTGAAAAATATAAATCTCAGATACTTATATGAATAATTTTAGAAAATGTATATTTTTTCCTTATTTTTCATACATCAAGGTTCACTGAATAAGCCATTCATTTTTTTTTCGGTTTAAAAATAATAAATTCAAAACATTAAACAAGAATGAATCAAGCAGAAATATCTAAAGAGAAAAGATAATCTATGCAAAAAATCAATAAATCCCTTTTTTTTTGATAAAATAATAAATAAAAATGTCTTGACTGAAATAAATTGAAAATGCCATGTTTGATTGATGACTGCATGACTGAACTGATCTGCTGCCACTGATTCTCTGTGATGCGGACGCTATGAATGATGGGGAAAAAAAGAAAAAATGTTTTAGCCTTGATTTCAATATAACCTTAATCTAAACCCTAGATTTTTTAAATGACAAAAAAATTAAAAAAACGCAACACTGAGTGACATTTATTTTGCATGTCAATCTATAAATCCACAGCTTCATAATTTATTATCTCTATTAATCTAATTTCATGCCAGCCATGTTTTTTTATTCATTTTATTTCAGTGCTTGAAAAGTTGCTCCTCATTTAAGATTTTTATGCAATTAGAAAAATTAAATTCATTATGTGAATTACTATATTACATTATTGTTGCTGTTGGATGATGATGTCTGTGGCGGTTCAGAGATTTTCATAGCAACCTGTGTGTTATTAAAAACTAGCAAAGCCTATGGAAATTACATGGTGTATCTTTGGAATTTAGAAATGGAACACACAGTAATTAATACTCTCACATCTTGTAGGCTTTCTTGTTAATTCCAGCTTCAGGCTTAAGCAAATAGCAGAAGTAGTCAAGTTAGTTCAAATCATGGAAATGTATTAGAGAAGGCTGAAGTATAGATGAAATGAAAGGTTGTAGAGAGCCTTTCATGACAAAAAGATGACATAAAAAGAACTAAGCTTTGAACCTTCACTTTCCAGATTCTTTTTTTCTCTTAACAGGCACCAGAAGCCCTTGCTTTTTTCTTTCACTTCCTACCTTGTGGCTATTAATCCAAAGATGCCTTGACTCAAAAGAACTCTTGCAGAAGTCCAACTTCTTTTTGCTAATCACTCCCTGACTTGGTGAGAGACATTTCTCTCACTTTGTTGTTTCTACAATAAGACCACAAGTTGAAGTTGACCTATGATTCTTTTTTCTGTAGACTGCCTCTTCTCTCTTAGTCCAACCTTTGGATCCTTTTTCCAACAATGCAAAGTCCATTTCAATTCTAGAAGCCTTCACCAATGATCTCTTAACAGCAGCTACATCCCAGCTATGACCAAAATAAAATGTAAACGTGGTAACATTATGGATTCCATAATAACACTGTTTTCATGATAGAGAAATAAAAAAAACTGGTCTGGTCAGTTACTCAATAGAAACCATCACATCACGCATACCTTGTTGGGAGTGATCAATAAATAAGTTACTTTTCTTGCCTTGTATTGGATAGTGACTACTAAAAAAAGTCTGAATTTGAAAGAAAACAAGCATGAATGCTACCGGACACACACTAAGGGACCAATTTAGCATAAACTTAAATTTAAAATTGAACCCCCTTCTAACAATTTATTTAGGGGGACAATGTTCAAAAAACAAAACTTTTTTTTCTAGGCATAATAATGAGTGAAAATTCAAATTTTCAGCCTCCTAGCTACAGTGGTTTAGTCTGTATGTGTATCCAGATGTACCTACGTGGGTGATATTGGATTATTCATACCTCTTCCTCATTTCATCAGAGTTTTAAGTTAGAAAAAGACCAAAGATTTTTGTTAAATAGACGGATTAATTTTATAACAGACGATTGGAAGCAAAGTAGCTTAACTGGAATCCAGGTTTGACATGTTGGTTGAGTGAATATTTTTAATTCAATAAACATCAATAAACATAGAGTTCATTGCCCAATATATGAGTTACCCCTGTAGTATTCAGTGTCAAATTGCTTGAGGTAAATATGGATATATTTATTTAAATGTGACAAGAATATATATATATGTATGTATATATATATATATATGTGTGTGTGTGTGTATATACTCATCACATTTAAATGAATGAAGATTTGGCACTCAAATAGACCCACTCTTTGAGCTTAATCTGACAAAAATATTGCTTCAATCAGACTCTTGTAGGAATTTAACACTGACAGTTTAGAAATACATTGAATATAAAGGCTGCTCAATTCCTTTCATCTTCCAACTGAAATTCATGGTTTTCTTCTCATCTCTCTACGAGGTAGCAAAAATCTCCATGAAATCCTCAAAAGAAGAGGAAATCAAGTGAAGAATAACTCTAGGTTGGCAAGCTTTTTGTAGGGTAAGCTCAACCTTCAAAAACAAGAAAAGTCCTAAAAATAAGGCATCCTCCAATTGTCACCTATGGAGCTATGACTTGGAACCTAACCAAAATATTGACCTTCAAGCTGAGAACCATGCAACGTGCACAGGAGAGAATCATGCTCATCATCACATGAAGAGATCACTAGACAGCACAGTATAATAGAGGAAAAAAAGGAATTGGAGATATTATAGAATACATTAGAAAAACATATGACAACGGGCTGGTCTTGTTGCAAGAATGTCAGGCAACGGCTGGACATCATGGCTCACAACCTTCCCAGTAATTATAAGCAAAACCATGGTCTGCAGAAAATAAGATGGAATAATGAATTAGACAAGTTCAGAAAGTACTGGCTCCATGATACTAACTATAAAGATTTGTGAATCTTGGGAAAGGTCTACGTCCAGCAATGGACACTAAAAGGTTAATAATGATGATCTCATCCTAATGGGAACTCATCCACTTTTGTGAGGGGAGGGGGGGCCAAGATTAAAGCCATATTTTTTCATTAATTTTGATGTCACCCAATATATGAACGACACCTGTAGTAAGCAATCTAAATAGAAAACACTGTGATTCTTAATTTTCAAGAAATTTACTAGAGACAATGTTCTTTGAAAAATCCTCCATGTATATAAAATGCAATACATATTCATACGTATATATACATATAAGTATATATATTTTCTTTCATGTGTAATATTTTTCAGCGTGTGTACGGATATGATTCTCTGATTCTTGGCAGAAGTGCTGATCCATACGTAAAAAATTCTGTAATTTTTTACGGGTACTATGCAGAAAGTAAAACCTCTTTTTTGCTTAATACTCTGACTTTCAATCATACATTTTGCAACGTTCAGGCTGTAGGAAATACAATAAAAGTTTTCACAAACTAAATCCTAGTTGTAGTAAATAAATTCCAACCTTCTTGAAAACTAGTCATTAAATAGTACTGATCATCAATCTGACTTGAATCATCAAGAAGTGGGAAGAAAATATACCGAGAACAGCAGACTGGGAATAACCAGAAAATGTACCAACAAAGAGCCAGGTTAGGTAAACAAAATTATAGTTTCAATGTCTGTATAGTTTGGATATGGAATAGTCTACCAAATGAAATAGCATGCTCCAAAAATATGAATTCTTTCAAGAACAGACTCTATCTATATATTGGAAATAACATGAATATCTAAAATGATTACAGGAGTGAGAAAAAAAGAAATTTATCATAAAACCTTTTCCAGAAAATATTACTATGCTAGGCTAATTAATGAATCTGAGAGTTATCATGTTTTGCACACTTTGGTGTGAACAATCAATTTCTTTTTTTTATATATTAGAAACAGTCATGCAAAACTGTCACTAAACCTGTCAATATAGGTGTCTTCAGTTCCTAAGTTGGTCTAGCTGGCTATGTGTGTAAGTATCACAAGTATAGGCTGTACCAATGAAGCTAGTGGGCTGAAAATTTAAACATTTACTCCATATTGTGTCTAGAAAAAAGTTTCTTTGAAAATTACTCCCAATAATAAGTTTTTAGTTGGGGGGGGGGGAATTTGCAATGTAAGTTTATGCTAAGTTGTTCCCTTTGTTTGCATCCAACAGCATTCATTGCTGTTTTTAAAAAATTTGGACTTTTTTTAGTGATCACAGCCTAGCAAAAGGACACACATACAGACTAAACCACTGTAGCTAGGAGGCTGAAAATTTGAATATTTACTTATCAATTGATCGCCTCATTTTCCAATTTTTTAATTGACCATCCCCAACAAAGCATGCTGCCAAAAGACGTTGGTTCCATGACGGTTTCTACTGAGTGATCAACCAGACCTGTGAAAATTATTAATTCTACTTCAATTACCATATTTGACGGCATACAAAGTGCTACCCCAAAATTCCAGTAATTTGAACATCACCAGGGAAATAACCATCCCTAGCCCCTAGTTCCTGCTACTGTTTCCAAAGTAGTCCCCTAGGGAATGTATACAGAGATCTTAGCAATTTTTCTTCCATGATTCTATGGAAGGCTTCAAGTATGATGGTTTTGAGGACCTTCTGTGATCCTCTCTGGATCTCGTCATTCGAGTCAATACGATGCCCTTTCAGTTGGAATTCCAGTTTGGGAAACAGGAAAAAGTTCCAGGGGTGGGAGGGAATGACTACCACGTTAATGGAAACCAGAAACTGCCAGATAACTGATTGGTCAAGGCACAAATTTTCCAAGAATGTGTCTCTTGCTCCACACATTTGACAAAATGCTTTGAACTCTCTGGTACAACAGTCCTATAATATCATAAATATCATTGAATAGTGTGTCTATGATATACAAAGATAGCTTACCGCACTTTTTTGTATATTTCATGATGTTGTGCTCATTGACGGTTGTCCAGAATGGTCATCATCTTCAGATATTCTGCTTCCAGAAAAGGCATCGACACCAAAGGTTTCTCAAAGAAACCAGTGAGTTTCTGCGGCTATCTTGTTGATATTGAAGCAGAACTTGTTGCAGGTTCTTTGCTTTGGGAGATCAGCCATTGCAAAAATCACTAAAATACCTAAGCAAGAAGTTACAAAAGTTTGCACACTGACATACAAAGGGTCTTACTAACGGCTGAAGGAAGAACTGCATACGGTTGGATCCTACTGTTTAAATTGCTGGAACTTTGGGGTAGCACTTTGTATATGACCCATTCTCTGTTCCTTTCAAAATGATTTTAAAAAATGATCAAAGTTGAGGCAATTTGTGAGCTTTTTTCTTCTCTTGTAAATTACTGCAGCACCATTATTAAAAAGATTGTTCTGATGTCCAACTTGCATGTTTCATTCAATTTTTTTTTTTGTATTCTGTAGCAATACATTTCAATGACATCAAATACTTTTGCATAAATACACAAAAATATTTTTCTTGATATTCCCTGCTGAAATGTGAGGAGGGTGCCTATATGCCATCAAATAGGTAATGTGAAATATTGTGAGAGTTATCCTCATCAGTCTTTTAATGTCCGTTGTTGGACATAGACCTTCCCCAGGATTTGCCGCATTTCTCTACCATTGGTATCGTGGAGCCAGCATTTTCTAAATTTGCAATGTTTGTTTGAATTGATAACAACTTCCTACTTCAATCTTGATTCAATGCTTTTTTTTTTGCTTTTTTTTTCCATCATTGTATTATCATACACTTAAAACAATTATCAGATATCAGGATGTTCTGCTTTGAAAGGAGTGTGCATATTACTCTCAATGGAGCCTAACGGTACTGACAATAGTGCATGTGGTCCTCAGAATTTAGGCATGAGTTTTACACAAACAAACTTCTCTCTTTTTTGAAAGTTAGTGGGCTGTCTCATTGGCAAAGAAAAGGATTGAGTGTGCCATGTTTAGAGCCACACAAACAGGTACTTATCTTTTTTTTTCTTTTTTTTTTTTTCTGCAATCATGGATTTGGCAGGTGGCCAGTGAATTTACCTGGCCTCAATCCCACCAAGAATCTGGGGGTCCTCATAAAGGAGTGTAATGAAAATATCTTTCTAAATTTGCCCAAAGGATACAATTGATGTTTTGTACGAATTAAAAGGCAAACGACAAATATTCAGAAACCTCAATTATCCATTCAAAACTGGGTCACATTTTTTGTAGGCTCCTAGTGGGAAATCAATTTGAGAATACTGATAGTATATTGGTGTTGCTTACAAAAAAATTAGTTTTATTATGAGACACCTTTTATACTTGACTAATCACTACGCCTTTGGCAGAGCAAGCTAAACCTTCAAGAATGTCCAACTAATCCTAAAATGGAGAGTATACAACCAATGCATCCTCCTGATAGTCACCTGTGGAGCTGAAGCATGGAACCTAATCAAGAGAGTGACCCTCTACCTGAGAACCATGCAACGTACACATGAAGGAATCCTGCTCAACTTCATACGGTAAGATTAGAAAACACACTATCAGAGCAGAAACAGGCGTCTGAGGCATCATGGAATCTATTAGAAAACTCAAATGACCATGGGCTGGTCATGGTCATTAGTACAAAACCAATGGACATCACAACTCACAATATGGATCCCCAGAAATCACATCCATAACCAAAGCTGCCAGAATACAAGATAGAGAGACAAATTCTGTGACGCCCATGATAAAGAGATCTAGCAAATCCTGAAGAAGGTCAATGTCCAACAATGTATGACAAGTCTGATGATGAACCACTACCAAATTTATGTGTGTGTGTGTATCCACATTCTACTATTTATTTATTTCCAGCTCTACTCTAAAACAACTTAACTTCAATTGTAAAAAGTTATGTATATTGAGCACTCTATGAAATAAATCCATTACATATCAGAAGTTGCTTTATATTATTGATATATTATCATATCATCTTATACTGCTAGCCTGATTTGTATTATGCATACATACATACATACATATATATATATATGTATATATATATATATATGTATGTATATATATATATATATATATATATATATGTATATATATATATATGTGTGTGTATATTTATGGCTTAGTTTCTATAGTCAGGAATATTTTGGTACTTTTCATTTTAGATGACACCCAATTTTTCTGGTGTGCTATTAGCTTATCTAGTGGCCATGATTCTTTGAACTCTTCTCTATTCTACTTTTGATAAAAATAATGTTTGTGTAAAGAGAAAGCTGAATGAACCAACTACTTGAAGTTCAGTAAGTATTCAGCCATCTTTGTTTTAGCAGAATATGATTGGCCAATATCTGTTTTAAAAAAAGTAGTGTGAAGAAAAATTAATAAGTGTCAGGCTTGGAATTTTGTAAATGCAATTGATTTTTTAATGCACACAGAAAACATATTTTAGCCTTGGCATTAACAGGGAAGTGTCTGTCTGAGATTATTACATAATGGCTCCAAAGCTTACATGGAACTGAACAAGTTATATTCTCTTGATAAATGCTCTTTGTCTGTCCATTTCGATGGGAAACCTGAAAGACCTGACCTTAAAATCAAAAACTAACATACAGATGAATTCAAACAGGAAAGCCCGGTCTTTTTTATATATATATATATATATATATATATATATATATATATATATATATATCTGTAAAAGGTCAGAGGATGTTGAATGAATATAAGGAAAATCCTAACAAACTGCAAATGGTCACAAGGCCTGAGTGTAAGTTGTTATAATAGGATAGGTAGAGTAGAATAGTGTGGGACATCAAATGCCAATTTCTGGAACAGAGCAAATGCGTATCTGAATTTGGAGTAAGACCAGCATTGAATTAATGTAGATACAAAATAGCCACTTGACTATGAAATGTATTCGTTGGAGTATCACTAGTTTTTGAGACTAGAATACATTCCTCTGATTATAAATGATTTAAAAATTTCTACTTCATGCTTGCTTCCATACTTGTTGAACTGAAATTGGCGCAAGGCCAGCGAAGCAATCAGTCAGGGTTGAACTAATTAATAAAAATGTGGAAAAATCATGTTTCTTCATGTTTTACGGGAATAAATGACAAAAGCCAAAAAAATATTGACTAAACTTACACTGCTTAGAACCAAGAAAATATTTCGGTGGGACCTTTTGGAAATTTCACAGTTAATACCAATTATAAGATTTACATATTTATGTAATTGTTGCTGTTATTCATAACTGGTATATTACATTATATATCCAAATGCATGCAATAAGCACTTTTGACCCCAGAACAAATTTTGATTACAAAAACAAAATAGATAGGTACAAATAAAAACTGCAACCGAGTGCAAAGTTTTATCCACCCACATCACTACAAACTGTATGCAAGGTAGGATTTTATATCATATCAAGTTCAACTCATTTCATAGGCGTTACTTCTTTTACCTATATTAAGTTCTCAGTTTCCCAGGGGCATAGCTGAAGTTCGGGGGGGGCTCTTTGAGAGGTCCTCTCTATCATTTAGCGAAATATGTTATTGTTTAATGTAAGAAATGCAGAAAGTCTATTACGATTTATATAGCTTTTGTTCCCACCCCCCATTGGGGGCCTGGGCTGAACATTATTGCACTGTTTTCTAGTCAGTGTATCAGACATCAAAAGATACAGTAAAGGTTCAATATGTTTGTAGGAATGAATGAGTGAAGTCATAAAGATCAAGATTATAGATTATAATCGTTAATATATAAGAATGACTCTCCATCACGGATAACTATTGAATAATTATAGCATCAAAATTTGAAGTTATATAAAGAAAATTCCATCAAAGATAAATATGGTCAGAATAAATTCTATTTATGACATCACTGGCATTTTCCTTTGGAAAACATCTAAAATAGAATTAAGAAAAAAAAATCTAGATCCTGTAGAATTTAGATGTTATTAATAAACCAATCAGAATAAGGCTCAAAAAAGGTAGCCCCCCAATTTTTTCTCCAAAATCAAAAAAATGCATTTTTGGAAGGTGTCAAGTGGAGTACTGATGCCACTTTTTAAGTTTGTAGACAAAATGGTATGGCCAGGAGTGCTGAAACAAACAAGGAAACACGTGCTCATATAAAGTGATATAGTATTATTTTCTTTGTAAATGTTATAATATCTTGTCGGCCAATTAGTAGATTAGACATTGGAAGATACAACGAAATCTTTTTTGTACATATTCAGGAACTAATGAAATGAGGGGCAATAATAATAAAATTTTACAGACTGATGAAAATCGAGTAAAAGAAAGAAACATCTGAAAATAAAATCTAATACTGAATTTTCTTTTGGAAAGGCTTAAATAGGTGCAAACGACTATTTCCTATTGTGCCTGTGATCCACTCGGATGAAAGAGACACTTTTGCACTTGTGCCCTCCATATCAAAAGATTCTACAAAGTAAAGCACTCTACAACTGTTTCTCCTTCAATGTATCACAGCACAAGATCTATCGTTTAGCAATAGGAAATCCACGTTTCTCTTTCTCTCACTTTCTCTGGTAAGAACCCTGCACAAGTTTCTTGGGGGCTTGTAACCTTTGTCACAAGGATAACCTCACCTTTCTTTGAAGTGAGGGCATCTCTTTTATCTGTATATAACTTTCTTCTTCTCTCTCTCTCTCTCTCTCTTTCTTTTTCTTTTTTTATTTTTTTTTTTATTATATATATATATATATATATATATAAAGTTTCTTGAACACATTACTGCATTGACCTAGAGTGCAAATCTGTGATCGGTGTTCATGTCCTTACTTATTAAGGTGAGGTGTACTTTCTACTAACCATTTTATCTATTCTATCTTTCTATCGATTTTGGGTCCCTAAATCGATTCCAAATTGGGATGGATACTTTTTTTTTTTCCCGAAAATTTTCTATTTTCTTTTTTTTTTTTTTAATCTCTCTCACACTTGTTTTCTACCAATCAGCAATTGAAATAAAGGATATGTATGCCATACACAAGAAGTATTCTCTGGTATTTTCAGTGTAAGTGCCCACACAGACATGTATATATATATATATATATATATATATATATATATATATATGTGTGTGCACGTGCGCATTGTTAAGAATTTGGAGATCAGTTTTTTGGGGCCTTTGCATTACTGATGACTGTTTAGCTCAACGGTTAAGAGCCACACTATATTGAAGAGGCTACCCTATTGGTCGCAGGTTTGATTCTTGCAGCAGCCCCATTTCTTTATTTATTCTATTTACGCTGTCTTAGCCAAATGTTACATTCACCGTGTAATAACAGATCATTTCAAATAAGAGTTTCCATATAATATAATGCAATTCACAATCATATATTGTACATAACACATGTATTTTCTCAATTTGTAGAAATACAAACAGAAAACAAATGAAAACAGATTTTATGCGGTGAAGATGGTTAATTACTATCCTCAATATTCAACCAAGCCTACCTCTTGCACTCATCAGCAACTGGCAATGTATTGTTTCCAGGGGATTATGAAAATAAACTGTTCATTTATATTTGAATAACATATTCTACGATTATCCAATCAATACACAGGAAACAACACATAAGTGAGAGCGGCACGAAATGTCAACATTTACCCGGTACACGTCCTTGAAATTTTCATTTTATATATATATATATATGTGTGTGTGTGTGTTTTAAGAAATGGACGTATTTGTTCCAACAGAATGAATTATAAATTGCATGACATTATACAGAAACTTCTTTGAAATGATCTCCTGTCATTATATGGTTAATATATCACTCAATTTAGACAATGTAAATAAAATAAACAATCAAAGAAGATGGGGCTGCTGCAAGAATTGAATAAATGTACATACATATTTTTGTGTGTGTGCAAGTCATGTGAACTCTCGATCATGTGAGCCTGAAAAGAGAATTTTATTAGTCAATTTTTTTTGTAGTCCTGGAGTATCGACAACCATGTGCTACGCAATTCATCTTTATTCCAAAAGTCTTATTTCAACATGTTATCATATAACTATATTTTATTATTTGATTTTAGGATCTTGGTGCATGTAATTTAGTTATAGACCCTTGAAATGGGTAAGAATACCATGATAATGAAATAGGTATAAAATCACTGATAGAGCTGTTGAGAAGAAAGCAAGACAATTTTATGACTAGGAGAATTGAAACATAAAATCTCTTCTCAGTTTTAATGTTTCTACCAGGAAGCCCAATTAAGTCTAAAAATATTTCATAATTTTTGGCAAACCCTTATTTGAAGAACCTTCCATAATTTCTGGCAAACCCTTATTTGAAGAACCTTCCATGATTTCTGGCAAACCCTCATTTAAAGAACCTTCCATGATTCCTGGCAAACCCTCATTTAAAGAACCTTCCATGATTCCTGGCAAACCCTCATTTAAAGAACCTTCCATGATTCCTGGCAAACCCTCATTTAAAGAACCTTCCATGATTCCTGGCAAACCCTCATTTAAAGAACCTTCCATGATTTCTGGCAAACCCTTATTCAAAGAACATTCCATGATTTCTGGCAAACCTTTATTTAAAGAACATATTCACTTTGACTTCTTTATCAGCTGTGTGTCTCTTTATTTTCTAGACAACTGTCTTGTTGAACTGCTCAATCAGAATCTCTGCTCAACTGAAATTCCAAAAGACACCCTCTGAAACTTGACCAATTGATTTTACCAACACAATCTGGTGACAAGCTCCTTTTGTGCCTTGTGTACCAGCTGAAATAATAGTTTAAAATCATGTTTATTTCCTATCTTGGTGCTAAACACTCGGCAAGATCTGGAATTATGATCTAGGCATAATATACAAATCCATTATTGTAATATAGCTTGGTGCCAAATTTGATTACAGATTTTTGAAGGCAACAATATATATATATTTTTTTTTTTACTTACATACACACTACAGATACACCCATCAGTATATTTTCATGTCAGTGTAATGAGAGATACACATAAGTGTATGTTCATCAATTTCCTGTGTGAAAACATTCATTGTAAAATATTAATTTAGTATTTATTGACCATAGTTGAGTGAAGGTCATGATATCACATTACATGTATATAATTTGTTCACAATTACACACTCAGAGATGCCCCCCTAGGCTACAGATATCCCTATTCATTTATATTCGAGTGTCAGTACACATGTGTATATGTATGAGAGAGAGACATATACATACACATTAGTATATGTAGGACAAGAATTAAGTAAAAGTTGCTGATATCAATTTACTCACTTAAGTAGGCAATTCGAACCAAATACCGATTTTGTTCTTTTCAAGTTGGGTGTGGTTTATGATTAAAGACAAATGTTTGCTTAATGCATAAGATGATTTAAGAATCCATCTTAATTCATGTCAGAATTTCCTCCAGGCCTATTTACTTATGGCATTTTCATTTGTCCTCTTTTTGTGTGTGTTTTCGTTTCCCCACAAGTAAATTAAAGGATAAGTTGATCAACCTTTTCCACAGTAAAGAGATGAATTATGGTTGTCAACACATTTGGTACAAAGTCCCTAGATAAAAATGTACAGTTAACACATGCACATCCAGATTTATACCATTTTGCTGCATCTGACTTAACAATATTTCCCTGATTTCAAGGATCTGTCTCCATGGCATTAAAAGTCAGTAACTATTTAGTTGTCCTACCACGCATAAGACCTTTTTTGAATGCGGGAACCCACACTCATTTGCACACGAGTTGAATGCAAAAGTTGTTCAGCTCCATCGGCATATTGCCACTGGCGTCAGAATATACCCATTGAGCCTACCCTTTTAGTGCAATGGCAGGGTACTGCCTCAGAGACAGGTCCTTGCAATCAGAGAAATATTGGAAAGTCAGTGGTGGCAAAATGATATACATTGAATTTTAGAATATGATTAAATTTAGATGTTTGTTTCTTTTCTTTTTTTTTTATCAATGATGATTTATTTCTGTTTATGATGAACAAATCTGAAAAGTATAAGCCTACGATTTACAAAAATGTCTTCTTGGCACCCAGTGGAGTGTGTCTGAGTATTCCCTTCTGATTTTCACAGCAGGCAAGTAGATCCTCTCAACATGAAAGAATGGCACAACACAATCTTCCGTTTTATACCCAATTCCTAGAGCCAGATTAATCCAAGCTTTGTAAATATCAGAAGCTACGATTTAGAATGCCTTTTTTCTTTCTATTTTCAGAATTTCTTCCTTTTCTAAAAATTTCTTCCTTTTCTAAAAATTTCTTTCTTTTTTTAAAAATTTCTTTCTTTTTTAAAAATTTCTTTCTTTTTTAAAAATTTCTTTCTTTTTTAAAAATTTCTTTCTTTTTTAAAAATTTCTTTCTTTTTTAAAAATTTCTTTCTTTTTTAAAAATTTCTTTCTTTTTTAAAAATTTCTTTCTTTTTTAAAAATTTCTTTCTTTTTTAAAAATTTCTTTCTTTTTTAAAAATTTCTTTCTTTTTATTTAAATTTCTTCTTTTTATTTAAATTTCTTCTTTTTATTTAAATTTCTTCTTTTTATTTAAATTTCTTCTTTTTATTTAAATTTCTTCTTTTTATTTAAATTTCTTCTTTTTATTTAAATTTCTTCTTTTTATTTAAATTTCTTCTTTTTATTTAAATTTCTTCTTTTTATTTAAATTTCTTCTTTTTATTTAAATTTCTTCTTTTCATTTAAATTTCTTCTTTTTATTTAAATTTCTTCTTTTTTTAAATTTCTTCTTTTTTTAAATTTCTTCTTTTTTTAAATTTCTTCTTTTTTTAAATTTCTTTTTTTTTGTAATTTCTTTTTTTTGTAATTTCTTTTTTTTTGTAATTTCTTTTTTTTTGTAATTTCTTTTTTTTGTAATTTCTTTTTTTTTGTAATTTCTTTTTTTTTGTAATTTCTTTTTTTTTGTAATTTCTTTTTTTTTGTAATTTCTTTTTTTTTGTAATTTCTTTTTTTTTGTAATTTCTTCTTTTGTGTAATTTCTTCTTTTGTGTAATTTCTTCTTTTTTGTAATTTCTTCTTTTTTGTAATTTCTTCCCTTTTTAAAAAATTTTTTTTTTAAATTTTCATTCAAGGCAGTTAAACTCCACATTTTGGATGATTTGCATAACATGATCTATTCACCAATCTAGCAACCAGTTCATTTGTATATTTGTAAAATTGTGAAGTATCAACATGAAATAGATAAGTGGTTCCCAACCAAGAGAGAATCCCCTTCCCAAGGTGGGATTCTAGGTAGTCGAAGATGGGGAATAAGGTTATCATGTGAAAATAAAAGGATGGTCCTAATTATTTTCACTTAGCTTTCCAATAAATACACAGCAACAGCTGTTATATTATGAAATTATAGAAAAAAGTAATCCTTATTAGGAAGCTGTCAATTTATCATCATCATCAGTTTTTTATCGTTCGTCGTTGGATATAGACTTTCCCCAGGATTCACCACACCTCTCTGTCATGAGCATTGTGGAACCAATACTTTCTGAACTTGTTTAGTTTGTCACTCCATCTTGTATTCTGCAGTACTTGATTTCACATGTGATCCATGGGGATCCATGTCAGGAGTAGTGATGTCCATTGGTTGTCTTCTCTTCTTGCAACATTACCAGTGCATTGCCATTTGATTTTTCTAATGGATTCTATGAACTCCCCCTAATATACTGTGCTGCCTTGTGATCTCTCCATGTGATGTTGAGCATGATTCCTTCATGTGCACATTGCATGGTTCTTGGTTCAAGGGATGCAAAATTAAATAAGTTTCTTTAAAATATTCTTGCAGCTTAGAATGAAAAGAAACTATCAATCTTTTTGATAAAAGTTGGTAATGACCTTTTATACCTTAGATGTATACCAAATGGTTTTCATTTGAACTTGGACTTCCAGTGATGACCCTCCTCATTTCTTTTTCTTTTATTTTGTTTTTATTTATTCGTTTTTTCTTATTTCTATTTTTGAATTTATCAAACTGTGTGTACTAATTTTATTTGTGAGAGGATACAAAACACCAGCTCAAATGACTTCAGAGGTCACTAGAAATGAACACAACCTATCTTTGGGTCAAGTTACCCTTGAACACAAATTTAAAGCTCCTAAGATGCAGCCTTTTGATGTTTCAATGGTATATATACACATATATATATATATATACATGCATACACACACATAATGGCGTTTCCCAGGAAAAAAAAACTACAAATATAACATACACAGGAAAGCAAATTATATATTATAGAGAAGAGAGAAGTGTGCATGACCCTGAATCGACCTAGCCCCAAACTGTCCTGTACAGATCATCAATGGTTAGTGCCACCTATTCTGTGTTCACCCTTGGATTAAGTTACCCTTGTCCACAAATTTTCAGCCTATACAGTATATATCTGTTTGGTAATCTATAAAACATGAAGAAACAAACATTTTTCATCGCCATAGTATTAGGTGTGTGTGTGTGTGTGCGTGTGCATTGGATTAAACTAAGATTAACACAAGGTTGGACCCCCCCCTAAATCCGTACATGAAGAATTCACTCAATCTTCCACTTTATCTGAGTGCTATACATCTGCATGACAATTTATTAGGGGTAGGAAGAGGAAGTGTTGAATAGATATTCAAAGTGTTCAACTAATCAATAGTGTGTCATATATCATTTGAACTTTGCAGGTGGCTTCCTGTCCCAGTTTATTCTGAAAAACATTAAAAAAATATTACCATGTGACTGATGTGACTGATCCATGATCATTTTGGGGGGCTATGAGAGGCAAAATCTGACCTTCCATTGTGTTAATTGGTTGCCCTTACTGTTTTCTACTCTCAATGTTCCATTTATCAGCTAAGCTTGTGTTTTTCCCATGATACAATGTGGACAAGCCTATAATTGAAGTATAATATCCTTGTTTTCTCAATTTTCAAGGATAAGTGTTTAAACGGACTCCAGGATTTAAAATTCAATTGTCAGAATCCTGAATCCTTAGTGATTATTTTCGGACATTTTCTTTTGTACATTATTATACATCAATATTAATCTTATTCAAATTCACAATATGACTACTAGTGTATGAGGAATTCAGGGCAAAATAAAAAATGAAAACTGTATCATTACATTTAAGTTTATAAAACCTGTTTATCTTCACAGTCAAATGGTTAAGGTGGCTGCCCCAAACAGGCAGGCTACCTGAGGAAGAGGGATGCAAGTTTGAATAACACTGGAGGCTTATTCTTTATTTCTAATCCACACAGCTTACTGGAATCCATAGGATGATGATCTGGGGGTTGCAATAAAAAGTAGTTAGTGATAAAAATTAATAGTTAAATCTATAAAGAATATGATTTCTAAGAGTCTCTTAATCCTTTGATTATAGTGGCTAGCCTTAACTGAATCTCATTAAAGGCATTTGTACAGTATGGAAGATTGGGTGGGATGAATGAACTGCTCTGATGATCAAACAACAAATCCTTTCGGACACACAAATGAGCAGTTTCTAAGACTAATAAGCTGTGACTAAAGGAATTTCATGCTTATTTCTGGCCAACGAAGCATGAAAAATCAAGTAAATGGACTGATGCTATCTGCAGAGTCAAAGAATCATCTTCGAATTAAGCATCAGTGATTACTGGCCTAAGTCTGTCCATTGTGGCTGAATTAAGAATCTTTCTGCTAAGAATAACTGAGTTGCAAAAATTTTGGCCTGACTAGGTTTGACATTATCTGGTGGATGATTTTCGACAGTAACAATCATATTTAGATTCTTTCAAAGAGAATGAAAACATGTATTATTTTCTTTTTAATTTCTTAGATGAAGAATTGTCAATTATCAATTTCCGATAATTCTTTCTTTCAACTTTGAATTCAAAACCATGAGTGGAATCCATGTCTTCCCCCCAGTTATGGGTAAAAATAGCAGAAAATGGGGGGGAGGCAATCCCATCTAGTAAAAACCCAGGTACTAAAGATGATCAGCATGCAAGCCAAAGGACTGATCGGATTTAGGATTCAGGAATTCTTTCATTTAATATGATACAAATACTTGTCAAAAATTCATGATAATTGAAAGAAATTATTTTCATTGAAATTGTGATAAAATGAAAGTTTGACAGCCTCGGTTTCTGAAGCAAGGTCAATTGATAAAACTCTTAATTTTTCTTGTAGTAGGTTAGTTATGGACGTCCTAGTGGTAGGACCTTCAAAATATAATTCCAACATCTTTAGTTTTTGGTTGTTGAGTCCTCAATTTAGAGAAGTTTGTTGGAGAGAAAATGATGATATAGACAAGGGAGGAGATTTCTTCTTCAGTCAAATCGTCTGACCACCTCTGATTGCACAGGCAGGCTAGATGAAAGAAATCGAGTGAAATCTGACCCTCACATTTCTGCAGACACTGAAAGACACCAAGCAATCCTTTCTTGCCTCCTTCTTTCTGTGTGATTGAAGAAGAAACCTCATCCCCCATTCAAGCTTTCATTCTCTCTCAGAGATTTCCAATAAAGCAAAGACAGCCAAAACACAGGATATCCGTGTTGTATTTCTGCAGTCTTACCACTAAGATGAAGGTCATTTGCTTTCCTTCTCATAATTACTAATTACCAAGGACAAGTGTTAACACGAATTCTGAGATTCAAAGCCTAAATGTCAGAATACTCAGTTACTTGCGTAAATTGGAGATTTTATCAGACTTTCTTTTGTTCCTATTGTAATAAAGGATATTTCAATATCAGCAAAAGTCATTATTTAACCACTTGAACTGATCTCATGCTGAAAAAAATTGGAAAATAGAGAAGACATAATCTGTTTCCTACACGCATCAATTGTAACTGCGGTATAAGGATAACCATCTGTTAAGATAATAACAGTAATTTTCTATTTTGATGGAAATTATGTCAAAGATACATGTGTGAGTAAAAGCTAAAGTTGGATTTTATGAAGAGAAATGAAAACCTGCCTGCCACCTCTGGAAATAAAATTCAACCACTGTTGTGTTGTGGCAGGGAGTATTATCCGGTTGAAATATTTAAACGAAATAGCAAACTATTCACAGTATGTGGTATCAAATTGTTTGCTGACAGTCCAATATACCTACTGCTATTCATAGTCTTTTCAATTTGTTACTGGGGAGGCTGATCCTAGGCAGCTGAAAAGGCACCACAGAACATAACTGGTCCCAAACCATCTTTAACCGTGGGGGGGGGGGGATGCAGCAAGGATTGTATTACTCTCTCTTCCTTTGCTGGATATTAGACCCAACCAAATTGAATATCCTTTCATCTGAAAACCAGACATCGAACCACATTTGCAGTGTCCAGACCAGCTGTTGTTTTGTAAACTCGAATCAATGTTTGCAGTTCTTAGATGAGACTAATGGCACTTTCTAGGCTTTACATCTTTGGAGCCCAATAGTCCGCAGCTGCTCACAAAAAGTCTCTAGAGATATTTTTGCATCAGTTAACTCTGCTCAAAGCTGAATGGCGCTCTTCTGACAATTGGATTTCTATCCCATCACCACAAGCCAACCTTGCCTCGTCCATAGGTTGGATCAGCCCGATCTTGGCATAGGTTGACAAGTTCTATGTTTGCCTGTAACATCACTACGTGAGAGATGGATGTGTGGAGTGACATGGTGGTTTTCAGCTCGGTAAAGAAATTCAAAGTCAATGGATGGAGTTGAAGTTTTTTCCAAGGCTTTTTACGTTCGCTTTGCACAAATTCCCTTGGGAAAGGCATGACTCCCCTTCTTACTACTGCTATGGGTGAATGGTGCCTGAAAAGCAGTCCATCTAAAAGACGGGTTAGTCTGACAGAAAAAAAACCTACTACTTATCCATAGGGGTAGCTGGTCTTGAGCTCCCGAGCATTGGGCATTGGGTTGATAACTTGATAATTGGACAATTGCAGGATGGTTGTGGCTTTATATCCTTCACAAAGAATTGACAGGAATAAACAAACATGAGACAGAGCTGCAACCAATCCCAACAGCTATGATTTAGAGGGATATCTTTTGTTTGTTTACCAAAGTTACCGCATCAGTCTTGGTTTTAATGTACAATCCACTGGTTTGAGGCATTGCTTTTAATTGCTACCATATGCCATTTATACTTTTAAAAAATTAATTTGATCAGATGTCAATATCTAAGAAAAGCAAAGTGTCCAAATACTTTTGACCAGTCAGCAAACAGACACAGTGCTATGTTACCCCCAAATTTGAATGGACACCATCCAATTATTGATTAACATTTGACAAAAAGCAAATTGATACAGGTCTATAGAGAAATGATACGTGCATTATGAAACATAAGTGTCGTTTAGATACTTCTGATTGCAACTATATGTATATACATCAATATTTCTGCAGGCTAATGATGAAAATACCCTTTCTTTTACACAACAAATGTCATTCAGCATAATCTCTTTCCCTGTCAATGCACACTTTATTCAGAGTTGAATATCAATCCCATTAATCTGATATTGCACAATGAAAATTTTAGATCACAATTCAGCGAATAATTACACATCCGGCTAAGGACTTACTGGTCTACCCTCATACATGTGTGAAATACACCATGAAATCAAATAACTCAGGTTTTAAGTTTCTATCTACTTAGGCAAGAAGTAGCACCTGGCAGATCTAAGCTTACAAGATAAAAACATTACTTACTGAAGTTATCAAGTGCAGGCCAACCATTTTATAAGTGTCAATATGTCATTAAAATCACATTTATTCATTCATAACTTCTGCCAACAAAGTTTGAAAGGTATATGTATTCGGACATGTCCATCTTTCTCTCTGTCTGTCTGTACATGATATCTCCAAAAATACTGAATGGATTTTAATTAATTTTGTGGATGAGTGGGAAATGGGATTATGGAGAATTGGTTAAATGTTGGGGTTGATCCAGGAATTTTTTTCCGATTGAGATATTTTCCTTTTTGTTTTTTTTTTTTTTTTTCTTACATTTATGAAAAGAAATTCCACTTGGTTGGTTCTAATATCCAATAAAGGAAGTGGGAGTTCTACAATCCTTGCTGCACTTCCTCCACCATTGAAGACGGCTCCGGATCAGCTATGTTCTGTGGGGCCTTTTCGGCTGCTGGAATGACTGCCTGCAATATGTCACTGAACATTCTCAATAAATTTCTATGGAACTTCATAGACAATTAGCTACAGAAGAAGTGATTCAATTTTGGGGCGGATACATGCACAATTACTCCCTCAGACATGGGCGTTGGCAGAAGCATGTGCTCTCTGAGTGCTTTCTTTGGTTGATCATCATTCAGATGATGTCTGTGGCTATGCTGTCATCAATAGACGTGGATCTGGCTGATAAGTCCAATTCTTGAGGCTCATTCCAGGGCAGTGGTGGGTACTGTTGTGTTGTTAACGTGGCTGACGAACCCTTTCAGTGTTCTCTGGAGCTAGTAAACTACTCCTCAGCTCCATTTCGAAGGATGAGTAGGCCTTGTGTGTCATATTGTACAGATTCCAGCACATTTACATGTTGTTGAAATGGTTTAATCATGTTAAGGATCTTAAAAAACCATGACAGTATTAGGAGAGTCAATATAAAATAACATTTATTATTAGGTTATCCAAACCCAGTTTTCTTATATTTTTTCAATTCAGAAATCAAGTTTGTGTGTCTTGTTCATTGATTTAATCTATTAATCCATCTATGAAATCTGGTTCATTTTAATGATTATTGATGTTTTTGTTACCCTACTTATTAAAATGTACTTGCAATCATTAAAAAATCTCTTGGTGGTGGATTATCTGATAAGAAACATAATCCTGTGAACATTTAGAGAACTTTTTCTTCTTAGTCATTGTAGTCAATATCATCATCAGCCTTTTAGTATCTGTCTTTGGACAAAGACTTTCCCTAGGATTCGTCAGCCCTCTCTATCACGGGCATCACCACGGAGTTAATAATTGTGTAGTTCATCACGCCATCAAATGTTTCCCAAGCATATGATCTCTAGAGATCCACATTGTGAGTTGTGAGGTCCATCAGGTGTCTGCCATTCTTCCAAGATGACCAGCCCATCGCCATTTGAGTTATCTAATTGATTCTTTGATCCCTGACTCCAGTTTTTCCTCCAATATACTGTGCTTCTTTTGTGATCTCTCCATATGTTGTCGAGCATAGCACTAGATTTTATGAGTTAATACATACTGTAAATTCCTGATTATTTTCTTGGTTAATACACACATCACAAACTTTCCTTAGTTTGTAGATGCACTCGCATCTTTAGTATCTCTAGCATCGATTGTCATTACTCACTGACCTACCAAAATGTGAATTACATTCCATGCTCAATGTTATCCCAAAATATAAGTTATGTCTCTTGCTCAGAGTTAGATGCTTTTTGATAAAATAAGTGATATTTTCATTTAATATACTGTGATAAAATGAATAATATTTTGGTAAAATAAATGTTGAAGATCAAAGTCAATTCAATTCTTTAGTAGTATGCAATATATTTCCGAGATTTTAGATATATATCTTGAGAATCTAGGTGTTTCTAGATATTTCAAGATGTTTTTTGACTCTATTTTAGATGTAAATGTGAAAATGAATTTGGCAACACTGCCCTTGTTATTTTCACACCAGAAAAGAACTAGCACATCTATGGTCTGACTTTCAGGCCTATCGTAGTATAGAAACAGGTGCTAGAGTTTCTTGGTTTTCAAGTACCACGCACAGTTTGACATAAGTAATAAATATCAGGGAAAGCCTTCTCTTTTCTATTTTCGTTGAACAACTATAGCAATCAAAGATGATGAAGAGTCCTTTTTTTTATATGTGCGTGTGGTTATGTTCCAGGAGCCCTGGCCATACCTTTTTGTCTACAGACTGAAAATTGGCATCAGTTCTCCACTTGATCCCTCCGAAAAATCTTTTTTTTTTCAATTTTTAGAAAAAAGGTTTTTTTGACCTTTTGGAGGCCTCATTCTGACCGGTTTATTAATGGCGTCTAGATTCTCCAGAATATAGATATTTTGAGATATCCTTTTACTCTATTTTAGATGTTTTTCACTGGGAAACACCAGTGATATCATAAATAGAATTTATTCTGGTTGTATCTATTCTTTGACAGAATTTTTTTTTTACAAGTCTTCAAATTTTGATACTATGGTTGTTCAGTTACTGACTGATGAGTTGTACATTTTTTTCACTTGCATAACGTTAGGATGGAAACAGCTACGTTGGTCATAGGACAATTTTCCTCTAAGTCACACATATGTGTACAAGCACACAAGTTTTGCAACCAGCTCACAAATTATAAAATCTGTAGATTGCTCACAGAGTTTTTATTGAAGAAAAATATTGATTCATCATGTCAAATCCGTCAAATCATGTCAAAGTTTACTTATATTTTTGTAACAGGAAAAAATTTGCGAAACACAAGATTAATGCACTATTGACTATGGACAATTACAGAGAATATTCATTGTAGGTAATTGTTGTTTATTATATATGATTACACAAATCTTTATACTTAATACTCGTGTGAATAAGGCTATGTTGGAATATTTATTTACTTCCCACTTGAAGGCAAATATGATACGAGGATATTTTTAAAGTTGAGTCTCACACACTTTTGCCTGATGGATGTACCCAGATATTGCTTAGTCTCCCTAGCTTTTTATGCAGGTACCAGGGCAAGCTCTTGACTTTACTATTTTAGTGCAATGGGGAAGTTCCTACTGTGAAGGGGTCCATAGGAAAAAGGCTCATTACTATGAAGAAAAGAAGTCTCCCTCCTAACCTGTTATGTAAAAACCCGAGCATAATAACTTACTAACATAACATACAAGTTGTAAGAAGATTTCTTTTCATCGTTCAGTAATTTGATTGAAAACTAACAAATGTATTATTACATTATGTGGCCTTCCTCATAGTTGAAACAGTTACGCATTCTCAAACTGTGCAAGGTGTTGGTGTCCGAGCTCAGACAAAAACAAAGAACTTAAATGCTGATTTCCTGGGCATGCATATGGGCAGGCTATTCCTCACCTAGAAGATCGGTGTTTATTCTATTCTACATTATGGTGTACAAAGCTAAGCTGAGTAAGTATCAAGATTTACATTTTAATGCTAATTTTTCTTGCTTACAGTATTATTTTTAAGATTGATAATTTACTCTTAAACACTATGCTTCTTCTGTTACATATACCCACCAGAAATTAAAACTGGATTCTCGAACACCTGCTAATACTTCATTTTATACACCCAACTGACCTCATGTCTTTTATCTGAATATCAAGAGCTTTTATGTGCCTGTCTAAAAGGATTCTACCCAGCAATTTTAGAAGTCAAAATACAGTGGACAACTCTTTACCCAGAGTATAGGAAAACATAAAACCAAACTTGGATTTTGAATGAAGATCACAAGTCTTCACATAACAAACTGAGTTATTGACACCATTTCAGTTGGACTTGTCTATCAACATATTCCTCTCAAAAGAATCATTTCTCTGCATTAGAAAATGACCGTTAAATGCTGCCAATACCTATTGATAATCTGATGTTCCACCATCTTTGAATTCGATAGTTTCAAAGATGTCATGTAGGTCTTGTCCCCAGCAATGTAATAGACAGGCATTTCTTCCATTCTGCCTGCATATCCACCAAAACAGCTAGATAGATGGGGAAACTTTTTTTCAACCTTTCATACTTAGCTAAGACAAAAGACAGGTCCCACTTCAAGCTACACTGAGTAACATATGGTATTCCTTCGGCCATTTTTTTTCTCTATCCAGCTAATGTCAAAGTTTTAGATAAACATTAAGTTCCTGTACGTTCATTTTCAATTTTCTTTTTTAGTATTATTCTATTATTGTATTTTTTCTTTCCTTTTTGCATCACAATATCCTACCCCTGGAGGAATCTACTTGTATCACAAAAAAGGGGAAACATGGTGAATGATTATTTTATATCTATAGTTGTTTCTTACCCATGGATGAATGGTATCATCCAAGCTATTTCAATAGCGACCACTTCAAATTCTCTGTTGACATTATCAGCAGCGTGAGCAGCATTATGTCCTAATTTGAAATCATGCATGGATAGACACCATTGTTGTTAAGGACACGAAAACCTTCAATAATAATCAATTATATCTCTACATTGAATCTGCAAAAAAAAGCAATTCCATTAGTAAATCATTCACTTTCAGCATTATTCTCTATGATGTAAAAAAAACAAAAAAATGACTTATGTAATGACTTTACACAGATGCATAATGTATCATCATTATACTAGCAAATACCTGTAAAAAACCAGTGTGGTCATTTATGTATAAATTGGCTCCAAGAAGCTTAAGCCTAATTTATTTGGTAATTTATTTCTTAGGTCATTGATAATTCAAGTGTTCTAATTTTGAGTTTTCCTTATGTCTCAACTTTTAAAAAGCTAATCAGACATAAAATACTGAGACAAACTGTTATGTAAGAAAAAATAAGCAGAGTGTAAGTAGTTTGCAAAAATAAAATCATGAGAAAAATAGATTAAAGAAAAAAAAAAGATATTGTATGTGTAGGCATCATGGACCCAATACTTTCTGAACTTGCCTAGTTCATCTGATATTCTGCTAGTCTTGGCTCTGCATTTGGTCTCTGGGGATCAGGATTGTGAGTTGTGATGTTCACCAGTTGTCTGCCATTCTTGCAGCATAACCAGCCCATAGCCATTTGAGTTTTCTAATGGATTCTATGATGTCACAGACTCCAGTTTTTTCTCTGATATAATGTGCTCTCTTGTGATCACTCCATGTGATGTGGAGCATGATTCTTGCATGTGCACGTTGTATGATTCTCAGTTTGAGGGTCAGTCTCTTGATTAAGTTCCATGTTCCAGCTCTGTAAGTGACTGTTGGGAGGATGCATTGGCTGTATACCCTTCTTTTCAGGACTAATGGAATTTTCTTGTTCTTGAAGGTTGAGTTTTGTATAAATGGATTTATTTCAAACATAATAAAAGTTATATTTTCTCTTTAATCGAAAAATAAAACTCTAAATTAAAGCTGGGAAAAATCAGTTGTCTATAGAATCTAACCAAAAATTTCACAGATGGGGTTGGGGAGTAGAGTTTGAATGAGAAATAACGATAGAGGGTGCATAGAGTTGAAAGGCAGACTCCCTTTTTTCAGTTAACCCTCTCCCTAAAACTGACAGATATATAATCAATGATTCCTTTTGAAAACCTTGCATCTGTTTGGACTTACTATACCCTCTCTTGTCATGGCAACAGATAATTGGATATTTTCACAATTCTTTAATTTATCTAATAACATATACTCCTGAACAAAATTATGGGTTTATTTATGTACGGATCAGCACGAAGAAGCCTGAAGCTATTTTGGTGGGTAATTCATTTTTAATAATTTGAGTATCCTAATTTTGATTTTTTTTTTTTTAAGTGTTAAGTATCAAAGTAAACTTGTTTTACTGTGCAATGATTAGACAAAAAGTCTGAAGTGTTTCTATGACGTAATTTTCATCGTTATCTTATAACAGGAAGGTAAATCAACCAATGAGATATGTCAGCAACAGTGAAGGAAATAGTACATATGTTCATTATATGAATGGATCATTGGAGTTTTTCCCAAAGACTGGGGCGGGGGAATGAAAGAGTGATTGTACCCAACACAGGATAATTGCCTGTGAATGATTCAATCCTATTGCTCGAATTAAGGAGAGTCAATCATTTATGCATGGGTATGATATTTAAGAAGCTAAATATCAGAGGTGGTTTGACGGTCCCAATTGTGAGTTTGTGGTTGATAAGTATATGTCAGAGGTTCATTATGTAAAAGTACTTCACCCACAATTTGAACAGGAATCCTTCATTAGGTCAACTAACATGGGGATCTTTTTTTTGATAATCTTTTCTTTTTTTTTCCCATTTTATGTATATGTATTTGCATAGAGACATATACACACAGTCTGTGTATTTAATGAATGTGTGCTTATGCATATAGTAAATAGGTACTTGATAATGATAATAGTGAGACACAATAGTATTGGATAGTACCTATAGTGGATCAACTACAAACACTATAATGCCCCATTTGCTAAGAACTGGTAGGAACACCAGTCTAAACTAGATGTAACCATATTATGGGACTTCACTCTACATACCGATAGAACAATATACATGAACAGGCCAGATATTATAGTGAAAGATTTTAAGGAAAAAAAAATATGTCTTCTAATAGGTATGACTTTCCCATCCGATAAAAACATTGCTCTCAAAGAATTTGAAAAAGTTGCAAAATATAAAGATCTTGAAATGGAAATTAGTAGATTGTGGCAACTTGGGACCAAAATGATACTGGTTGTTGTTAGAGCTTGTGCATTATTCAAAAAAGGAATCAGGAAATTTTTGACTCTGATCTAAGTGTAGTATCTGCACCACGGCCCTGCCCAAGGTGTCTGTACTGACACTTGACAGCCAAATGGGGCCCAAGCTGGTGTGGCGGGTGTGTTCAAGACCGCGTACACAGGTACAATACATTAGCCAATGAGGGGACACTAAGGCTGCGTATTGCTAAGTGCATGGGGAACCTCTGGATTTGTCCTTAGGTTCTCTCTCTATCACTCGGCCCAGCTGCAGGGAAGCAGTTTACCCTGGGGCAGCGCTGTCCCATTGCACTGAGAGAGACAAGTTGGGCTCATCCTGATGCTTTCTCAACCTCAGTTGCTTTAACCAATCATGGTCGCTTTAGCGACCTCGGTTGTGTCAACTTGAGCTATTTTTCATGAGGTGATCCACTATCCCACACTAAGTTTGACCATGTGTCGCATTTTGCTCTGTGGGAGTGCAAATAAATAGGGCCGGAGACTGGTTGGATGAATGTGCTCAAGACCGGTTGCACAGGTGCAATGCTATAGCCTATGAGGGTTACCGAGGCTTGGCATTGCTAAGCGCATTGGTAAGCTTTGGACTTGTCCTTGGGTTCTATCTCTATTACTCAACTCAGCCGAGAGGAAGCAGTTTGTCTTGGGGCAGCGCTGTCCCATCGCAATAAGAGGGACTGGTCAGGCTCGTCCTGACTTTTTCGCGATCTTGGTTGTGTTAACTGGAGCTGTTTTTGAGGGTGCTCCATCCCATATTAAACTTAACCTTGTATCACATATTGCTCCTTGTAGGAGAGCAAGTAAATAGGACATACCTGGAAAGCCCAGTATATTCAGTATTTAGAAATTGTTCTTAACTCCACTGTACACATCTTTGAAAAATTTTTGTCAATATGAATGAATGTACAGCATGCAGCACAACATTTTATGTATATGAAGTTGTATGTTTAAAAATGTGTTGTATCTTCTGTATATGTAAAGGAACGTTTTGGGTGTTTTTTCTAAAGTTACCAAAGTTGCCAGATTCTGGTCTCTGGCTGACACTTGGCCAGCTGGTGACTTTCATAAATGAAAATCAAAGTTAACATAACATGATCTATCTGTATAAAAAGGATCTGTAGAGCCCAATCTGAAACCTCTTTCATGAGGCCTATGCCTAATAGTCAAGGTCTGCAGAATCTTAAAGATATAAATGAACTTCATTATAGACTTTTTATCTCTATGGATTAATGAAAAGCAATCAAAATCAGAGAAATACATTTTTATGCTGAGTTGAAATTGATTGATATTATTTAATTCAAGTACATTATAAAGAAAAATCAAAATACAAATTGTGTGAACAAACACGACTGACTTTTTGAAAATTCAGAGGGAAATTAGAATTGTTGCTGCTCTCTGTAAAACCTGTGGTATCAGGGCTATGTTGCAATGTATGATCATGTGTATTAGACAAGACTGGAATATGCATTAGTGCGGGGCCCTCTTAGACATGGGGCTCAATCTAATAGCAATTGGTCCAATTGGCATGAAAACTTCCCTGCATATAGAGGACACGTAGGCAAATAAGTATGTTTATTTGTATAATCATTAGTAGCATCCTGTCCTGTTATAACCAAAAAAGTAAAATTGATTGGTCCATGTGAAATATACCAACGAAGCTAACAAAACAATAAAAGGGTTCTAAAATGAGAAGGGCTACTACCATTATAAAGAAGAATACACCACAGAAATGCTGATCATTTGAAATCAAAATAACCAAAAAAAGAGTGAGTGTGTGAGTTTATTTTAAAATGAAATGAGTCATGTATTTAATAAAATGTTGTTTTTTTTCATACAGCACAATATCTGTGGTGATTTTTCTTGTATAACATTTTGTCTTGAGACTCTGTGTCTGAACATCTATTAAAACATTTTGAGTTGAGTTGGAACTTTGAAAAAAAAAATCCTAGTTAGAATACTTGAATTACTAAAAATAAATTACCTAATAAATTCGCTATATTCTTCTTAGTGCCGATCCATACATAAATAACCCTGTCATTTTTTAGGGTACATACTAGTAATAATGATAATTGATATGCAATATTGAATATATATTTATATATAATGGTATACAAGGTCTATCTGGGAAGAATCAAGCAATTCACTATTAATGAAAAATAGTCTAGCGGAGACGATGGTTTCCTTCAAAATTCTCTTCTTGAAACCTCAAAGTCTTATCCCAGGATTCCTTCAAAGCAGTCTATAAAGTCCTCTTTCGGGGTTACTATCAGCTGCTCCATTGCATTCTCCAGGATCATTTTTATTGACTTTGAATTGCAATTTCATTTTTCTCACAAGAAACAGAATATGCCCAAAATGTTGCCTTTTTTTTTGCTCCCCTCTTCAATATTAGAATCAATAAAAGTATACCAATTTGGAGATTCTTTTTTTTCTTTAATGTACACTGATATTGCGTACAATTAAAAAAAAAATGTCTTTTTGAATCAATTTAGTTAAAACTAAATGCTCCTCATATTATCTGATGACAAAACCAGAACCAAAATTTTTAGTCAAAGACCAAGCTTTGAGATTTCGTTTGTGATTTTCTTGCTTTTACTAAACTAATTTTTTTTCTCGGTAAATATCTAAGCTAGCCCATCAAGGTAAAAATTTCTTTGAAATTGTTAAAACTAGAGCATTACCCCTTCCAAAAATGTGTGATGTGAGGAGCAGCCTGCTATAATTATCTTGTAAAATAATTTTCCGTCTGTCGTACAAAACTAAATTTTTTAAGTTTGATTACCTCTCTTTAGATATCTTTTATTTAGATTTAGATCATTCTAAAGAGTGGAATTCAAGGGAGAATATTTATAGAAACTATTGAAAAAATTTGAAATCTTCAATTCTTTATTCATTTTTATTAAATTTCTCCACAACCACTGATCTAAACAACTTCAAACTTGACATTGCGCTGCTTTGTGTGCTGACTAATATATCGAGCAAATGTCAGCTTCGTACAATAGCCTGTTATTTAGTAACCACAGGGCACACACACACACATATTTCTTTGACTGTAGTTAGATGTCCATACATTTAAAAGAAAAAAATATTTCAAAATAATTGTTATCTTTGTTATTTATTATTTGAAGATTTTTTGTTCGGTTTCGGTTAAAACTTAGTATCTCTTGTTCTTGAGAGCTTTATCAAATTCTTGTTTGTGTCAACTTTGTCAAATCGTTTGTATAAAAACCTCATCTCACGTAAACATTTCCTCCTCAACAGGAAGTATTCAAGTAAAACAGGGCTTTGACAAAACTAATAATTTTACACACCACCAAATACAGTAATTTACTTTTAATCGTCAGGTTCTGAATGCATATAGAAGAATTTGTATAAACATGATAATCTATATCTCTATAAAGACTAGACCACAATGTCCATTATGCAGTCATCTGAAGATTAATTTTTCTGTTTACAATGTATCTATAGATTATTCTGTGTAAAGAAAAAAAACAGCAACAAAAAAAACAAAACGTACAACCAAAATACCAAAAAGCCCAGTGTTATATCTGTCTTCAGCAGATGGGTAAATATATTTATTTACTGAGGAGTATCTCACAGTTTATTTTTTTGCTGCAGGACTGAAAGTTGAAATGTGAATAGCTGAATGAAAAAAGAAAAATGGTGGAAGTGGTCAATTAAGAAAATTAAATAGAATGGTCCTCCTTCTTCTGACGTGTTTCCTGAGGAAAAAATCAGGATTTTAGCCATTTAATAAGTTCAAAGAGTTGGAATCAAGGAACAACAGGAAGAATAAGAAATAAAGTGGGAGTGAAAATCCTGAGTAGAAATTCAAAGCTGAATGAAATGGAAATGTCTTTATATAGTACTCAGCATCCTTCCTTTTCCTGTATTTTATTATACTAATAATATTTACTTGGCAGCCCATTGTTATTTGATCGCTTCAAAATACACTTTGATACTTTTTATTCAACATAAGGTTTTTGTTAATATTTTACTAGTTTTTCTTTAATTTTTTTTGTTGCTTTTTATCACAAAGCTGCTCTTAATGATTGTTGAAGGTGAAAAAAAAAAGAAAATCCAGTAAAAATTAATACAGATTAATCGTTGTTTTTAATATAGATTATGCTAATCTATTTATCTTATAATATGCATCTGGCTGTCTGTCTGTCAGTCACACTTTATGATAAAACATTATCTATAAGCCGAACAAGAGGTATGTTTGAGGAAGAAGGAGAGCGCAAACTGACAATAACTGCTGTTTGCAAAGAAATAATTGGTTAATATGCATGTAAAAAGGAACACAGATAGCATTAAAGAAAGACTAGTCAAAAATCAATAATGGTAAATGCTTAATCTAAGAAATTCAAACATCTTCGATTAATTTGAATAAAAAGTCTGTTTTAAATATAGATTATGGTAATCTTATGATATGCATCTGTCCATCTGTCATGCTTTAGGATAAAAACATTTGTGAAGGGAGATAACTATTAAATGCTATCGGAGAATAGTCTCCCTTATTATTCATTCATTTGTAGATATATGAAAAAAAATCTTTGTTCATTCTGGTCATTTTAGATTGTGCTAATTTTCAAGACCGAAGAGGTTTCCATTTTAAAATATATAACCCGAACGAGAGGTATGTATAGACGTCATAAAGAGGAGGAGCACAAGAGTAAACTAACAATAACTGTTGTTTACAAAGAAATAATTGGTTAATATGCATGTAAATAAATAAACAGAATACATATACATTTTGATTAAAGACAATGATCATTCGAAGTAACATGATGTCATTAAAGTGTTGTTGGTTCAGGTTTGAACTCTTCAGAAATTACTACTCAAGCAATACATTAATTTGGGTGATTTTTTTCACTTAAATTACATAAATTTTTATTTGTATATTTATGATAACATCCGCAAAGTGCCAGATCATAGAAAAATGATGAACTAATTAACCATGCCTCAATTATCTCCCTTTTGATTTATCTAAAAATTGTTGGTATCAAAGATAGCCTTTCATTTTTGATGTTGCTATTCAGACTATCCATTTAGTTAATTGAAAAACATTTGAAATTTAAATGAAAATCATCAAAAAAATGTTAGCGTTACAGAAACATACGTCTAAATTCATTGAAATAACAGACAAAAACAGTATTTTCATATAGAACAAATGTCTTGGTTTTCTATAGAAGTAACTGGTAAAAGTAGGAAGTAATGGTTGCTTTTTCAAAGGTTTATGAATCTGCAAAAAGTTACTTGATGACAGAGAACCAGTATGCTCCCCTGTACCAGAAGAAAAACAAGAAAAGGAAGGGTTTCTTGTTATTACATCTTTCATTACTAATCAGTTCCTCACATTTATTCTGTGTGGCTCCAAAGTTTACAGTTTGTTTTCAGTAAAATACAGTTTCATAAGAATAGGTGGCCTCGTCTTGGTGGTTCCAGTTACATTTGGCTGTGGTACCCTTTGGCCTTCTTCGGGTGCCTGTCATATTCAGTAATGTTCTTAGAATTTCGACCCCCAATTCAGGTAGTGAAATCCATAAACATATAAATGGTATTGCGCAAGCAAAAATCTTGTTACGATGTGCAGTCTTTGCTGCGTTACAGTAACGAAGGAATGAACGAACGAACAAACAAACGAATGTATAGAAATCAGATCCTTATCATATAGATTTTCCTATAATAAAAACAATGCATGCTTCAGACTAAGAAAAAAAAAAAAAAAAAAAATTTTAAATGAAATATCCCAAAGTCTAATGATATTGTTCAATTGTTGATTTTTCTCCAATTTTTTTTTCCACCTTCCACCAAATCACTGTTTTCCCCATTGTTGATTTTCTTTGTTCTGCCACTTTGCAATTTTTATTGGACAAAACATTCATCATGAGATGCCAAGGATGTGATTAGTGGAACGATATGGAAGTAGACTCTAGAAAAACACTTTGTAAAAACAGATCAGCCTCGCTCTCCTTCTCCCTAACTCTCTCACTCGCCCAGAAGAATTAGAAACCATCAATCAAAACTGTCAACATAGGTTTCTCCAGTTTTCAAGTTCGATCTGGCTAGCTGTGTATGGCGTGTACAAGGCGCATCAATAGAGCTAGAGGGTTGAAAATTTGATTATTAACTCTTTGTGATGTCTAGAAAAAAATATAATTTTTTTTTGTTTATTGAAAATTCTCCTTACCCTAAATAGGTTTTAGTGAAGGGGTTTATTTCACAATCCAAGTTTATGCTAAATTAGCCTCTTAGTTTGTGTCTGGCAGCATTAATGCACGTTAGCTGAAAATTCAAATTTTTTTTTTTAGTGATCATTGGCCTGGGTGAGAGAAGTAACTCATTTATTGATCAGCTCTTTCCTAATTGATCACTCCTGACACAGCATGCTGCCAAAGGACATTGTTCGGTTTCTATTGACTGACTAACGAGACCTGTTCCTTGTAGAATCTCTTCTTCCTTTATGGTTGTTACTCATCCAAACGTTCGCTTTCTCACTGCAAAGAAAACCAAAAATATTTGTGTTTATCAATGTGTCAGAGTTTACTTTGCAATCGAATAACATATATCAATTCGTTTGTTAGTCCTTTCTTTCTCTTGAGCTTTTTGGTTTTTTTTACTTCCTTTACTGATATTGATATAGCCTTCCTATCTTTTGCTTCTACAGACATCCCTTCCTTTCTCTCTTCAGATATACGTCAGTTACACTAGTTTATTTCCTATCAAAACTTACTCAATAGAAATCGTTATGAGCCAACTTCTTTTTGCAGCATGCTGTGTTGGGGGTGATCAATGATAAGTTTCTACACTCGCCTTTTGTTAAGCAGTGTTCACTGAAAGAGTCTGAATTTTACTGTTAATATAAGACACTTTAGATTTTGCACACACACTCCTCTCAATGAGCAGGGAAAATGGTTTTGTTTTTTTTTCCTTAAGAATTTCCTTTCAAAATAGGTTTTTGATTAGGTGATCAATATGCAATATTAGTTCATGCTAAATTGGTCACTAGTTCGAGCCTGCTTGGTTTTTGCAGAATCAGACTTTTTTTAGTGATCACAGACCAGCAAAAGGCTAAAGAATAACTTATTCAATGATTACAGTCCAACAAACAGGCCAAAGAATTACTCATTCATTGATCACTCCTTTTTCCTACATCTTAATTGATCAACCCACAACACAGGATATATGTTGTGGTGGTGATTCATGATTACCCTTGGAATGCTAGCTCTATTTATTTTCCGAAACAGGAAGCTTAGAATTATCTCTTTATTGATTCTTGTTTCCCTTGGCACTTTCAGTGAAGAAAAAAACGGCAAAATGAATCTCATCCTTTAAGATGTGTTGTATAAATTCTGCACTCACATATGTACAGAATTTTTTACTCAATCAATAATTATGATATTTTTTCTTTTTATTCTGCTGAAGTTATATATATCCTTAGTTTGAATTTAAAAGAGCAACCCTCTTTTCCCTTTCTGAATACTTGAAAATAGAGCAAAATGAGTTGAAATTTATTTAGGTATATACATTTTCATAGTTCTTTTTGCTCATAGTTATATCCATTTTATTCAAAGCTTTATTCGGCTAACTGAACTCCTATTTTCATTATTTCTATTA
This sequence comes from Thysanoteuthis rhombus, assembly GCA_963457665.1. Taxonomy (NCBI): domain Eukaryota; kingdom Metazoa; phylum Mollusca; class Cephalopoda; order Oegopsida; family Thysanoteuthidae; genus Thysanoteuthis; species Thysanoteuthis major. Next base: position 32,078,402 of record OY735222.1, on the reverse strand, counting down.
ATATTTGGACCATCCTCATCTTGGTTGTTTTACATACAATGTTTCGGCTGTTGTACTCTACGGCCTTCATCAGGTATCATCTGGTAGGTGTGGGGAAGTAATGAAACGAACCCTTTATTTAACCGACGGGGGTATATTGACCGTACTCCCCTCTTAGCATTAGCAGTATTATTATTGTCTCACACTGGGATTGAACCTAGAACCATCAGATTACTTGCAGTAATTCTGTCTGATTCTGTAACCACTATGCTATGTGTCCATGTTCAGAGATATCCTATTTTCATAGCTCTTTTTTTTATTATTGTTAGATCCATATTATTCAAAACTTTGGACAACTAAACTCCTTGTTTGTACTACTGATGCTGGGTGCTCTAAAACATTTCAGCTGATCCATACCACAGCCGTCTTGAAATATCTCCTCCGTAAAAAAAAAAAATTAAAAGGCCTCTTGTTTTATTTTTTTTTCAAACATAATGGTATGTCAACAGGGAATGGTTGCTAATATACCAATGAGATCGGTTCATTCCAACATGATATGCACAGACACTACCATTGACAGGATACCCCCTGTAATTCTAATTTATATACAGAGGGTGTGCCCGACTCCCTCCCTGTTGAGCAAAGAAAACCACACCACGCTAAAATCTATACTAGGCTGACTAATGCAACTAGTTGATGTCATTGCCAGATTAAGTTCAGGTGCTGAGTGAGCTAAAGCCAGGGGGCCCCCAATATTAGATAACAGGAAAAATTGCCATGAGAAAGGCTCATTAAAATCCAATAAAATTTCTAGTTTATTTATGCTGGTAATCATTTTGATAGAAAGTCCCATGTTTGAATTATAGCCAGGATGCCCCATGCAAACTTGATCCAACCCTGGCTGGTGTATGCCATCTCTTGTAATTTCCTCACTCTCCAGTGGTATTCCCTGTCAACCATCTGGACCTCATTTCAGAAAATGTATCGTGTGCCCCTTGCTCTCCAAAACAAAGCTTGGAATGCAATAACTCTTCTGAAAGTTATACACAATAAAATCCATTTTAGAACACAGTCAACCAAAACTGTCAACACAGATGTTTTCATCTTTTTCATCTTGCAGGCTGGCTGTGTATGTTATCATATGTACAGGCCACACCAGTGGAGCTAGAGGGTTAAAAAAAATTAAGCATTTACTCCTCATTATCTGGAGAAAAAACTTTGCTTTTGTTTTTTTAAAAATTACCCTCAAACAGGTTCTTAGTGGAATGGTTCAACTTGTAAAGTTAATGCTAAATTGGCCTCTTAGTTTATATGCTTTTTAAAAACACTGACTTTTTAGTATGCCAAGAGAAGTCAGGAGAAGTAACTTATTCCTTGATCATCCCCAACTCTGCATGCAGCCAAAAGATGTTGATCATCTGAAAGTTTCCATTGACTGACTGAACAGATCTGGTTATATTAAGCATGAATTAACCTGAGATGAAATCTCTAAAGATACAACAATTGGTTGATTAAAAAAATCTCTAATTATAATCTTCTTTTATGCAGTTCCATTTGACATGCTGTGAATATAATAAAACAGTTTCATATACAAAGAAATTTGCTGAATTTTGATGGCTATAAATTTATTCTCTTTGATTCCACGAAAGTTTTTTTTCTCTTTTTTTCTTTTTTAAAAGATTTAAACAGGTCTGTTTAGTTGCTCAATTGAAACTGCCGTATGACCAACATCTTTTGACAGCATGCTGTATTGGGAGTGAGGAATTTTTTTTTCAAATTAGAAAAAAAGGGTGATCAATGAAAAAATTAATTCTCTCGTCTTTTGTCGTGCAGTGATAACTCCAAAAAAAAGTCCCATTTTTCATGAAAACAAAATGCAAATGCTGCCGGACATAAACTATGGTACCAATTCGGCAAAATTTTAAAAAGGTACGTGTAGCAAGTTACCCAGTAATCAGAATAGGAGTTGTAAGTTGCTTCATTAAAGGCATCTTTCTTCATATTAAGTTTGTTTATTCAGACTAATTTCCTTGTCTTTTGTTGTTGTTTTTTATCAAAACACTCCAGACATTGTACAAGGAAGGCTGGAGTGTACAGCAGCTAAAAGTTTTCTATGAATAAAACCCAAAATACTAAGAAAATGGTTTGAATGCATCGGCACAATTAGTACAATACCTTGCCTCAAATGAAAATTCAGACAAGACTTTGTCATTGTTGTTGTGACTATCCCTTTAGGCCGAGGATGATGGTCTGCACTATACAGAACAGAGATGCCTGTGTTTATTCAAAATGTACTTGTTGTTGCTCTTCAAGATACATGCAATACTTTACGGATCAACCAGTGGCCAGAAAACAATATGATTAATGCTGATGGATCTGTTATCTGGACTTCAAAAGGCTGCTATTTTTCTTATATGTTCAGGCATTGATTCTTAGTTGATCAGTCCCTAATAGGCTAAGTATCAGTTTTCTAAGCCGTATTATGTTGGGTTGACATGAAACATGGCCCAGAATTTCAGGTGAATCATCCCCATCTTCCTCTTTCCTTCTTCCTACTACTTCCACAATTAATAATGCTAAATATCAATTTTCTCAGCCATATCAAATTGGATTGATATGAAACTTGGTTCAGACCTTTATGTGAACCATCCTCATCTTCCTGTTCCTACTTCTACCATGGATAGATGACGCATCATCGAACGGTTTCTTGTTTTTTATTATATCCATTAAGAACGAAATGTTGTTTTCGTAAAGCTTTGAAAACGATGTCTGTTTCTATTGATTGTTGGGATGCATTTCCAAATGAGTAATAGATAAATAAACAAATCATCTCATTTTAATTATATCTGTTAAAAATGGTTGTTTTTTAAGAGCTTCGGAAAAAAATTTGTTCTCTTTGAATTCAAATAAAATGTAACTATTAAGCTTTCTTATTCTCAAATGAACAACTGGATGAATCACCTCATTGTTTTTTTCGTTAAAGTTTTTTTTTCTATTTATAATCATCAACCAAAACAGTAAACATAGGTTTCTTTAGTTTTTAAGTTGGTCTGGCTGACTATATACGTTTCACGCATACAGATGGAACTTGAGGGCTGAAAATTTAAACAATTACTCTTCATTATATCGAGTAAATTTTTTTTGTTTTTTGAAAATTCTGTCCTTGAATAGGTTTTTAGTGGAAAGGATCAATTTTCAATTCAAATTTATGCTAAATTGGTCACTTAGTTTGTAATCAGTGGCATTCATGCTTGTTCTTTTTAAAAACTCACTTTTTTCAATGATCACTACCCAACAAAAAGCAAGTGAAGTAACTTATTCATAGATCACCCTTTTCCCCCCCAATTCTTTTAATTTAATTGCTCATCCCCAACACTATATGCTGCCAAAAGACTTTGGTCTATTGAGTGATTAACCAGACCTATTTAGTTGATTTTGCCACTGCATCAGAGAAATGGGATTTGGTTGAGATTGAGAAAGATTTTTGCATAGAAAAGGCATAAAACGTTTCCTTCATATCTCTAGGCATGTTGTTTCCATCTCTCTATTGTTATGAGAACAGGATACACAATTATAGTCCCCAGCAGAGAGAAATATTGTCAGGGTCTATCATTCACTATAGGTGACTGTTGTCATAGTTGTCTCCTTTTTCTCGATTGGATAACTTAATATATTTCAATGAAATTTTGTACGTTGGCTTGTTGAGAGATTCTATTGGAAGTATGGTGAGTTATGGCCAATTCAATAGTTTCCTTACATTTAATAAGCAAAAACATTGTTTTTGTTAATATTGGGAAAATTTTTCTAATCCTGATTTTGCTAAAATTTGGCTATAATGTTGACAAAACCCTATTACTATGACATTTAATATGTAAATGACCATAAGTCAACACGCGGAAAATATTGAACTTAGGAACTGAAGAATTAGAAAGAAAAATTATTATACAGGTTTTTTGGACCTAATTATTGAAAATATGATATCTTAAGTCTTCCATATATATATATATACATATATATATATATATATATATATATATAATGTATACGTAAATATTTTTCATCCCAAAATAGTTATATAGTAAACAACATGATCCCAACTCGAAAATTTACACATAGTACCATAACAACAAAGTATACATGGAACAGGAAAAAAGAAACACTGGAGAAAATTACATAAGTTACATGAACAGATATTGGGAAATAAGTGACTGAATTGACACAGAAAATTTTTGAAAAAGTTTTCTACTTTTAGGGTTTAAAGCTGTAAAGCTTTCTGGACACACACTCACATATATATATATCTTCTTCTTTTCATATCTATCAATAAATTTTAGTAAGATTCTTGACATTCAAAATATCTCTGTCCCTCCTACTCTTCAAGGAAGAGGAAATACATTTTTAGAAGAAATGCCAGTTGTTTGTTGAAGTCAAGTACAATAATTTCATTGACTTGACTTTATTGACTGCGGGGGACAATCTTCTCAAAACCAGTCACTTTTCTTTTCTCCTATTTTTATTTGAATAGAGTTCAAATATAGTATAACACAATTTATAATTATTTCTGTCATATCATATACATCCATTTCTTGATAATATAACTGTGAATGTTGAAAGAAACAATTAGAGCAGATATAGACAGTGAATAAACAAAATGAGAATTTGGACTTGAAGCAGTTTTTTAGGCCTTTGCATACCGGCTCAATGGTGAGAGCAATGCTATATTGGAGCGGGCTACCTCATCGGATGCAGGTTTGATTTCTGCAGCAGCCTCATTTCCTCATTCATTTACACAGCTCTGTTTTTATCAATATTGAGCACTGTATCTTCAGAGACAAAAATAAATCCTCCATAGATATATATATATATATATATATGTGTTTGTGAGTTTGTAAGTACAGAGAGTGAGAGAGAAATCATCATCATCTGAAAGCTGTATGCTGAAGGCGTTTGAGGAAATAACTTTGGCAATACTTGTGTAACTGGCACATAATGTGGTATGAAGGTTTCAGCTTGTCAAGAGAAACCTGGACAAACAATCTACGACATACACAGAATACCATAGCCTGACATTTGTTTGTAGCACAAAGTTAAACTCTTAGAAAACATACTGTTACTCTATGATTGTTCATAGACTGCAGATGATATGCATTCAAATGATATTTTTTTGCTTATTTGTATCAGTAATTTTTCTAACTACTTGTTTAGTTTTATGTTTTGTAATTCTATCTGCTACCCCTACGGATTTGTTCATATATATATATATATATATATATATATATGTGTGTGTATTTATATAATCTCAACACTGATCAACACAGCTGCAGTGCCATGTTAATATAACTGTTTTGTTTTTAACATCCCTGAAACAGTTACATGGTAAACAACAGATGATTCCACCAAGAGTACATTGTACCATAATAACAAAGAATAGGGGAAACAGGGAAAAAAAAAACTCTTAAAAAAAATTACATAAATTGCATTGACATATATTGGATGACTGAAGTGACACAAAAAAAAATTTGGGAAAGTTTTTTAATGTTTAAAGCTTTAAAGCTCTCTAGACACCCTCTCTCTTTCTGATATATATAAGTACATAGAAAATTCAACACTTCTTCACAGTGACTCTGAGTTTAATGCCGCGTAATTATCTGACCATCTATCCTTGCTGGGAAGGTGCTCCCTACACCCTATATACCGAATAACATATGCTCTATCCCCAACATCGAGCACTCTTCATACATAGATAACTCAACCCTCAAAAAATAATATATATATATATATGCAAGGCTATTCTAATATTTTCTTTGTATGTAATCAAAAATGGAAAGAGAACATAACTTTGTGAGGATGATGTGAATTATTATCAAAATATTAGAGAAATTATGAGGTGCGAGTGACTTAACAGTCAACTGCACAGAAAATGGAATCACCGGACCGAGTTCAAACTCTAGCTGAGACAATTTGAATTCACTTTGCATTACCATGAATCCATCCCCTCTTCTCCCAAATGATAGGTTAATCGAAGGGGCAGGCTGGGTTCTCAAGTCATGTTTGACAACCAGTCTATGGGAGATGGACAACTCTGATTCCAAACAGGGGAGTGGAGCCCTCTTAAGGTAGTTGGATGCCAACATTGACTTCCCTCTGGCAGCTCCTGCAGCCAAATTAATGCCAAACGTATCACTCCACTTTCCTTTGGATTGAATCAGCGCGGCTGAGAGAGGGGTTCTGTCAACTAGGCATCCCAGGATCTCCATATGCTTCGCCCACTTTCGAACCATGGAGAGGTCAATTCTTTCTTGCACCATTGTCTACCAAGACAGGAGGAGGCCTTTATATTAATGAAAACACCCATGACAAGAATATTTTTTCATAGTTACCTTTTATGCTTTATGTATTTTTCTTGCAATATAAAAAGAAAATAGTATTAAATGGGGCTTGATTATGTGCTGTGACATACCCTACTTTTCATTGTTACTCTAAGAGACTTTGGTAAATGCTTTGTTGTACCATAATGCGTAAGAATTAGCAATGGATGAACATTACTCATTCGTTGATTCATTAACCTACAAATAAAATTCGGTCTGAATTATAAATGTTAACATCTGTCGCAATTAATCAACTTTCTCATCCACATTCCATTTGTTTTTTTATTGCCTTGTTTATTCTATATTAGCATCGTATATTAATATATAAGTCCTCCCATACAACGAAACATATTGGGTAATATTTGTCTCTATTTTGAATAATATGGGATTTGTTGATTGGAGATACATTCATCGTTTCTGTAGCAATTGCAAGCTTTAACGGGGACCAGGATGCTGGCTTGATACCCGACCTTCCTCCTTTTTCAACCAGTTTTGAGAATAGATATGGTGATTACCAAACTGTAGGTTTGTTTTTTGTTTCTTACAGCAATTTTTTAGGTTGAATAACATTATTTCTTAAAATTTTTGAAAATTGTTTGTTTCGTCTGATTGTCATACAATAGATAATTAGACAAATAATCCAATTTTATTTGCATCCATTATTAGCCATTGATTTTCTCAACTGATATCATTTCTTGAGTTTTTTCTTTCATTATTAGAATATCCCTCATGCAACAATAACAAAATATTCGTTGATATTATGGGAAGATCTTATGGTAAATGCCTATCAAAAATGTTAGATAAGGCAAAAAATAAGTTATATCTGTAACTCACGTATATTAATCACTGTAGCCTGTGTGCGTACTAGAACTAATTATCTAAAAAAAAGTTCTTTCATCTAATATTATTTATATATATATATATTTTTATATATATAAAGGTTTTTTAACTGGAGACAAAAAATACTTTTTTGAAAAAACAAAAACATTTTTGATGGGGCTTAATGGTATATTTATGCAAATTTTCAAGATTGTGGCCCCTAAAATTGTGAACAGAAGTGCTAAGACAGAGAAGAATCTATAGCCCATTAGCCTGATTGGTCAGGCTGCCCATCTGTAGGATTACAGTGATTTATTAACCAAGTTAACTTATCTTTATTCTGGCTTGAGATGAAGGCCGAACATTTAACATCAACTGAATTTCTTTGGTTGAAGTCTTTATTGATTCCCAGAGAAAATAATGCGTCTACTTTATGTATCATATATTTGATAATCAGGTTGCTCAGTTTATTTTGGGGTTAAAAAAAACGAGGATTATAGGAACATCAACAAAAATCTTTTTATTTCAGTTTATTTGTTTTGTTTTTTTGATGTTGGCCTTTGTTCTTTGTGAACTAGCTAAGGAAAGATCTTTGAAACTGAATGGGACTGAATAGGAAAGAAAAAAAATTTGTTTTGTTAAATTGTAGTATTAGGAAATCTAATAAAACTGGAATTAATCAAGTTGGATTCAAAACTGAATCATATCAAACTTAGAATCAGATACATTGACTCAATGGAACATTGTTCAGTTTAGGCTTAAAAAGAATTGAATTTGAATTAAACAGACTCAGAATTTCTTTCTAAGGTTTGTAAGCATTTGGGTGGGGGATTAGTGATGAAATTAGATTGGAAATTCTGTGATCCATTTTCAGGCAGATTCTCAAATCAATGACAATGAACAAAACAAAAAAGAAAGGTTTGAAATAATGGCAACAGAGCATTCTGAATTTTTATTCACTTACTCAGGTACTATACATTATACTGCATTAACATAGTGTCACTTTTCCGTGAAACAATGGTCTGAAAACTAATCTTGCATCTCATTACTATTGTATTGAGTCTGACTCTCACTTAGTACCTCAACTTGTGGCCTCTTGCCAGACTTGAGTAAGCTTTGTAAATAATTTTATTGCATCAAAATGTAACCTCAAGTACATAATGATCAATGTGTGTGTATGTATTTATGTATGTATGTATGTATGTATGTATGTATGTGTGTGTGTGTGTGTGTATATATATATATATATATATATATATATATATATTATGAATGTGTGTGTGCACTGAAATACCTGAATTTGTTTGAAACAAAAGCAGGTCTGGTTGGTCGCTCAATAAATACAATCACATTATCAATACCTTTTGGTAGCATGCCATGTCAGGTCGATGGTTTCTAATTTGAATCCGGTCATAAGTAACCATCTATCTGGGAATTCTGGAATTATTTTAGTGGTAGAGAAAAAGTTCACACGAATAAATTGAAAAGGAAAAGTGTATCAATTCTGTTATTAGGGATGACTTATTTTTTAATTTTCTTTTGACAGAATTTTAGTTAATCCATTACAGGTAACATTTTCTGACTTATAATTCAAAAATACAATTAGATGTGTTTTATGTGTAATTTTAAGACTACACTCTTTCCTTACTAACCGTACACCTCATCATCATCAATCTTTCATCCTCCATCGTTGGACATAGACCTTGTGATGTTGAGTGGTTGTCTGCCATTCTTGCAACATGACCAGCCCATAGCCATGTGAGTTTTTTAATGGATTCTATGATGTCTCAGACTCCTGTTTTTTCCCTAATATAGTGTGTTATCTTGTAATCTCACCATGTGCCAGACTTGAATAAGCTTAGTAAATCATTTAATTTGCAAATAGCATGGTTCTCAGTTTGCGGGTCAGTCTCTCGGTTAGGTTCCCTATTTCAGCTCCATAGGTGACTATCAGGAGGATGCATTGGCTGTAGACCCTTCTTTCAAGGGCTAATGGGATCTTCTTGTTCTTGAAGGTTGAGCTTGCACCACTGAAGGCTCGCCATAAAGAATGAATCAACCGGAACATTGTCGTAACAACATAAGTTCAATCATCCAAAATTATCCAGTTGTCCCTTATTCTCTTCGATAATTAATCACAAAATGTATTTTAGCGCTGACAACATTTTCACCTTGAATATGGAGGCAAAGATTCTGGTCGCCATCTTGATAACCATTTCTTCCATTTACCTATGGACATTTTTGGGTGCTACCAAACTAAATATTCCTGGAAGAAGAAAAACATTGAGGATTAAATACTGAATTTTGCAGTTTTGGACCAATAATTTGTTTTAGAAGGTTTTGGCTCTGGTTTTATGTTGTGTATAGGAAATCAGGAAAAAGTGATCATTAGAGGCCAGGAGATGATGCAAGAGACAGAGTAATACTATTATTTGTATGATCAATTGATTTAGCCTAACTATCTAACATGAGAACTTGGTTTGATTTCACATTTAAAATTTGATTATCTCATTTAAAAGACCAATAAAAGTCTTTCGGTCTATAAAATTTCTCTGGTTACAATTCCAATACTTTAAACGTCTATATTTTCCCAACCATTCATGCCAAACAGGAATGTGAAGAATTCATGGCAGGAAATGAGACAGAACTGATTTGCAAAAAATTCATTGGTTGTTATGGTACTTGTTTGATGCGATATAATAAAAATGGTGCCTTAATTCTCAGATCCAACCTCGAATAATAAAATATCTTTTCATATTAATGCTGCACTTGTAACATGACTAAAAGCAAAGTACCGGTTGAGTGTCACAAACTTAGCAACTGGGGGAGTTACGAGTTTTGGAAATTCACAAGTTTTTGGTGGAGCATAAGCTCGGCTGAATTCCAGGAATACCCAGGGCCAGGTCATTAACATCACAAAGTTACTTTAGCACAGAACTCAAGTGTACAATTAATTTTGAATGGTGCTTGGGAATTTTCATAAATAATGTTAATATAAATAAGATAGGGAAACAACCTGTGGAAATTCTGTAGTACTTTCTCGTAATTTAGAAGTTGAACCTGAAGTAATCCATGTATTTAATTAATAAGGAAAAATATCTATTTTCATTTTAAATGACATTTTATCCATCTTCATGCACACAATGAAAAACATGTTTAATTTTCAAGAACCGTAAGAAATATGATATTTCTTGTGGAGTTTAACAGCGAGCCATATTTATCGTTATTGACTGGTGTAGTTCATTTTCCATCACAGTTGAATCTTCCATACATCTAAGGGGTAGAAAACATAAATTGTTATGGGGTTAATGCGTTTTTGAATATTGAAAACATTTTGGATGTATGAATTTTAAGAGAGTTACAAGCTGGTATATAAATGTAAAAAACCATTAGGAAACTCAAATGGCGATGGGCTGGTCGTGTTGCAAGAATGGCAGACAACTGATGGACATCACGACTCATAACATGGATCCTCAGAGATCTATTGCAGGACCAAGGCTGGCAGAATATGAAATGACAAGATGAACTGGACAGGATCAGGAAGTATTGGATCCACAACGCCCATGATAGAGATATGTGATGGATCCTGGGGAAGGTGTCTGTCCATTGATGGATGATAAAAGACTGATGATGATGAATTTATGACCATCTTCTAAAAGCATTTATTGCTGCCTACAAACAGGTTAATAAAATGAAAACTTAAAGCAATGTAGTTTTTAAAGATGAAGATTTTTTCTTTCAAGACACAACATAATCACTTTCCAAACTTTGAATCACCGCAACATGAATTCAAGGATGTCTTTTATAGAAAGAGTACAAAGAGCCACAAAGATGATCCCCAGCATAAAACACCTGCCATATTTGGGAAGACTAAAAGTGTTTGATCTAGAGACATTATTGAACAGAAGAACTTGAACTGATCCACTGATGGAAATAGACAGGGTAACCCCAGGTCTACGCATCATCGACCAAGACTGTAAGTACAGGATCTGTCCAGTTAAATCATGCTACAGCCATCATTGAGCAGTGCAAATGGAGGTCACAGTAAGAAGCCACAAATTCAAACAACCACCAGGATTAGAAAGCACTTCTTCTCAGACAGATCTGCTCCTACCTTGAACAAGCTATAAGATGCCACAGTCTCTACTCCAAACTCGAACATATTCAAATCAAATCCAGACACTAAATGTTTAAGTATGAATCACAGTCTGTTTTTTTATATCATTTATTTTGAACTGTATCAAATAATATTTTCCATTTTGAATAACCAAACTTTTAGCAGTAGTGTTAAAGATTAAATATCGATGAGGAAGATGAAATATCAGTATATCAAGTATTTATTATTAACTTGAACTTCCAATGTCATCAGTTACATCAACCATTAAAATAATGAAAAGTAATTCATATAGACTAAAATTGGTAACCTTTTTCCAATCATAATTGCAGTATTTTTAATATGTACAATTATTCCTTGCTCTTTGCAGGGATAAGGGTCACCAGGGTGCTGCGATTATGGAAATCTATGAATAATAAACAATAAACTAACACTGTACTATTTCCAAATTGTACAGTGAAAATTTTTGATTTTAAAACTTTACAGAATTCATTCTAGTGACAGATTTATCAGTTACGGCTGAATCAATATTTTGTTGGTCAAAAACGTAAAAACAGTCTTAATCTGCTCAAAAATCTTCTGTGAGTAGCCAAAAGTACTTTCTCTTTCTTATGGCTAACTTCATGCTATTTTCTTGCAGTTATAACTAGAATTGAACTTTCAGAGATATTTGATTATGGGAATACGTTTTGAAAGTTTGTTTAGATGCTAGTAAAAAAAATACCGAGTTAATTAATGAAAGCCATAAATTTCATGATTATGAATTATTAACAATTTTTCCTAACTTTTTATGCTGTTATTTACGTCTTAATATTTTTGCTGCCTTTTTTTAAGTGTTTGGTCCGAGAAAAGTTACGATAAAAAGCAACAAAAATATTAAGACGAGAGTAACTTCATCTACTAAAAAATGAATAAATATATAAATTTGTTTACAGCAGATTGAATTGGAAAAAAATTGAATTTCTGAAATACCATTTGAATAACCAGTGTACGAGTGTAAACATTGGACAGGTTTGTGTTCAACTAAGTTTATCTTGTCTACATGAATAAACTAATAACGCAAATATCATTACAATGCATTTATGATTCCCCCAACTTTTTATGTTTTGTTTATACTGTACAGCATAGTTTATGGTGTGTTTTTTCATGGTATGCTTCAAAATTGCCCCCAAAATTCCCATTGAATTATTCAAGACTGAAACATGAATTACCAGAATTGCAAACGTAAAATCCACAAATAGCAAGGGATATCTAAATGTATTATTATTAAGGTATGCTTTAGTGTTTTGATATAATGGTTAATCTTGGAAGCAAAAGTTCATCAGAAATCTAATGTAGTATTGTCTTGTAAATATTTTCCTATGATTAATTGCTTTATATTATCTCACACTCTTTTTTGATTATGTCTGGCAATCATTTTTTCAATATTTTCTAAAATAAAAATCTAAATTTTTTGTATTTAATATATATATATATTGTATATACTATTTATGTACTATCATTCTCATTCATATTTGTATGTATTAGATACAAAAAAAGACATTTTTACTTTTTATTTTATACATAATAATATTAAAGAAGAATAATAGCATAAAAACTATTATTTAGGAATAATAGAATATTTCATCTGTTCAGTGCCCTGGATGAATTTGGATTGGCCCTCAGCTATAATGTGACAAACCCTACTCTAATAACTAATCTGAATAAATGTGAGCATTTGAATTCAAGTGTGCTTCTGCATATGCATAGAGAGCTTACATATGCCTTACAAAACTCAACCAATATTGACATTTTACTTGGTGTCAATGAAGGGTTAATTCACTCTGTGACCTAAATTCCATGGTGAGGCATCATGGGATATGACCATCTGCTCTGCTTTCAGTGTCCATTTTCTTGAGAGCCATTTGAGTAAACAATGCTTGCATGAAAAGCATCCAACAAAAATGGAGACTTTTTTTGCCAAGAACACTGACCTCTTTCTCAAATTAAATTATGATAATAATAATAATAATAATAATAATAATGTGGAGTGCCAGACTCTATCTTGCCAAGAATAATGGAAAATTGGATATCTTTTGGTAATAGAATAAATGTTATGAATTGAAGGAATTACCATGTATGCTGGTACATGTGGCAGACATTTAACTTTCGAAAAAAAAACTATGCAAATATTTCACTGTAGAGGCCTGTCACCAAAGACATAAACTAGGGGGTGCTTGGCCCCTCCTGTAAATCAGCCACCTACCCTGATTAATGCAATGTGAATAGTTTTATCATTATTATCATAAAGCACTTCAATGTATTTCTTGTTTTTGCAGTTAGATAAAACATGAAAATTAGTGATGGTGTGTTTAAACTTTTTGGCAATTTTTCAGTGTGGTTTTTTTATCATTTTTCAGTATCTTTTTGGTGTGTTTTGGTAATTTTTTGGGGTTTTTGGTAGTTTCTTTAAAACTGAGCACTTTTTGGGCAACAGTCTACTTGTAGCCCCCACACTTAATGGATGCACCCCACAACCCTTGCTGTACCTTGGTGATGAGCCTGACAATGCATCTGATGCGCTCATAATATAACTAGGGAGTGGGACATCTACTGGAGCTTAATAGATATAGTTATGGGGTCTGGATGTGTTGCAGTGAGTAGGTGTCCTCCAAATACCCTTGTAAACCATTTGTCTTATACTTTGGCATATTCAGTATTAACAGATCAATCATTAAAATAGTTGGGTAGCTCATTCTTTGTTTTTTTTCTTTTGGAAAAAGATGTTTGGGCTCTTTGAGACAAAATCACTTTGGAGAAGGAAAATAAACTAATAGAAAGAGTTCACTTATCTTGGTTGCCTTACGTCACAATTGATCCTGAACCTAAAGAAAGAAGGCTTTTCTTTTTTTTTTTTTTTCAAATCACACTGATCTTATTTGCCTCATATCATAATGTTTCATCTGGTGTGCTTTGCCGCCTTCTTCAAGTGTGTGCCACATCCTCTAACTTTCAAACAGAATTTTTTAGTTGTATGCTTTTTTTTCTTTGTTCATTGAAATACGTTGTTTGCATTTATTGTCTCAGCGAAATAATTAGTTCTGTTCAAAACTCAAAAACTCACAGGATGTGACATACACTTGACTGAGGCCAGAGCACACATCAGTTAAACATACTATGATATAAATAAAGATGAAGTAGCCATCTTGGGGAAATAAAAATTGAATGATAACCATAGCTCTTCTCAGGATTTCAGACCAAATCAAGACAAAGTCTTTGCTAACAGAAAAATTTGTCTTTTGCTGTTGTACATTTCATACATGCCATCTGTCCCTTGGGAACCAGTCAGTTAATCTTTTGCTTCATCTGTTGTCATTTTTTTATGCCAAGTGTCCAGCCAAAAGCTTACGGAATCATGCCATGAAAAAGAAATTCCTCTTAGACAATTGGGCATCTATACAGTGATCCCAGTTGAATTCATGACCAACTGATTGCCAGGAGGCTGTCTTACTGAGCTATGTTGACAAGCCTGAGATATCAATGGAATTTTTATCATCTGGATATGCATGGGCATATTTCATTCTAATAAACAAATATGTTTATACAAAAAATATATACTTTTATGATTCTTTATTCATTATATAAACAATACAAAAGTTGCAGTAATCATCTTCTGTTGGAATAGAATTAGAAGTGGAGTTTAACCCCGCAGCAGTCAGTCTTGTTATACATATTTTTTTATTGTCTTTTATTTTTCTTGTATATTTTATAATGATTTACAAAATTTCTGTTACAAACCAAATTTCAAATTTCCTGAACTTTTGGTTGGCACCTCATACATATATACATACACAACCCAATATAAAGACTGACTGTTTGATTATTTCATTCGTGTTTGTTATTTCTTCCATTACTCTTTGGCAGTAAATTTTCAGTGTTTTACTCACGACTTTTCTATTTTTTGAATTGCAGATGAAAACGATGGATTTCCTCTTCCACGGACACAGAATGAACTTCAGAAGTTTGATGCCCAAACCAAAAGAAAACAAAGCCCTTCAAGAAATAAACTGCTCAACCTTGGAATACTAAAGACAAAGTTAAACAAAATCCATAGTAAGTTCTCTCAGATTTGCATGAAAACTACTTGAAAGATAAGCTAGGATCCTCTTTTATTATCATGCAAATGTATTTGCCAGAGATCATAGAAATTTGAGATTTGAAGAAGCTAGAACTTTTTGCAGCCTTGTGGTGCTGCTCCAGACAAGTTCCTCTTACAGATGGAGTCATGGTCAATGTGGGTGAGGGCTGTTAGTATGGAAAGTTTGAGGGACTTTTGTTGATAAGATTTAATGCTTCTGGGCTTGTTTTGGTTGGGTATTCGTGTTTCAGAGAGTTGAAAGTACATTGTGACATAGTTTTTGAATACGTTCCAAGTCTGACATATATCTTTGTGTTTCGTAGCAGTTTTAAAATAATTTCTGACCGATATTTTTGAAAATCTCGATGTATGCTCAGAACTTGTGTAGAATTGGTTGACTTTACATTGAAAATAACAAGCCAGAATATATCCGTTCTCAAAACCTCTACCATGTGATTGTCGCATTCACAATGCCCATTCTTCACATCACATGCAGGGTTTTTTGACAAAACATTCCATCCTTGTGACTTCTGGCTTTTCCCAAAGCCAAGATCATCTTTGAAAAGGAGATTTCAGACTGTGGATGAGATTGAGGAGAATCTGATGAGGCTGCTGATCGAAATCCCGGAAGATGACTTTGCAGGCTGTCTTGAAAAGTGAAACAAGCATGGGGATAAGTGCGCAAGGTCCCAAGGGATGTACTCTGAAGGGAACTAAGGCACCATTACCCTAGGTAGGCTATGCTTTCATTAATATCAAAGTGCTGGATACTTTGGGGCAGAGCTCATGCTACTTGGTACGTGTTTGATTTTTGTCGTCAAGATATTTCAATAAAGATAAATCTTGGTTAATTATTTACACCTCAAATATGAAGATTGTTATACCACTGCATCATCATCATCATCATCAGTCTTTTAACGTCCGTTGTTAGACATAGACCTTCCCCAGGATTTGCCACACTTCTCTATCATGGGTATCGCGGAGCCAGTACTTTCTGAATTTGTCTAGCTTGTCTCTCCATCTAATTTTCAGCCGGCCTCAGTTGTGCATGTGAGTTGCGGTCTATCAGTTGTCTGCCATTCTTGCAACATGGCCAGCCCACTGCCATTTGAGATTTTTAATGGATTCTATGATGTCTCTGACTCTTATCTTTTCCCGGATGTACTGTGCTATCTTATGAGTCTCAGCATATTTCTTTCATGTGCACTTTGCATAGTTCTCAATTTGCGGATCTATTTCTTGGTTAGGTTCCATGTTTCAGCTCCATAAGTGACTATTGGGAGGATGCATTGGTTATACACCCTTCTTTTTAGGATTAATGGGATCTTCTTATTTTTGAAGGTCGAACTTGCTCTGCCAAAAGCTTGCTATCCTAGTGTGATTCTTCGCTTGATTTCTTCCTCTTTTGAGGGTCTCATGGAGATTCGTTGTCCTAGGTAGATGTAGTGATAGTTTCCTAGTGATGAGTAAAATCATCACTAGGAAACTGGCCATTATACCACTTACCCTTCCTCAAAGACATGAACACCAATGGATGACAGCTATACAGGAGAGATTGTGGATCTTCCCATAACTAAAATTCAAATCAATAACTTAAAATTTCATATTCTTTACCAATGTAGGAAAGATAATATAAAAATGAAGACAGTTGTGGAAATTATTATTTCTGTTCAAATAATAACTTTAAGTTAGTAGATATTAATGAAAATACAATCCTAACTAAAACTAAAATTATTCTTCCATTCAAACTTCAAATTGGTAATACGTAAGTGTTATGTCCACAATACCCTCTTTAGCCTCTATTAGCTAACATAAACACATTTTTGATGGAAGTGGTATTGACTTTTGGTGAGCAGATCAACTTATCCAGCATATATGATAAATACATGAGCATATGGGAACTCTTTGGTTAAGAGGCCTGGGTATTAATTTGCCCCCAAATTTGCATGGTTTTGCCCGCAATTTAACACTGATTTGCCTGAAATTTTACACTTTCTCAAATTTTGAGAGGCAGTTGTCCACCCCTACCCTCTATGTGCCTTTGTATAATTATGCCATATTTGATGGCATATAAGACCCATGGGCATATAAGACCCCCCCCACTACCACCATTTCAGCAGGGATTACAGAGGAAAAATATTTTGTATATCCATGGGTAAGCAGTCAATTTTATTGAAATAAATAGCTGCAGAATAGGAGAAAAAATTTTCTTTCAATATTCTTGCACATCTTTTCCCACTCAACATTTCAGCTGGTTCATTCTCTGGTCTTCTTCAGACAACACTCCATAATGGAGATCTACAGCAGACCATGCACACAGAAAAAAATATAACCTGGAAAAGGTTGGAGAATGAAACGTGTTAATGTGAGAGAACTTCAAAAGGAGATTTATAAATCAAAATCATAATGATAATAATAATTGAATATTAAAAACAACACATCTCAGAATCTCAAACACAATCCATATACACATCTACCAAGTGCGTAATATATAATATAGAATTGTGCATGTGTACAAGATGCTCCTCAATGTTGGATTTAGGCTTGGTAAGGCCCTAGGCTGTATTAAGCTTGGAGATCTAGTGTTAGAAAATTATGATAGGAAGTCTCAAACTTGAAAATAATGTATTAAATTTTTTGAGGCCCCGGCTTATTAAGATCCTGGGCTATTGCCTATTTAGCTCATGGTTAAATCCAGTTCCAGTGATACCCAAAAGTTTAGGGAACTTAAAAAGTTTGTCAATACATCAAGTTACCCAGCATTTATTGTGTCTATTTGGATATTAATCAGCCATTAGAAGTCATGATCACAGAGTTTTGGAGGCTATTTCTGGTAACCCTCTCACATTCACCCCAGAAAAGTGAATAGATGTACTGACTGCAGTGCTAGGAAATGAGAATTTACTCAAAGCAAGGTGACTTTTTGACACAAAGGGAATAATCTGTTATTTGGAGATTCACTTCATTGACAATTGCTACATTAGGCCAAGTTTAGTACAATACAAAGCCATGTTCATGGAGTGATTTATGAGGAATGTACTCAATGTCTTGCTCAAAAGAGAAAGGATCAAAGATATGAGGAGAATAAATGATAATCAGAAATAGTAACGGTCAAACAAGCAGAACAATATTGTAACAACTTATGTATACACCTGCACATTTATTAATTATACACATTGAGACATGTAGAAGCCAAAGTTAATTTTGTATACACACATATATACGTATATATATATGTATGCGTTGCTTTCTCTTGTGCATTTACAAAAGGGGAAGTTTGAATAATTTTGTTTATACAATTGTTCTGGTAAAAGGAAAGTGCCTATTTATCCAGTTTCTGATTTCTGAAAAGCCATTAGGTTCTGAATGTTTCCAGATGAAAAGAAATAAATTCCTAAAAAAATCATTAATTTTATTTCATAAAATTCAGATTGGAATACTTTACATTTTTATCGATCATAATCCTCAAGGACGGGATGTAATTTTCATTTTATTTACTTATCTTCTACTTAATTTTTTAAATTTTTTTTTTTTTTTTTCAGATAATACAGTGTTTTTCTCTCCTTTTTTTTGTTTTCCTTACCCCCATCTATCCTTAATTGATAAATTTTATTTATATTATTGTATTTCTCACTGAAGCATTGCTTCTACATCACGCAGAGATATGCCTTTGTTATTATTTATCATAAATTATTCTCAAAGTCTGCATTTTATATTTGAATTTCATTTCTCACACTCAAATTCTCAGTTTGTCCACCTCTGCTCTTTGGTATACTAAATTGTCCAGAGCTGGCCATTTTTTCAACCCAGTTGTAAAATAATAAGATAAAATAACAGGAAATAACGAATCATTATCACAATTTTAAGTGGTCAGTTATCCATTTACAAGTTTATGTAAGTTAAGACAAAAGTTTGAGTAAAATATTTTTTTTCTTTAATCTTGCTATTCTCTAATACCTACATTTTGAAATGTTTTGGAAAAGATAACACAGAGTTGTCGGCAGGAGAATGTATACCTCAACAAGTTCTTTATTCAAATAAACTCTTCATGGATCCGTGCCTGGCAAGGTAATTTGTGATAGTATTCAATGTGTTTTTAGGAAGTTCAAGAAACACTGGAAACATCATTCACACCAGACATAGTTACGTCTAAATCAACAAAAGACTTTCTGATTCTTCATAAAAAGCTGCTTGCACTGATATTTGCATCGCATTGAGAACCATGCAACGGGCAAATGAAAGAATCATGCTCAACCTCACATGGAAGAATCATAAGACAGCACAGTATATTAGTGAAAAGACAGAAGCCAAAGACATCACGGAAACTGTTAGATCCCATTAATCCTAAAAAAAAGAGTATACAACCAATGCATCCCCCTGAAACACGGAACCTAACCAAGAGACTGACCGGCAAACTGAGAACCATGCAATGTGCACACAAAAGAATTATGCTCAACCTCACATGGAGAGACCACAAGATGGCAAAATATATCTGAGAGAAAACAGAAGTCCAAGACATCATAGAATCCATTAAAAACCTCAAATGGCAATGGGCTGGCCATATTGCAAGAAGGTCAGACAACTGCTGGACATCATGACTCACAACATGGATCCCCAGAAATCAGGTGGGAGGCTTTGGTTGACAGAAAGTAAGATGGCGTAACAAGCTACAAAAATTCAGAAAGTAATGACTCTGTGATGCCATGTGAGAGATGGGGCGAATCTTGGGGATACTAACTGACTGATAATGATGGTAATGATAATAATCATCTGTTATTATCGTCTGTAGCACACTATTTAGCATTCTAGTTTTGAACCGCTATTGCAGGAGTTTATTTCTCAATGTGTATTCCATTAATCTGGACTTGTGCTGAAGCTTGTTTTGCATAGTAAATATCCCTATGTAGTCGTGTCTCATTTCTTACACATTACTACTGTAAGGTAATTTGTGATAGAATTTGACATTTGATCAAACATGGATTTGAACTTCAGTGACTGTTACTAAACATGATGTTGCTATTCACTGCTAATGTATTCACAGAAGATTGTCTCATCTGATTAAAAGGAAAATAAAGTCCAAATGATTCCTCTGTTGACAATCCTAATTGCCACTGATTCAATTAAGTTTGTGTAAATGACTGGATGTTTCCCTGATCATCAATCAGAATTAAAACTCCATGCACAAACACCAAATACTTGTAATTGTTGATCCAAGAGAATAACTTGTCTTCTTGTTTGCATAGAAAACAAGATGGAATGTTAATCTCTTGAAAAGTGGCAGCCCACAGACATAATCAAGCACATTTGGAATGTGAACGTAATTGAGCAAAGCAATCCAAGATGATCCCAATTATTCGTTGCTGGTTGAGCTTGAATCAGCAGTGTTTCTTCTCTTGTGTTACTGCCTCTCTTCCAATACACCTTATCACTCCCACCATCTTCCCACAGCCTGATCGCACCAATATATGCCTCGGGAACCAAGTGTTCAAATACTGTAATCTGCTTGAGGATATGGAAACATATTTATTGCCAGAAAGAAATATTTGCAGAATACTTAATTGGAAGATATGGAAAATAAAAAACAAGAATTTAAAAATATCTGTTACCTGCTTACATGCTGTTCTGTTTGCAAGCGGATGTCTAAATATTTGTAACTGCTATGTATATTTGTACAATAAGCTGTCACAAAACTTCTTTATTTACATACATACGACGTGGAAAAATAAACTTTTAAGGTTAGGGGAAAAAAATAGTCTAATTCTTCAGTTGGAAATGTTGGTAGAAAATCAACCTGAAGAAGTTTTCCTGTGTAATTAGTATTCTTAAAGATGATAATCTAAGTTGATTTGCATGCAGTCTAAGATTTAAACCAACACAACGGGTTTAATATTCACATAGATGAACACTCAATAGAAGTGGCATGAACAATTAGTCACATCTGTTGTCATACTTGCATATCCCTCATTGTTGAATATATTTTGGGGGTAACCTATGTATGTAAGCTCTGTTTCAAAAATATCAAATGATGTGTAGTATAAATATCATCCATATACAATACATCATGATATTACCTTATATAGAATAACAAACTACATGCATGATAAGCTACTTATTAGAATCATAGCTGAAAGGAGGAGTTGATCAACACTGCTGGGGTGCCATACTAATGTAACTGTTTTGGTTTTAAAATCCCCTCAACGGTTACCTAGTAAACAACTGATGATCCCAACAAGAGAAAATTTACACATAGTAAATGATAACAAAGTATATGTAAAACTTTAAAAAAACAAAAACA